>CM076967.1:53030573-53100573 GCA_039105355.1 Benthosema pterotum
AGACTGGGTATTTAGGGGGACATTGCCCCCCCATGCCCATGCCTAGATCCGCCCCCGAGTAGCAGTACCACAACAGAAAAACACTGATACGAGCACTCAAATGTTAAAAGGTTAAAAAATGTCCACATCCACTCTACTCATTTTTTTTTTTACTTTTAACTCTAACAAAGTTCCTTTGATCTGTCGACCAGCGACCAAATACTCTTGTATCTCCATCGATGACCTGGTTGCTTCAGACAGTGCTGTTTGTATTCAAAATTGTATTAGCCTAAAAATATACCAAAAGCACCCGACTTTGACAACCATCTTCAAGAAAATACAGCAACCGATGTACAAACTTACAATGTATTAAGATGCAGTGCACTGAGAGCTTGTATATCGTCTCTTTCAGTATAACCTAGTATAGTATAACCTACAGTAGAGCTCGCCTACGGTGGTCAATATAGGTTTATCTAAATGACACAATAAAGTAACAACTAAAATATTCCAAATAACTGTAGTGGAGCCAAAGGTATTTTAAAATATTTGCCTCAGAGATGCATTGGAATAGAAGTAGAAGTATTGCAAGATAAACACTCCATCAAGTACCTCAAAATTGTACTTAATTGCAGTACTTAATATAAAGGGTAAATTACTTTCCACGTGCAAACTGTAACACAGTAGGAATCTGTCCTTAAAGCGCAGTGGATAACATTCCAGGACATTTTGGCAATGCAGACCTGACGTGGAAGTGACTGTATGGAAATACTGTACCTCAACCTCACTGAATTTTGCATTAGTGAATGATTTCAACAGTTTAACTTTGGAATTCGGCACAGTTACAGGTCTGAACGTTTTAATAAGGTTCTTGTATTTGGAGACCTTTCAAAGTAGCCATAATGAATAGACTCTGTGTGTGTGTGTGTGTGTGTGTGTGTGTGTGTGTGTGTGTGTGTGTGTGTGTGTGTGTGTGTGTGTGTGTGTGTGTGCGTGTGTGTGTGTGTGTGTGTGTTGTGTAGGCTACGTACGTAGCAGCACAGCTGACTTTTATATTAACTTAACAGCCTGGAGAGTGTATAGTGGTGCCACAAATGACAGCATTGCCCTTTCTGAATGTTAGTATTAATGGATAAAAGGCTGTTGTTTTGACTCAAGCATGGCGGCGGCATTGGGCATTGCCAGGCCTTGAATAAAGGTAATTGTAGCAACTTTAGTGTGTCCAAACACTGTGTTTGTAAACAGATTTGTTTAAAAACAGAATCTAACTCACCTCACCTCCACTCTATTGGCTCATTATGAATCTACTGGAAACTGGTGTCCTGTGATTGGATAGAACGCTGCCTCACCCCACACAACCTCCCCTCCCCCTCACAAATTAGCACCGCCTTTCCTGAGCCAGAGAAATGTTTTGTTTTCATGATGATTTGTTGACAACAACAAAGTTCTGGACCATCTGTAGGACAAAGCGTCCCTGCAAAGTGTCTGCAGGGAAACAGCTGCAGCAACAAAGTACGACGTAGAAACAACAAAGAGGAAAGGAAGGAAGGAAAGGAAGGAAAGGCAATATCCATTTTGAGTTTTGGATAAAAAGTTGCCTCTATTACCTTTAAGTACCAAACTTAGTGGGTCCGATTTCAGCTAGATATTCTGTGTTGGCCGTTATTTTTCATATCGGTATCAGCAACATGCCAGTTTAACCACCGATCAAACACAGGAGGAGGTAAGGAAGGGGTTGACACTATGGCAGGTAAATAAATATGGGGGCATGTGGAGTTTGCTTGGAAGTTGAACAAACTGCCCCCAAAGTGCAGTATAGCCTATGGATGAGGAATATGCTATAAACACAACATGAGCTATATAACCACTAGAAGAGATAACACAACACGCAAGAGAAGGAGATTGAAAAACAGCAGATCCAGCATTGGGAACCAAGCAGCCTTACAACAGCCTTATAAAGGCGATTACGCCACGGACAAAGCCAACTCAGGTCGTGACGAATCATGATGACACATACAATATTTTTGGACAATCAAATAATTTCTAAGTAGAAAAACAAAACGAAAAGTGTTGTATCCTGCCGTTTTCTACTTCTTGCTAATTAGATATTATATGATGATATTGTGTGTGTTGTCATGATTTGTCACGACCCGAGTTGGCTTTGTCCGCGGCACAATCGTGTTTTTATTAAGCATTTTCGAAAAGTCTATGAGGAAAAACAATAAGGATTTCATTTCTGGAACAGGGGCAGTGACGTCACTGCACAGGTCTATAAGGGAGGATCGGCGATAGTGCCGACAGTGCACTCACTCACTGGGGCGAGTCAATGCAAAAAGTGTCATTCTTGATAGTGTTTTACGTGCCTGTGTGTGAATCACTGGGGCCTTTTGATTTGGGGTAGCGCCGGGACGCTCAGCATGGGGCACTGCCTGGATGGACTGAGGAGTGGCGTCGGTTGACATTGAAAGAAACGGCCAAAGAAAACTAACTCCCAGCCAGACCCCACAGCCAGTGGTGGGCACCAGTAGTACTGTAAACTAATAGTAACTGCTATGTTCTTGTTTTTCAGCCTTTTTGATACCAGGGCCCACTATTTATTCATAATCTGAGCCATGGACCACCATTTGAGGACATTTTAGCCCCACAGACCCCAAAACTAAAGATTTATTTTGGATTGGTCCACAATTCTAAGCTGGATGTGTGAAACAAAAGAGACAACCCTACAGATCAAAATGGCCATTAATCTTCTACATTCTGTAGTTGTGTAGACTTGGGTTAATTCACATGATATTTTTAACCCTTGAGAGTGTAAACTTGACCCTTGCGGGTCCATTTGGTTTCATCTTTACGCTTTCAAAGAGTTAGATTTGGTTAACCAACTTTCCATCATTTAGCCTGGGGACCACGTAGAACCCTCTCAAGGACCACTGGTGGTCCCCGGACCACTGGTTGAAAACCACTGTTCTTGTGGATATGTGGTACTTTGCTTGAGTATTTGTATATGGCCATTACACGTTTCAAAGACAGGCGTTGTAGGATATGCTTATACATTAACAAAGTAAAGATGTACACTAAGAATTAACCACTCAAGTACCACTTTGAAGAGTGCACTGTAGTTAAAATAGCAGATCCAATGTTGTGAGCTCATAGATTTGCTATTTTCCCTAAATACAACAACCCATTGATAAGCTAATATGTATGTCATATGACATTGTAATTTGTACTAAAGAATTCTTGACTAATGCATGATATTGAGCAGGCCTACACATTTGACTGAACAACACTGCACAGTGCACATAGCAACAGAATGCATAGCTTTAAAGGCCCTGATACACTAGCAATATTTTGATCAATATCAACTAGCAATGTCAACATCAACGAGGCAACATGATGAGACACATGGCAACAGGCAACATTAAAAGGTGAATTCCACCCATTTTCATTTTTTCCTGAGAGTGTACAAATGTGAACCAAATGGACCCTGGCCATTTGGTTCCATTTGTACACTCTCAGAAAAAAAAGAAGCCTTAGTTTACATGGAATCATTTTCACCCAACAGCCACCCAACTCAAAATGTTCATTTAGCGGAATAAAAGTTACGAAATCCTTTTTTTTTTTTTTTTTTTTTTTTACCACCGCAGTGAAACAGCAGCAGCAGACTAGGTTTCCGAAAAGTTTATCTGTTGGAGTCTAGAAGAAAGGATCAGGGGACGCCAAGGAGGGCTGTGATTGGAGGATTCTGAAATGTTGACCAGTAGAGGGCGCTAATGACCTGACTTTTCTGAACAACCAGGAGTTGATCATTTTCTATAGAAAGGTGAAAAGTCAACGTTGATAGTTGACCATTGCTTGTTGATGTTGCTCAAAACATTGCTATGTGTATCAGGGCCCTTACTGTTCAAGTTCATTCAGATTCTGAGTTTTCATCACTTTTGCAATGAATGAATGAAGCATGACATACTGTACAAAATGGGGTCATTACCGTGGTGTGTACAGTGTCTTCCTCTGTGTGTCTAGTGCAGTTTGATTTGTCTGCATCATTTCCAGTGCACTAAACAGAAAATGATGACATAACATAACACACTGTTTATTAAACCAAGTGTCATTTTCACCCCTTTTCTGGACCACCTAAAGTGGCCCACCCATCTCTCAGAGGAAAATATAAAGTGGTCCACCCATCTGTCAGATGAAAACCTAAACTGACCCACCCATACTATGCCAGGTGAAAACCTAAACTGACCCACCCATACTATGTCAGGTGAAACCCTAAAGTGGCCCACCCATCCATCCATTCAATCAATGGAAATAACATCATGCTCCTATTTATCAGCATCAGAATGAAAACATATCTGTCAAATAAAAATCTAAAAAGGAAATAAAAAAAGCTGTGCCATTCATTGCATGACGAAGCATGCCGAAAAATGTCATCAGTGATCTGCTTGTATCAAATGAAGTCAAACTTACCAACTTTGCAGCTGTAGAGAAAGCTTGATACATCCTCTGTCGATCTGCAAGGGTTTTGTGCCATAAAAATCCACCGTAGACACATTAAGAGCTACTTTCTATCCTGGGTATTCCTCAACAAACATCACAAGCTGCCATCTAGAAAACAATGTGCCAAGGGGGAGTGTTTGTTTTATACACTGACACACACAAACAGCAGGTGGCGATACCACGTGTGCACCTGGTGTGTGTCAGTGTATAAAACAAGCACTCCCCCCGGCTCTTGTTCAAGATGGCAGCTTGTGATGTTTGTTGAGGAATACCCAGGACAGAAAGTAGCTCATAATATGTCTACGGTGGATTTTTATGGCACAAAACCCTTGCAGATCGACAGAGGATGTGTCAAGCTTTCTCTACAGCTGCAAAGTTGGTGAGTTTGACGTTGTTTAATACAAGCAGATCACTGATGACTTTTCGGCAATGGGGGAGTCAATGCTCCGTCATGCAACTGTAGATTCAATTCCAATTCTAAAAGAATCTGGAGTTGCAATGCAGCTAGACCAAGCAGATAGATCTGGAATAGCTCAATTGCATGCTCAACAAGATTTGCTTAAAGGGGGATTCCAGCCATTTTCAACATTTATTTTCCTGAGAGGGTACAATTGGAATCAAATGGGCCCATTTGTACACTCAGAAAAAAAGGTCCTAAAATGAAAAATCATTAACATGGTGAAACAGAACTTGATTAAGTCATCAAGTTGTGTTTCACCATAATTTTTCTTTCTTTCTTTTTTTTTAATGATTTTTTTCAGACCTCCATTTCTAGGAAACACAGAATGGGGGGAACCATTCTATCATGTCCACCCAACATCTCTAGGTATATTAATGACATAGTAAAGTGTTGAAAATGGGTGGAATTGCCCTTTAAGATGAAAGTATAACGTGTAGCCTACTCGCGGCATGCATGCAGGCTGGCAGGCAGGCAGGCAGAGTGGGACTAACTTTTTACGCAGCAGAATCAATCAGCTTATGAACTTGTGGTCCTTTGATGGTGAAGAAGTAAAAACAAATGTCTTTAAACCACGTACCTTTTCCATCTCTGCGTCCTTGTTTCGGTATCCTCTGTTCCTCACCTTCTCCACCCCGTCCAGAGGTAGAACCAGAGGTAGAACCAGGCAGGTGAGCAGCAGCAGCCTGGAGGCGACAGGACACGGCATGGTGCTGCAGTATGGGTGCTGCAGTATGGGTGCTGCAGGAGAGCCGAGGACAATGCAGTGCAGTCAGACTGACTGACTGGATGACTGGCTGGGACTCCGAGCCACGGAGGAGGCAGGACCAGAGCAGTGTTGCCAAACTGCCAAAATCCAATATGCACTAGTGCAGGCCAGGGGTGGGCAATTATCTTTCCCAAGGGGCCAAATGAGATACATAAAATCATTGTGGAGGGCCAAGACTAAAGGCTGAACTAAAGTCTGCGTAATATTAATTTAATTTCAAGATAAAAGTAAGACCAACCATTTTGACACCAGGGCCCACTATTCATTCAGTATTTGAGCCACGGACCACCACACATTTTAGCCCCACAGATCCCAAAACTTTCTTCAAGATTTCTTATGTTTTTCTCCACAATTCCAGGCTGGATTTGGGAAACAAAAAAAGTATAACAAAAATGACCATTCTCTTACATTCTCTGATTGAATAGACTTTGTAGACTTTGAGCTAATTCAGATGATGAATATTTTAACTCTTGAGAGTGTAAAAATGAAACCAAATGGACCCGCAGGGGTCCATTTGGTTTCATTTATACACTCTCAAAGAGTTACATCTGGTTAACCAACTTTCCATTTAACTGGAACTCTCTCAAGGACCACTGATGGTCCCCGGGCCGGTCAGAGGGTGGGCAATTATTTTTCCCACATAAAATATTGTGGAGGTCTGAACTAAAGTCTGTGTAATATTAATTTAATTTCAAGATAATATTCAAGGTACGAGTAAGACCAACCATTTTGACACCAGGGCCCTCTACGTATTCAGCATTTGAGCCACGGACGACCACCATTTGATGACACACTGGAAAAAAGCTAAATATAACGACAAAATGCGCCAAGTTGGCAACACTGTACCAGAGAGGAGCTCTGGCGTATAGACAGAGTTACGACAACTCCGTCCACTTCATGGGGTCAATCCAATGGCGGCTGTTCTACTCAGACTCAGACAATGGGGACAACAAATAGGGACAAGTACTGGACCTGTCCTGAAAAGATGTATTGGACTCAGGCAACAGCCCAGCGTAATGATCTTAAAAATGCTTTATTTTTTATTTTATCATTTATTTTTTAGATCGTACAATATCGTTGACATGTCGAAAACATGCATAAAACAGCTCTTATTTGCCCCGCCCTCGTTGAAAACAATGCATGCATGCATTTCCAACAGTTTGTCCCTATCCGGGCTGCATGAACAGTTCTCGAGCGCTCAGTTTCTGACCCCGCAATGTCTCAACTCGTCTACTAGATGGCTCTGGACTGGTAGCAGGGCGCTGTGACCTGGCTCGACGCTGCTTCGGAGATGTTATTAAAGGGATATTCCACCCATTTTCAACATTTTACTATGTCACTCATATACCTTAGAGATGTTGTAGTTGTTGATACAACTGAAGATGTCCTTAGTTGATTTGTGAAGATTTTATTATGAAGGCGCTCAGTTCAGTCCAGCCCTGTGCATCTCTGTGTGCTGAAAATAGAGCAGAAAATATCAGCAGAAATAGAGATCAACAAGCTCAAAGTGCGTCACTGAGTTTGTAGATCTGCTCTATTTTCAGCTCATTCTAGTCTCACTCTTGAACAGGGCTCAATGCTTAGCATTTTTCCAAGTTGGCTACTATTTTACAATATCAATTTATTAACATAGCCAGGTCGACTGAAAGCCCCAGTGATTCAGCTGTCTCGAAAGGTGGGGGCGTGGCACATGGTTTATGGCTGAACCACTGCTGAACCAAAAGTGAAAGTGAAAGTGTGAGTGTTAACACACTACTGACATGGTGGGGAGACAATATATAGCAGAAAAATGCATTTTGGAGTGATGTATATAGGTGAACTTGCATTTGACCCATTAGCCCCATTATAAGCTTATTTTGGGATAGGGGAAACAGCCATTAAGGAGCGTTTTCACAAAACAGCACCTGGACCACTTTTTTCTAAATAAATAACTGCAAATAAAGATAAAAAAAAAAAGTTTTGGGGTGAAATTCTCCTTTAAGCAAATGAGCCCGGGCTGTCGCGGCTATTGTTTCGGTCGGGTATCCCAACTCTATACAATAGCGCATATAGTTATATTAGTAACAATGTGAAAGGGCCCCCCAAACCTTAAGGCCGCCTCTGCTTGTAGTAGGCTAATTGTAGCCTACCGGTAAATAAAAATGAAAACGATCCGACGGCAAATCAGGCAATGATGATAAGAATACACAAGTGTTGTGCGTCCGAGCGCGCATGTGGTGCGTTTATGATTAATCACGGGATAGCGGCACACGTGCGTGAGGCAAAAGGTTGCTGCGCAGACAGTATATGATTTAAATACACGCATAGCGCAGGAAGATTATTACCAACATGACCAGCATTAGAAGCTCATTCAACGTGTTGGAGAGAAGCGTCCTTCCTTCTGTGTGTCAAACTGCCAAAATCCAATATGCACTAGTGCAGGGGTGGGCAATTACTTTTCCCAAGGGGCCAAATGAGATACATAAAATATTGTGGAGGGCCAAGACTAAAGGCTGAACTAAAGTCTGCGTAATACTAATTTAATTTCAAGATAAAAGTAAAAGTAAGACCAACCATTTTGACACCAGGGCCCACTATTTATTCAGTATTTGAGCCACGGACCACCACACATTTTAGCCCCACAGATCCCAAAACTTTCTTCAAGATTTCTTATGTTTTTCTCCACAATTCCAGGCTGGATTTGGGAAACAAAAAAAGTATAACAAAAATGATCATTCTCTTACATTCTCTGATTGAATAGACTTTGTAGACTTTGAGCTAATTCAGATGATGAATATTTTAACTCTTGAGAGTGTAAAAATGAAACCAAATGGACCCGCAAGGGTCCATTTGGTTTCATTTATACACTCTCAAAGAGTTACATCTGGTTAACCAACTTTCCATTTAACTGGAACTCTCTCAAGGACCACTGATGGTCCCCGGGCCGGTCAGAGGGTGGGCAATTATTTTTCCCACATAAAATATTGTGGAGGTCTGAACTAAAGTCTGTGTAATATTAATTTAATTTCAAGATAATATTCAAGGTACGAGTAAGACCAACCATTTTGACACCAGGGCCCTCTACGTATTCAGCATTTGAGCCACGGACAACCACCATTTGACGACACACTGGAAAAAAGCTAAATATAACGACAAAATGCGCCAAGTTGGCAACACTGTACCAGAGAGGAGCTCTGGCGTATAGACAGAGTTACGACAACTCCGTCCACTTCATGGGGTCAATCCAATGGCGGCTGTTCTACTCAGACTCAGACAATGGGGACAACAAATAGGGACAAGTACTGGACCTGTCCTGAAAAGATGTATTGGACTCAGGCAACAGCCCAGCGTAATGATCTTAAAAATGCTTTATTTTTTATTTATTTATTTTTTAGATCGTACAATATCGTTGACATGTTGAAAACATGCATAAAACAGCTCTTATTTGCCCCGCCCTCGTTGAAAACAATGCATGCATGCATTTCCAACAGTTTGTCCCTATCCGGGCTGCATGAACAGTTCTCGAGCGCTCAGTTTCTGACCCCGCAATGTCTCAACTCGTCTACTAGATGGCTCTGGACTGGTAGCAGGGCGCTGTGACCTGGCTCGACGCTGCTGCTTCGGAGATGTTATTAAAGGGATATTCCACCCATTTTCAACATTTTACTATGTCACTCATATACCTTAGAGATGTTGTAGTTGTTGATACAACTGAAGATGTCCTTAGTTGATTTGTGAAGATTTTATTATGAAGGCGCTCAGTTCAGTCCAGCCCTGTGCATCTCTGTGTGCTGAAAATAGAGCAGAAAATATCAGCAGAAATAGAGATCAACAAGCTCAAAGTGCGTCACTGAGTTTGTAGATCTGCTCTATTTTCAGCTCATTCTAGTCTCACTCTTGAACAGGGCTCAATGCTTAGCATTTTTCCAAGTTGGCTACTATTTTACAATATCAATTTATTAACATAGCCAGGTCGACTGAAAGCCCCAGTGATTCAGCTGTCTCGAAAGGTGGGGGCGTGGCACATGGTTTATGGCTGAACCACTGCTGAACCAAAAGTGAAAGTGAAAGTGTGAGTGTTAACACACTACTGACATGGTGGGGAGACAATATATAGCAGAAAAATGCATTTTGGAGTGATGTATATAGGTGAACTTGCATTTGACCCATTAGCCCCATTATAAGCTTATTTTGGGATAGGGGAAACAGCCATTAAGGAGCGTTTTCACAAAACAGCACCTGGACCACTTTTTTCTAAATAAATAACTGCAAATAAAGATAAAAAAAAAAGTTTTGGGGTGAAATTCTCCTTTAAGCAAATGAGCCCGGGCTGTCGCGGCTATTGTTTCGATCGGGTATCCCAACTCTATACAATAGCGCATATAGTTATATTAGTAACAATGTGAAAGGGCCCCCCAAACCTTAAGGCCGCCTCTGCTTGTAGTAGGCTAATTGTAGCCTACCGGTAAATAAAAATGAAAACGATCCGACGGCAAATCAGGCAATGATGATAAGAATACACAAGTGTTGTGCGTCCGAGCGCGCATGTGGTGCGTTTATGATTAATCACGGGATAGCGGCACACGTGCGTGAGGCAAAAGGTTGCTGCGCAGACAGTATATGATTTAAATACACGCATAGCGCAGGAAGATTATTACCAACATGAACAGCATTAGAAGCTCATTCAACGTGTTGGAGAGAAGCGTCCTTCCTTCTGTGTGTCAAACTGCCAAAATCCAATATGCACTAGTGCAGGGGTGGGCAATTACTTTTCCCAAGGGGCCAAATGAGATACATAAAACATTGTGGAGGGCCAAGACTAAAGGCTGAACTAAAGTCTGCGTAATATTAATTTAATTTCAAGATAAAAGTAAAAGTAAGACCAACCATTTTGACACCAGGGCCCACTATTTATTCAGTATTTGAGCCACGGACCACCACACATTTTAGCCCCACAGATCCCAAAACTTTCTTCAAGATTTCTTATGTTTTTCTCCACAATTCCAGGCTGGATTTGGGAAACAAAAACAGGATAACAAAAATGACCATTCTCTTACATTCTCTGATTGAATAGACTTTGTAGACTTTGAGCTAATTCAGATGATGAATATTTTAACTCTTGAGAGTGTAAAAATGAAACCAAATGGACCCGCAAGGGTCCATTTGGTTTCATTTATACACTCTCAAAGAGTTACATCTGGTTAACCAACTTTCCATTTAACTGGAACTCTCTCAAGGACCACTGGTGGTCCCCGGGCCGGTCAGAGGGTGGGCAATTATTTTTCCCACATAAAATATTGTGGAGGTCTGAACTAAAGTCTGTGTAATATTAATTTAATTTCAAGATAATATTCAAGGTACGAGTAAGACCAACCATTTTGACACCAGGGCCCTCTACGTATTCAGCATTTGAGCCACGGACGACCACCATTTGATGACACACTGGAAAAAAGCTAAATATAACGACAAAATGCGCCAAGTTGGCAACACTGTACCAGAGAGGAGCTCTGGCGTATAGACAGAGTTACGACAACTCCGTCCACTTCATGGGGTCAATCCAATGGCGGCTGTTCTACTCAGACTCAGACAATGGGGACAACAAATAGGGACAAGTAGGCTACTGGACCTGTCCTGAAGAGTAGGGCAGGCAAAGATGTATTGGACTCAGGCAACAGCCCAGCGTAATGATCTTAAAAATGCTTTATTTTTTATTTATTTATTTTTTAGATCGTACAATATCGTTGACATGTTGAAAACATGCATAAAACAGCTCTTATTTGCCCCGCCCTCGTTGAAAACAATGCATGCATGCATTTCCAACAGTTTGTCCCTATCCGGGCTGCATGAACAGTTCTCGAGCGCTCAGTTTCTGACCCCGCAATGTCTCAACTCGTCTACTAGATGGCTCTGGACTGGTAGCAGGGCGCTGTGACCTGGCTCGACGCTGCTTCGGAGATGTTATTAAAGGGATATTCCACCCATTTTCAACATTTTACTATGTCACTCATATACCTTAGAGATGTTGCGTGGACATCATTAAAAAGTTCCCCCCATTCTGTGTTTCCTAGAAATGGAGGTCTGGGAAAAAAAAAAAAAAAAAGAAAAAACATTAACTTGGTGTAACATGGCATTAACAATGTGAATGATTTTTCTTTTAGGACGTTTTTTTTTTTTTTTTTTTTTTTTTTTTTTTTTTTTTTTTTTGAGAACGACATTTGGTTCCATTTGTACGCTCTCGGAACAAATACATGGCTGGAATTCCAGCAGTGGTGGGTTTCCAACCCTTTTCATATGAGCTCACAATATTTATTCAGCATTTGAGCCATTTGATGGGATTTGTTTTTGCCATGCAGACCTACAACTAAAGAATATTTTGTTGTAGCTCTTTAAGTATGACTAATGACAATAAAAAGAAAACTCCCATAGCCTCTATTGGGAGAAATACAACAATTTGTGAACTGTTGTGATAAAAGAAGATTGGTCCATGGAATACAACCACCCTATGGACTTGTCTGAACTATCTACTCAGCTGCTACATTTAAACGGACATGTGTGATTTTGAGGGGAAAATGTCATTTCATTTGTTGTTTCATTTGAGCCAAAATATTGGCAATATTTGCTTTAAAAATAGGAGTGGAAGAAAAAAACTCTTTGCCCTGTTGCCATGTATAAAACAATGCAATGTGACAACTCTGTTTACAAAACTCTGCCCCTCCATACCTTCCCTGACCTTTTCCAACTGTTTGGACTTGTGACATTTGCTTTGGCAATTTAAATGTTAGTTTTCCCAGGCCAATAAAGCTTCTTTGAATTGAAATTGAATTGAAGTAGGCTACAAAAGTATATTGGCATCACAATGAACTCTGTACTCTGGCCCTGACGCCAAATGTAAAAGCACTCAGGTCTGTGTACTCACAATCAACTTAATCAAGATAATTTAAAATGTGTCAAAAGTCACCAGTAATTTAAGTTGTCAAATAATTCGAGCCTATAGTGATATAGTAATATATATGCCTCTGAGATGTCATGTAGATGTATAAACTTTGAAATAAAGGCAGTTATACAACATATTATGCAGATCTGACACAGGTGCCAGACACAGCAGTCAAGCTGTTTATAGATAGAGCTACTGAATGTCTAGTAGCCTACTATAACTAAGCATATAGATATAGGACCACTAGGGTGAGGCCTATTCATGGGTGTCATTTGTAGTTCTTTAGCAGCCATATAAGCTATGTTGGTCCTCATTATGGCCGCTAAAGGACTACAAATGAGACCCATGGATACTTTATTCTGGGTCACATTTCACAGCCGATAACAGGGCCTACACACAGGGCCAAGTGCACATTCCAACTTTCGGCCGGGGTTGTGACGTCACGTCCTCCTTTTTTTGAATGGGTTTCAATGGGAACTTCCGGCTAGTTCCTGTCTGAATTTCGGCCGCGGGCGGGTCTTTCCTGCTGCCTGGCCGCTGTCCAAAATTCAGACAGGAAGTGCCCATTGAAACCCAATCAAAAAAGGAGGACTGGAGGACGTGACGTCACACCCCGGTCCGAGACTTGGAATGTGCAATTTGTAGTGTAGAGGCACCCTAACTGTCCCTTTGGCTAACCAATAAGGGCCCCAAAATGAAGGCAGTGGTCAGCCACATACAGTTTTTTTTTTTTTTTTTTAATTATTATTTGACACTAGATAACGCTTTGTTCATGATTCAATAGTTTATTAAAAAGACACTGATACAAAATTCAAATAAAAAAAAAATGCAGTTTACATGATTGAAGAAGTAAAAAGATTGAAAAAAAAAGTGAGCTTAAAGAGCATTTCATCTCCAAGTCTAAATAGAAAGCTATTTCATGAACTAGATGATTTTCCCTTTGTCAAGTGTAACTGGATTGTGCTGATGTCTTTCAAATGCAAAAAGGACCAGATGGTATTTTATATGCAGCATGGTTTTCACATGATCACAGGGGCGGATTGGCCATCTGGAGTACAGGGAGTTGTCCCGGTGGCCTGCACCACCCAGTGGCCTGGACAAGATCCAAAATGCACTAGTGGCACTTCCAAAATGCACTAGAATATGCTAGATGCTCGCCTGGAACATACAGATCAAAATGACCATTAATCTTCTACATTCTCTAGTTGTGTAGACTAAGTTGGGCTAATTCACATGATGAATATTTTAACTCTTGAGGGTGTAAAAATGAAACCAAATGGTTTCATTTTTACACCCTCAAAGAGTTACATCTGGTTAACCAGCTGCCCCCCCCCCCCCCCCCCCCCCCACCCCCACCCCAGGGTGGCCTGGCAAAGGCAAAATTGTCCCGGTGGGAAAATATGTGCCAATCCGCCCGTGTAGGATACTTACAAGATATCGCTCATGGTCACAGGTCATTTTCATGTGAGCTTTTTATTTAGTGAAAACTCAACATTGAATGATATACTACTAGTATGTCTGTGTAGTGCCTTTCACCATGCTGCAGATTGATAAAATTTGAATTGAATATGAAACAAGAACGGACACATGAACTAAACCGTGGCGGAAGAAATACTGTGTTTTGTTTTGCTATTTTTTTTTTACTATACGTAAAAGTTGCAATACCACAATCTAAAAATAAGGTAGACTAGTAAAATGCCTGTAGTCTATCAAACCTGCCTGTAGTCTATCAAAGACTTTACTCAAGTACAAAACTATTTGTATCAAAATTAGCTTTCAATACCAAAGTAAAAGATCATACATCTTCGTGTTGCCAAGGTATAAAATAGGGCTGAAGTGATTCCTGTGTAAAAAAATGCTCCAAATCTCCAAAAATAACGTGTAAAGTACGCTTTCAAGTGATTTTGGAGTAAAAAAAGTACAATATCTGTAGTGTGAAGTATAAATGTATTGAAAAGTGGATATTCTCAAGTTAAAAGTACCTAAGAATTGTACTTAGGTTAATGTAGCCTACTTGGTTGCCACTGGGAATAACCAGGTAATATCTGCACATGTAAAGCCATTATTAATTAAAAAAAGGCACATTCTTTAGGACAACATATAAAGCCATATTCCCAAACTCACAGGACTAGAAACCAATGGCAATTTGAAAAAATATAATCACCTTAAAAAAACATATTTACAGCATTTTATGTAGAAAAAAAGACAACCACTGTAGTGACAGAAACCACAGCATCAGCGCAGTCTAAAATATGACACTACACTATATGTGTTTTTAAAGGAAATGTATATAAAAAAAATATCTAGACAAACAACACCAATTCATGCTTGTTATCTTACCCCACAGTAAGACTTTTAAGTTGGCTGTTTGGCAAATATGCTGACTTCTCCCATCAAAGCACTCAGTGTAGTGACTAGTCCAGTGACAGACTTTGAGTTCTAGAAATAAAATACTATTTACATAAATATTGCATTTGTTTACCAGTGTGCAGTCTACAGCCGTATGACATCTACGTCTATAACATGTATAGCTTTTTTAATAGCCATTCAAATGGGTTCTTTTACAGCAAAAAAAAAAAAAACAGCAATGCCACGGAAAGGTCTCGTCGTTTATCTTTGCGCGCCGCACGGTCCAAAGCTCAGTAAAGCTGAACGACAATCTGGCGTCACCCAGAACGTGAGCGATGGCAACAGTTAAGGCAACGTTTTATATACTCCGTTGTAGTGCGTCGCACACCAACGAGAGGCAATAAAATCAGGGGTTTTCAACCTTTTTGACACCAGGGACCATCATTTATTCGGCATTTGAGCCACGGACCAGCATTTGAGGACATTTTAGACCCACAGACCCCAAAACTAAAGATTTATTTTGCTTTTGTCCATCTTCTAGTTGTGTAGACTTGGGCTAATTCAGATGATGACTATTTTAACTCTTGAGAGTGTAAAAATGAAACCAAATGGACCCGCAAGGGTCCATTTGGTTTCATTTTTACGTTCTCAAGAGTTACATCTGGTTAACCAACTTAGCTGGGGACCACCTAGAACCCTCTCAGGGACCACTGGTGGTCCCCGGACCACCTGTTGAAAACCCCTAACATAAATGCACATCACATTGTGACATGTTGTTCGGCTCATACTATTGTAGATTCATATTTTCGTTTAGCGCAGCGTCGTATGACAAAGTACGGAGTCTGCAGACTCTCCTCTGAACACGCCAGCAAAAAAACAAAACAAATGTGCCCATGTTGTAAATACTTGAAGTACGAGATTTGGCTGTAAAATACAAGTCTACTTACTACAATACAGCATAATCTATGTGCTAACATAAAAAATAACCCCCAGGAAGAAGAAGAAAATAAAAGTATATATATAGCGCAAACCAATGCTCTTGGTTGGTTTGTAGTGCTGATTCTCTCTGCTTACTTAGTTCAATGGTTCTTACAAGTGGTTTCCAGTGGGGGACCCCCTCTCTGGGGTCCTTGAGGGGGTTACCAAATGGACCCTCGTGGGTTCATTTGGTTTGCAACGCTCTCAGAGTTACAGTATGTCAGTATGAGAACCACTTCCTTAACCCTCTGGCGACTGGCATTTCGTTTGAAAGCACAATTTGCGGTCGATTAGTGCAGGGGTTTTCAACCTTTTTGACACCAGGGACCACCATTTATTCGGCATTTGAGCCACGGACCACCACCTGAATGACATTTTAGCCCCACAGACACCACCAAAACTAAAGATTTATTTTTGCTTTTTGTCCACAATTCCAGGCTGGATTTGGAAAAAAAACAAATGGCAGTAATGAATATACTGCAAAAAACTCTGAACTAAGCAAGTCTTTTATTCTTAAATCTAGACTTTAAGTACGATTGCTCTTGTTTTAAGAAGGATTTACTAACCAAGAGCAAGTTGTATAAGATTATCAACCTTGTTTTTAGAACATATTTCTTATTACAAGAATTCTTACCAAGTAAAATTCACTCACCCCACGGACGATTATTTTGCTTGTTTCTAGTACTATTACACTCAAATATACATATTTTTTTCTTATCTGAAGGACAGCATTTTTTGCAGTGTACGACGAATAATTTAACTCTTGAGAGTGTGAAACAAACATTTGTTACGTTCTCAAGAGTTACATCTGGTTAATTAACTTAGCTGGGGACCACCTGGAACCCTCTCAGGGACCACTGGTGGCCCCCGAACCACCTGTTGAAAACCCCTGGATTAGTGGATTGACGACTTTTGAGATGAGCGGTGAGTGGAGAAACGTTGTGATTGAGGCTGTCTCTCAACAGCTGCTGTCCTTGGTGTAGTCTTTGCTCTCCTGTGCCGTGTGGCGGACCGGGTGTGGACCTTTGATGTTGCCGCCGCCGCCGCCGCCGCTGTGTGATAGGCTTAGAGCTGAATGCTGCGGTCCAATGGGAGCGTGTCTGGCCTCCGATAGGTCGCTCTTGGGAGTCATCCTAAAAAAAGGAGAAAAAAAGAAAAAGTGAGATAATTAAATACTTTTTTTTTTTACATTTACAGATATTTTGTCGTGGGTGACAATTTCTGTCGCTGGACAAAAATACCTTTAATCTAGCTTAAAAGGATCCCTGGCTAATAAGACAAATATGCCTTAAAACGTTAAACCTGCCCTCTGTTACTAAAATAAGCAAATAAAAATACCTTCATTATTTTTATGTATTCATTTCATAAACGGTGGATCTTTCACTCAATAGGGACGGCTCCTGTCGCAGGTTGATGATGTATAAGAAATGCATACTGGTTTGCTAACAAAAAACAACATAATACTTGCAATACTAGCATTAAAGTAATATCTTACTTTTATACCAGTAGGTCCACTCATGCACATGTGACATCATCAACATGCGACAGGAGCAGTTCCTATCGAGTGAAAGATTCTCTATTCATGAAAGGAATGAGATATTGAAGGTGTTTTTTTTTTACCTTTACGTTTTAGTGGTAGGATAGTGTTTCAAAGCATATTTGTCTCATCCAGGGATTCTTTAAAGTCGAACAGATGACTTGGGCAAATGGAATGTCAAAATAAAAGATTCTGCCTGAGGCTATTGGGAATAGAGCTGTGCAATCCTGCTCTCATAGACTTCGAAAACAATCTACTATATACACTGGCGTTCAAAAGTTTGGGGTCACTTAGAAACGCCTGTATTCAGGAGGCAGGCATCCCACATCCAATTGTGGACAAAATCAAAAGAATTCTTTAATTTTAGGTCTTTGGTGTCAAAAAGGTTGAAAACCCCTGCCATACAGTTCAACCTTTTTGACTCCAGGGACCACCATTTATCCACCATTTGATTACATTTTCACACCAAAGACCTAAAATTAAAGAATTCTTTTGATTTTGTCCACAAAACAGTGTAAACTGCTGGTGCTAATTCAGATGATGAATATTTTAACTCTTGAGAGTGTCAAAATGAAACCAAATGGACCCGCAAGGGTCCATTTGGTTTCATGTTGACACTCTCATTGATGAGAGTGTCAAAAATGAGAGTGTCAAATGACACTCTCATTTTTGACAAATTAGCAGAATGGAGTTTAGGCAGATTAAAAACACATTTTGCCAAAGTCACAGAGGTAAGGTAGCTCTCCACCAAACAAACTACCAACAGATCGCTACAGGCTGACAGTCGAATGAGTTGGAAGGTGTGGAAAAAAGTTTACCTGAGAACCGCCACCGAAATATGGCTACCATGGTGCTAAAATAGCCTGTAGCTAACACTCCCACTGCTATCCGACGGTACGAAGCTCGGTCGGCTTTCCGACACTTCCCTACGCCTTGCGACCCGACATGGCAGGGTACCCACCGTGGCAGGGTACCCACCGTGGCAGGGTACCCACCGTGGCAGGGTACCCACCGTGGCAGGGTACCCACCGTGGCAGGGTACCCACCGTGGCAGGGTACCCACCGTGGCAGGGTACCCACCGTGGCAGGGTACCCACCGTGGCAGGGTACCCACCGTGGCAGGGTACCCACCGTGGCAGGGTACCCACCGTCCATGGCAGGGTACCCACCGTGGCAGGGTACCCACCGTGGCAGGATACCCACCGTGGCAGGGTACCCACCGTGGCAGGGTACCCACCGTGGCAGGGTACCCACCGTGGCAGGGTACCCACCGTCCGTGGCAGGGTACCCACCGTGGCAGGGTACCCACCGTGGCAGGGTACCCACCGTGGCAGGGTACCCACCGTCCATGGCAGGGTACCCACCGTGGCAGGATACCCACCGTGGCAGGGTACCCACCACCCATGGCAGGGTACCCACCGTGGCAGGGTACCCACCGTGGCAGGGTACCCACCGTGGCAGGGTACCCACCGTGGCAGGGTACCCACCGTCCATGGCAGGGTACCCACCGTGGCAGGGTACCCACCGTGGCAGGGTACCCACCGTGGCAGGGTACCCACCGTGGCAGGGTACCCACCGTGGCAGGGTACCCACCGTCCATGGCAGGGTACCCACCGTCCATGGCAGGGTACCCACCGTGGCAGGGTACCCACCGTGGCAGGGTACCCACCGTGGCAGGGTACCCACCGTGGCAGGGTACCCACCGTGGCAGGGTACCCACCGTCCATGGCAGGGTACCCACCGTCCATGGCAGGGTACCCACCGTGGCAGGGTACCCACCGTGGCAGGGTACCCACCGTGGCAGGGTACCCACCGTGGCAGGGTACCCACCGTGGCAGGGTACCCACCGTGGCAGGGTACCCACCGTGGCAGGGTACCCACCGTGGCAGGATACCCACCGTCCATGGCAGGGTACCCACCGTGGCAGGGTACCCACCGTGGCAGGGTACCCACCGTCCGTGGCAGGGTACCCACCGTCCATGGCAGGGTACCCAGCGTCCGTTCAAGAGCAGGTTTTTCAACAAACAAGGCGCTTTCCTGACACTTACCGCCGTCGACGCCGGTGGGGCGGAGGAGAGCTACCATTAGGCGGATAGTCATTTCTCTTCTTTTCTGAAAACCTTTAAAACGGTGACATGGAGAGTATGCATTGAAGCCAACAGGGTGATATCTAGCAGTGAAGGACGTCACCATCGCAAACACACGTTTAAAATCTACAGGGTGGCATAACATTACCAGGTCAAAGCGTACACTGTAGATAACGCCCGCCTCCCATGAATCCCAAGAGGAAAGTTATTTTGGCTTCCACTATTTAAACAGTATAACGATCCCTGATCATAGATTATATCCTAGGTGGTTCGAGAGCGCATGCAGTAAAGTTAGGGCAATTGATTATTGTTTTGGCTAAAATAGGTTGAGAGAAGGTTTCAGTGTTCCATCCAACTGTGTCTGTAGTGAGATCAGGTAACACTTTCATTTACAAAAAAACAAAAAGAAAAAGAAAGTTGGACTATGGCGATGAGATGCTCCTACAGTGATGACATGTTCCTAATAACAACAAATACAGAAATAAAAGAAAAAACACCCATTAACTTCCTTATCCTTAGCCTGGCTTCTAGCCCAGAATCATTGTGTCCTGTGAATCGGTGTTTGTTTTCTATTGTATTGTCATATTACAGTAATATTACAGTAATAATGTATTGTATGTCGTCATGACGGTTATAAAGATTTGTTTAAAGGAAACGAAAAGGGAAAAAAAGCCTTCAGCACGGCACTTCCACTTGATTTCCTGCCTCTGTTTTCTATAAAAATAACACCAGCTTGACGTCTTATCAATCTGCACCGTGCAGTGATGTCCTCTTAGAAATTCACTAAACTCACGCCACACATTTCATATCACCAAAAATGAAGAAATAAACAGGTAAAGGCACCAGTAAAATGTGAAAAACG
The DNA here is from genome assembly GCA_039105355.1 of Benthosema pterotum. Taxonomy (NCBI): domain Eukaryota; kingdom Metazoa; phylum Chordata; class Actinopteri; order Myctophiformes; family Myctophidae; genus Benthosema; species Benthosema pterotum. The sequence continues at coordinate 53,050,996 of CM076967.1, forward strand.
TGGAGAGTTGAATGTTGATCCCGCACATGTTTTCTGGAAGTGTCATGAGACTTTTTTTTTTTTTTTGAGAATTGATAAAGAATGAGATGCAAAAAAATGTGATGTAAGTATGGAGTGTAAAAATGTGGGGGAGTCTGGCTGAGGGGAGAGTGCAGGAAGAGGAATACTGAATGGATCTAGGCCGTTTCTGGCTCATGAGGACATGCGAGTCTATACTGCACTGCTGGCCAGAACTGCGTGCTGAAGTGACAATACAAATCCACAGCAAAGTCAGGCTGGAACCCCCCAGGCATCCCCCCCTATCCCCTGCACTGCCTCACCTCCCGTCCGCCACTCTCTGGAAGCTCTCAGAGCGGCTGCTCATCTTGCTGGAGCTCCCTGCCTTGCTGCGTCTCTCCAGAGCCTCCCGGTGCAGACCTCCCTCCCTCTCCCCTCCTCTCCTGGAGGTGGAGGCCCGTCCGGAGGCTGCCCTGTCCAGGCCGTGTCCAGGCTCCCTGCCCGAGGCCTCGGAGGACCCCCGGGGGTCCGAACCCCGGGGGTCGGATAGGGAGCCGTGGTGGTGGTGGTGGCTGCCCAGACGGAGGTCGTGGTTGCTGACGGCCGTGGTGCCCTGGTTGGCCGTGGCGGCGGTGGTGGTGGGGGTGGGGGTGCCTGAGGCGGTGGTGGGCGGACCCCCAGTGCTGGTCCCCATGGACTTGGAGATGACCTTTGGAGCATGGTAAAAGCAAACTTAAGTGCATTCAAGTACTGTAAGATTTCAAAGAGCGTTTGAATTCGTTTGTAGAGGCTTTAGAGCCACCTCTGGTGGTCAGGTCATGGTAATGCGGCGCCAGCACAGGGTGACATTTTAGGACCCATTTGGAGATTTCAATAGAAAGGAAGGGAGGAAGTAAACAAGACAGCTCCAGCACCAGGGCAACAGAAAAAATAAAATGATGAAATGATGATAAATCAAAAACAAAAAAGGAAAAGGGGGGGAATAAGCAAAATGAAAAACACAAATGAAAATGTAACAAACTAAATCAAATCAAACAAGCTGAATCCGTGTCCCTTTTTAAATCCCTTTATTATCATTTAGCTTTTAGTGACATCGTTCCTTAACCTATGTTTTCCTTTTCGTGTCTTGCTCCTTGCCTATATTGTTTATACTGTGTCTGCTATGTGTTGCTCTGTTGTAAAACACTTTGTAATGTTTTTTTAAAAAGGTGCTATATAAATAAAGTTTTATTATTATGTAACAAATTAAATCATGTCTACAACTGGGAAAAATAAGATACTTCTTGAGATGTTTCTTGAATATGGTTACTGAAAATTATGATTTGAGGGAGGGATCTAGAGAGTTCCATAACTGGGGGCCTCTGAATTTTGAATTATGAAAGATTTATGTTTGGATGTGCGACAAAGCGGTAAATCAAAATTCTCTCTCTGTCTTGTGGGGTAGGAATGAATGCCAGAAGTCTAACGAAAGAAATCATGGGAAGAAAACGGAAGACCTTGTTTGTAATTTTTGAATGCTTAATGATGAATAAATATAACATGTATGATCGTGAAAAGCGTTCTTCCAAGCAGCACTGACCTTGAGCTTGTGAGATCCAGGCTTGTAGTGCTTCTTCTTGTGCTGAACGCGGCTGTTGTGTTTGAGGAAGAACTCACAGGACTCCTGCAGCACCCTGCGGCTCTCACTGATGGGACTGTGGGACACAACAACAACAACACACATTACATTCAAACGTATATACCAGGGGTCAGCACCCTGCGCCTCTCACTGATGGGGCTGCAGGGACAACAACAACAACAACACATGTTACATTCAACACTATACACTGTATATCCCATGACAAACGACCAGCGAATCATTATCAACTAGATCTGTGGCCCTTCGGGGCACAGACTAGATCTTTGGGGCACAGATCTAGAGTCAGAAACTAGAATGTAGTCAAATACTAGAATCTAGACTCTAGTATTTGACTACATTCTAGATCTAGAACAATGGACTGCATTATCGATTGGTTTCGGGGTGTGCTAAGGAATGTTTTGGGCAATTCTCGCGGCACACCTAAGGTTTCCCCAAGTCACACTAATGTGACGGGGCACAGTCGTTGAGAATGACTGATCTAGAGTCAGAAACTAGAATGTAGTCAAAAACTAGAATCTAGAGTCAGAAACTAGAATCTAATGTCAGAAATTAGAATAGAGTCAGACACTAGAATCTAATGTCATTAGTTAGAATCTAGAGTCAGAAACTAGAATCTAGTCAGAAAATAGAATGTAGTGTTGTAGTGTAAAAAAAAAAATCTGAATCTGGTGTCAGGGCATAATAGGTTAATCCAATGCTCGCCACTCGGTGGCGCGATATGAGCTTGTTGATCTGCTATTTTTCAATAGCTAAAACACCAAAACGCGTTCAGTACACAAAGGGTAAGAGTATGCGTCTCACTCTGTCTTGCGGGTTCTGTTGAAGAAGTATGCCCACTCAGAGCAGGTCTTAGTCATAGTACAGGTCATAGTACAGATATCATCTCACTCTGTCTTGCGGGTTCTGTTGAAGAAGTAAGCCCACTCAGAGCAGGTCTTCTTGCTGCTGACCCAGAACACTCCAGACAGTCCCACCACCAGCGTCATCAGGTACTTGACCAGGAACAGGGACAGGTCCGGACGCTCAGACTGCATGCTCTTCAAACAGAGGACAACACAAAGTATGTTTGGATTAAAGGGGGAAAAAAATCATTTCCTTCATTTGCTCAAGCTCCTTTTCCCCCAGAACTTTCATTTCCTTTTTCCACTGTTGTGATATCATAGAGTATATCCATCTTTTATCTAACTTCAATCGGTTATCTGGGAATTGAAAAGAACTTGGAAAAACAAAAATATCTCCTTCTTGTCTGACTGCAGCTCTCTGGACTGTAGGGCCTAGATTTTCGTCACAGCTAAACCCCTTATCCCTTAACTTCTTTGCCTTTTTAAACTATTAAAAACAAACACTTTTCAATAGTTCAAATGGCCAGTCTACATGCTCACAACATGTCAATAGATTGGCACAATGAACTATTCCCAAAAGTTTTTAAAAATAGTAAAAAAGGCATAAGGGGTTTAGCATGTAACGAAAATGGAGCCCTAGGTCTCCAGACCGTACAGCCCCAGACTGCAGGGTTCCAGACCGTACAGCCCCAGACTGCAGGGTTCCAGACCGTACAGCCCCAGACTGCAGGGTTCCAGACCGTACAGCCCCAGACTGCAGGGTTCCAGACCGTACAGCCCCAGACTGCAGGGTTCCAGACCGTACAGCCCCAGACTGCAGGGTTCCAGACCGTACAGCCCCAGACTGCAGGGTTCCAGACCGTACAGCCCCAGACTGCAGGGTTCCAGACCGTACAGCCCCAGACTGCAGGGTTCCAGACCGTACAGCCCCAGACTGCAGGGTTCCAGACCGTACAGCCCCAGACTGCAGGGTTCCAGACCGCAGGGTTCCAGACCGTACAGCCCCAGACTGCAGGTCACCAGACTGCAGGTCACCAGACTGCAGGTCTCCAGACTGCAGGTCTCCAGACTGCAGGTCACCAGACTGCAGGTCACCAGACTGCAGGTCTCCAGACTGCAGGTCTCCAGACTGCAGGTCTCCAGACTGCAGGACACCAGACTGTAGGTCTCCAGACTCACAGTCTGGGAGCCTAATGCATATGTGCTTACCTTCGGAAAAAAGCTAAATATAGAGACAAATGCGCCAAGTTGGCAACACCGTACTAAGGGATATCCTGATGCCACTTTTTTCATTTCCGATCCGATCCCGATATCACAATTTATATGAACTTATATGACCAGAGCAGTGGCCTTGTGGTTAGAGTGTCCGCCCTGGAACTGAGAGGCCGGGGTTCGATTCCCAGTTGGGTCATACCAAAGACTCTAAAAATGGGACGCAATGGGACCCCTGCCTGGCACTCCGCATCAAAAAAGGGGTGGATTGGGGGTCAAAATCAGCTAATGATTCCGGAGCGCGGCAAGCCGCAGCTCACCGCTCCTTGGAGCTCACCGCTCCAAGTGATGGGTCAAAAGTGGAGGACCAATTTCGCTTTGACTTTGATGAACTCCACCACCTGAAATGGGAATAGCAGGCAGCTCACTGAAATGTGCATTTCTACAATTCCGAAGCAAACTCCACATGACCCAACATTTCATTTAACTACCATAGTGTCAACACCTTACTCCTGTGTCAGACCTGCAGTTGGACTGGCATATTTGCCAACACCAATATGACCCGATAATGACAAATAAGCCGTGATACCGATACTTTTCCGATATCCATACAGTATTTGCCGATACTAGTCTTGGGCAATATACCGGTATTACCGTTTATCGCAATATTGGAAATCAATACCAAGTAATATCGATGGGTCTATATAAAAATATTGAATACTGAATATTGCCAAATACCGACATTATACTGTATTCTATTAAAATATGAGCAATGAGACTTTTAATTGTAACTATAAAAACAATTTTCATGTTACACACATGCCTAAAATAGCCCTTATTTGGGCTAGGCTTTTTGGAAACAATGTATTTCCAACTCCAGTTTGTCTCTATTTAGGCTGCTTGAACAGCAGAGCGCCCAGTTTCTGACCCCAATGTCGCAATGTTGCAATGTTCTGAGAACTAGGTGACTGGTGGAATGTGTCCGACTCTGATTGCACGCCATTGCAATCTAGTGGTCAATACCAGTATTATCAAATATCAAGCTAATCAATACCGATATAAAAAAAAAAACAATACTGCCCAAGATTATCCGATGCCGATATGACCAAAAAGGGCCTACACGTACCTTCTGTGAGCAGGGGATGCTGTACTCCTAGATCTACACAGTAAAATGCAGCGTTGTACCTTCTGTGAACAGGGGATGCTGTACTCCTAGATCTACACAGTAAAATGCAGCGTTGTACCTTCTGTGAACAGGGGATGCTGTACTCCTAGATCTACACAGTAAAATGCAGCGTTGTACCTTCTGAGAGCAGGGGATGCTGTACTCATAGATCTACACAGTGAAAAGCAGCAGTGCAGCGCTGTACCTTCTGTGAGCAGGGGATGCTGTACTCCTGGCAGCGGTCGTTGATCCAGGTCTGCTCCCAGGCTTGGCGCTGGCTCTGTTCGTAGATGTAACAGGCCAGCAGGGATACCAGAGGCACCAGGTACAGACCGCTGAACACACCGATGCGGATCATAAACTTCTTCAGCTTCTCCTGGTTGCGTTCGTCATGCTGGATCACCTGCCGCACGTGGTTGAGCGACACGATGCCGGCCAGCAGCAGCGACAGGCCAGCCACCACGCCCACACACAGCGGCGCCAGAACGAAGTAGCGCAGCGCCGTGAGGTCGTACAGACCCACGAAACACACGCCGCTGATGTTGTCTCCTTCCACCTTGTTGAGCGCCAGCAGCAGCACCGTCAGCGCCCCTGGTAGGCCCCACGCCGCCGAGTGGAACCACACCTGAACACGGGGAGAGAGACGGGAACAGTGTTGTTTTTTTGAGAATATTTTGATTTAGTCTTAGTCTTTTCAATAAGGCATATTTAGTCTTTTAGTCCCATTTAGTCTTCTGAAATTCATTTTTTTTAGTCTAGTCTTAGTCGACGAAATGTCAAAAGGGATTTAGTCTAGTCTTAGTCTTTTAGTCTTAGTCTTGGTAGTTTAGTCTTACATACAAATACATTGTAGGTTTATATATGTTATACAGATTCATAGTTTTTAGTATGAAACATGTCTCGTTTTATGTCTTGTATAAAATTACTGCAATAGTAAGTTCCTTTCCTGAAAAGGTATGCAATGCCTACTGCAGATACAGTATGTCCACATACTTAAATACAGCATTACATACAGCATTAAATACAGCATTTCATCATTGAAAACAGAAAACTCTCCGAGTCAGACCTTTATCTTTATGCATGCTGCGTGTCTGTTGCAACTTCAACAACAACTGATGTTATTAATTATTGATGCTTTACTTGACTAATAAAAGTCCTGTAACTGAAAATAGTATGGGTGCGACTTGAGATAGCACCCATACCATTTCCTCCTGCCCCCCAATTGAGAAATGTTACATCCACCCCTGCTCTGGAAAGGTAGTCGGTAGTCCCTCCACTTTTCTTTGTTCCTAACCATTTTCCTTAAGTATCAGCTAGCCAACCGGGTTGGCGACCCTTATATTACCGCTTTCTTCTCGATGGCCTCGCAGCTCCACTTGGGCCCGGCGGCCAGGAACCATGTGATGGTGAGGATGACCCACCACACCATGCCTGCCATGGAGAAGAAGTAGAGCAGCATGAAGAGCAGCGTGCAGCCTTTACTCTGAGAGCCCAGGACCACCGTGTCCACGCTGCTGGAGCTCTGGGCCGACGCCGCCCCGCTAGCGCCGCCGCCGCCGTTACACGCCGCCCTGTTCCCCAGCAGGAAGCCCAGGAAGTAGATGAGCGACACGAAGCTGTAGCACACGGCGTAGAAGATGATGGGACGCTCCGGGTAGCGGAAACGCTTGACGTCGATGAGGAAGGTGAGGAAGGTGAAGAGCGTGGCGGCCAGGCACACCACCGAACACACACCGATGAAGCTCTTGGCGAAGTCGATCTCGTGGGGCCTGGAAGTCAGAAGGGGAGAGTTAATAGTTAGGGCTATTAACTCTACTTAGGGCCCTGATACACCTAGCAATGTTTTGATCAACATCAACAAGCAACGTCAATCGTCAACATTGACTTTTCACTTTTCTATAGAAAGTGATCAACTTCCGGTTGTTCAGAAAAGTCAGATCTTTAGCGCCCTCTAATGGTCAACATTTCAGAATCCTCCAATCACAGCCCTCCTTGGGGTCATATGATCCTTTCTGCTAGACTCCCACTGATAAACTTTTCTGAAACCATGGCTGCTGCTGCAGCTTCACTGCTGTGACCAAAAACAAGGATTTTGTGACTTTTATTCTGCTAAATGAACATTTGAGTTGGGTGGCAGTTGGGTGAAAATGATTCAATCCAAACTAAGGCTTCTTTTTTTTTCCCGCTAGGGTCCATTTGGTTCACATTTGTACACTCTCAGGAAAAAATGAAAATGGGTGGAATTCCCCTTTTAATGTTGCCTGTTGCCATGTGTCTCACCATGTTGCCCGTTGATGTTGACATTGCTAGTTGATATTGATCAAAATATTGCTAGTGTAGCAGGGCCTTTAGCAGTGTTGGGTATCGTTACTTTATAAACTAACGACGTTAGGTTATTGGACTACTGCCCCTAAAACTAATCTCGTTAAGTTACAAGTTACTTTCTATAAAAAGTAACGTAATAGATTATTTTCCGTTATTTTCCGTTCCTGAACACAATTAAAATACCCCTTTTCTCTTTGTTTTTAATGTATGCACAATTTAGTTGCATTGTATTACCAGTGCATGAGTCGCATTCCATGTTGCACACACCACCACCGACAACAACTAGTCAACAGTGACACCATGTCACCCATCACCCACTATGAACTAGGTTGCTACAAAGTAGGCTATGTCAGATCCACAGTAGTCCTACAGACAATATTATGCTGTACGCGGTACAACCAGTCAGATAGCATGATGATGCCCTCTCCATGCTGCACGGCGGCAACTCCTGCAGGCTTCTCAACTGACCATCGTAACCCAGCCTATGAATTACAGTAGTCTATATAAGACAAGGCACGGCGGCCAAACAATGAATTAAACATTACTCACCTAATAACGCAGCCAGAGTTTATAGCCGATTCCCAATCGAGAGTGCGCGTGTTAATCCAAAAGTTAATCCAAAGTGTACGGCGTCATTGTTTACAAGACTTTTAGCAAGTCGCGCCTACAGTAGCTGCTTCACTACGCAAGCAGCCAGCGGACTTCCTCTTTCTTCCTTTTCAAAATAAAAGATTCATACTAGAGTATAACTAGACACCAGCTAGACAGTAGGTTTACTATTATTTCTTAGGCGGATTTACAGGATGTGCAGACAGAAAATGTAAACTACGCACATCACTCGCAGAAGGATGAAGCCACAACGTGCAGTCGGCTTATTCTACACTAACAGAAGGAGGAATATACGCTACAACACCGGGCAATCTCAAGAAAATGAATTGCGACGAACTATAGTAACGAGTTACTTTTTTGGAAATGTAACTAAGTAACTAACTACTAAATTGCAAAAATAACTCGTTAGGTTACTCCGTTACTAATAAAACTAATCTGACTACGTAACGAAGTTATCAATAACGGCGTTATCCCCATCACTGGCCTTTAGTCATTAAACTTAACACTTTGAGCCCCTCCAGGACGGTGTTCCCCGTCCTAATAAAAAGTCCCATGGTGCAATTAAAAAGTGTAATTAATCAATATCTCCGTCTTTAATCCATACGTAATAATAGTGTACTGGAGCCAATAGTGGTCCGGCTTCAGTACAAAAACATGGTCTAGTCTCCCCAGGGCCTGTCCTACAGCCAATAGAACAGCGGTGCGCACACTTTTTTGATTTGAGAGCTACTTTCAAAATGAGCAGCTCAACAAGATCTACACATCAAAATGTGATTGTTCCATTACTGAAAATCCATTTCAAGGTCCCCTAGAAAGTTTGAGCTTTGAAATAATGGTGATGGTGTTACTTGCATAATGTTTAAGAATAATGCACTTATAATAAAAAAAATAGAGAAAATGCTGCGGTTATATTATTGGATAGTTAGAGTGAATGTAAAAAAAAGTCCCACCTAATGTTAGATATTGAGGGAAATAAGATTCTCAGGTTTTCTTACTAAAACGCTGCTTATCAACAAATCAAATCGTGGATATCACTCCACCCCGTACCTGAAGTACATGTTGGAGCATGGCGGGGCACAGTCCTGGGCTCCCAGGAAGGAGGAGCCCTGGCCAGGCTTGGTCTTCAGCTGCAGTGGGCACCAGAAGCCCAGGTCCCTCTTGGCAGACGGGGAGCTCTTGGGAGTGGTGGGTGTGCTGACTGGACCCCCGGAGGAACTACACGGCTCCAATCTAACACAACAACATCACATTCACTGGTAAGCTTCAGATTCAGATCATCATATCGAAGAATGTCAATCTAATCACAATCTAGCCCTGATGTTACAGTGAGGACTTCTAAACTTGTATTCCATTGCTAGTTTGATCACTTGCATCGTAAAAATAAAAATAAAAAAATAATAATAATGCATGGCCTCATTTCACAAGACCTCATGTCACGCTGGCTTCTGTGGAATCCAATGAAATCTGTCATGGCGACTGAGCTCCATGGGGTCATGTGCAGTTTGTTATTGATGAATGAATGATATGTGTATCTCTTACTTGTCACACTGCAGCTCTGGGGGCCAGGAGATGCCGAAGGTGATGCTGTCGTTCCAGCAGTCAGACAGCACGGTCTGGCACTGCTCTCTGCAGGGCTGCAGCACCCTGTTCTCCTGGCTGCAGGCAGGGATGAAGGCCTGGCACAGGAAGCGATGCACATCTGGAGAGCAGCGCAGCTTGGCCAGCGGCATGAAGGGCTGCATGGGGGGAGGACAACACAATGTAGGCAGGAAGGTCTGATCTCTGCACTCTTAATGTCATATTTTGAAAGGTGCTGGTGCCATCCGATGCTTCATTCACAAAATGTGAAGAAAACATAATAAACAGATGATCACAGCTTAATAAATGTGTTTACTATCAGCTGAACATTAGTTCATATAACTTTTGGAACAAACAATACCTACAATGTTGGTCAAAACACTGGAAATAACTATTATATTTAATTACATTTTCAATTTGTATATCCATGACGGGACACATATACATTAGGCAGGGGCAGCAAAAGTACCAATCACGCTTGCTTTAGCTTGACCCTTATGTTTTGACTCTTGACAGTAGCCTTATATACGAACGTGTCCTTGCTCTCTTATCGTCTGTCAAAACACCTCGAGCCACATCTCAAGCTTGTGGAACTGCCATGTTTGATGCTGTCACGTTAATTTACGAAGCAACACAAAGAGGTTCAAATACGGACATAACAAGATTTCTTCCAAACAAGCGTCCTGAGCACAAGATCAGCACCAAAAAGTGCTGTGATTCCTACAGTAAGGAGGGAACGCTGGGAGCTGCTGCTGAGCGGTTCTACTGTTAGATGACTGACCCACACACAAAGGAGTCCTTTCAGGGGTTTGGCTCAGCATATTCTTCCGTTTGGGCAGATTTGTGGAAGAGCAGAAGGGGAACCCGGGGGGAGTGGTGGGAACGGAGCACCAGGAAATGACTGCAGAGCTGTTTGGGAAACGTACGGCGAGCAGCCAGGAAGGGCAGGGGAGGATCTAGGCATGGGCATGGGGGGGGGGTTGGGGGGCAATGCACCCCATAAAATACCCAGACTGCCCCACCAAACACGATGGCATGCAAACAAGCAACCCAACAACCCAGGATATTTCAAATTGAAGTGCTTATATTTGAAATGATTTGAAACACTACTACTGCTACTAACTAACTACAGCAGTGTCACCACTAAACCAACAGCATTTCATCATTGAAAACAGAAAACTCTCTGAGTCAGACCTTTACCGTACATTTTAATGGCGGGCGACGGCAGGCGATGGACAAGCATCGTCGGCCAATTTGGCCAAAAAGCTCAGCATTTTTTATCTTTCCGGCCGACGCCGGAACGTCGCCTGTTCTGCTACTGTCGCTTGAAGCGGCTAAAACGTAGGGTTAGCTTTATGCATGCTGTTCAACAACAACTGATGTTATTATTGATGCTTTACTTGCCTAATATAAGTCCTGTAACTGAAAATGGTATGGGGGCCCGTGTCGCGATGAAGCCGCCCCCATACCATTTTCTTCTGCACCCCCCCCCCCCCAATTGGGAAATGTTACATCCACCCCTGGGCGGACGTAACAAGCAAAGTGCTGTTGACAGGTCATAGCACACAGTGCCACAGTGCTATAGTGTTCCTATGTGACATGAGCACTGCATGTATAAAGGATTAAAGGTGGATTAACTGACTGCTGCACAACAAGACAACATGAAATGGAAAATAATCTCTGTTGCGGTTGATGCTGTACACAAAGCAATCCCAAAACTGTTCTGTATTAATCTGCACAGATTCCATTACCTTTAGACAATAGCTATGTTTGGTTTCACCAGAGGTTTACGGTATACTGTAGCACTGGGGCCACTTTATGCCGACTTAAATCCTACTTTCTATAATGTTCCATTTCCGCTGTTGTTGTCGCGGGTCAAAATGAAGAGATCTTATTGGAAGAATAAATAAGTGAAATCCATGATCATCTTAACCACAGCCATCAGCATTGATAACAACGGCATAAACGCTTTACAAACTTGTTGGTGTGAATTATTATTCAGATTGGTGAAATGCATAGGCGAATGCATCGACTCTGTTGTCGATCCCAATATTTACACCAGGGATGCCCAAAAGGTAGATTGTTATCTACCAGTAGATCACACAGGCCGTGCAGGTAGATCACATGACAGTCCGCCCAGCACTTGGATCCTTATAGATCTGTAACTCTTGAGAGCGTTAAAATGAAACCAAATGGACCCCTATGGTCCATTTGGTTTCATTTTACGCGGTTTCATTTCACGCTTTTAAGAGTTCAATTATATTTAAATGTCTGAATTACGTAAATTTCAAGAGTCCACACAATTAGAAAATGGAGAAGAATTGCTATTTTGACCAACGTTTTGCCAGTTCTCTTTCGCAGTTGTGGACAATAAACATGAATAAATGAGTAGATTTGGGTGCAAGAGACTAAACTCAACATCACAAACTGTGAACTCAAACTTCAAATACTGTTTTCAAATGTCAGTAATGGCATATACAGTAAAACCTTCCAATTCTCACCCTCTATTTTTCATTATAAGTCCATTATTCTTCACTATAACAGTAAATAACACCATCACCACTAGCTCAAACTTTCTAGGGGAACTTGAAATGGATTTTCAGTAATGAAACAATCGCATTTTTTTATGTGTAGATCTTGTTGAGCCGCTCATTTTGAAAGTAGCTCTGAAGTACAAAAAAGTGTCGGGGTAAACCCCTAGTTTACCCCAACAGCTTGCACAGACACACACACAGGGGCGGATTGGCACATATTTTCCCACCGGGACAATTTTGCCTTTGCCAGGCCACCCTGGAGAGGGCAGCTGGTTAACCAGATGTAACTCTTTGAGAGCGTAAAAATGAAACCAATTGGTTTCATTTTTACACCCTCAAGAGTTAAAATATTCATCATGTGAATTAGCCCAACTTACAGTCTACACAACTAGAGAATGTAGAAGATTAATGGTCATTTTGATCTGTATGTTCCAGGCAGAGCATCTAGCACATTCTAGTGCATTTTAGAAGTGCCACTAGTGCATTTTGGATCTTGTCCAGCAGGCCACTAGGTGGTGCAGGCCACCGGGAAAACTCCCTGTACTCCAGATGGCCAATCCGCCCCTGCACACACACACACACTCCTACAATCAACAGAGAGTAAAATGGAACAGAGTTACTATTCAAAGCTTCCAGTCTGGCAGTGGCCCCAGTGGTCCCTCAGGGGGCCACGGGTTGGTTTTCCTCCCTCCAACAGTGAGAGTCCTTGTGTCTCTCTCTCTGCGGAGGTCCCCAACTCCATCTCAATAGGGCTCTTCTTGCTCACGCTGACTTGTAGTTTTCTTTATGGCAGAGCTACTGTATATATACTATATGTATTAAAAAAGGCCAGTCATCGCAGAAACCTTCAGACAGGATGTTCAGAGGCAGAGGTCAAATCAACTCGTTCTTAAAAAAAAAGGGGGCAAAAATCCGCTACTGTGTGAGTTGCACAATTCACACCAAAGTGCTTCAAGGATTTGCACGATTTTAGACTCCCCCACTTTTAAAACTACTTAACTTCTAAGGATCCATAACGTAGGCTTCCTGTTTTCTGTGGCTCTACATAAAATATACTGTATTAGGCCTGACCCCAACTAGTCGACTAGTCAGTCGGTAGGGGGCGCTGTCGACTGACAACCTCCCAGTCGAATGTCTTTTTTTTTCGTATTCATTTTCTTTTATCATTCCACTTGCGGGGTTGGGGTGGTTAATGTCTAACATAAACAAATGAACAGAGAGAGCCTATTGTTGAAGTGCTGTCAGATTTAACTGTCAGTAAAAAGTCCGACCCTGCACTCACAAAAGCCCAGTGGAGAACAGCACAGGACAAGCCAATGATAACCCAGACGGAGCGCTTATCGCAGATATGAATGCAGCGCTGTCCGGCTGTATTCTTTGTCATTTCTTGTTCAAAACGTTATAACGTTACTGTTTTCAAGGGAAGAGAATTGCTTATTTCGGGTAGGCTATTAGCCTACTATCGCTGTACCGAGGACATGTCTGTGCTGTGCGCGTCTGTGCTGCGTCGTCGTCGTCCTTAGTCGGGGACAGGCCTATACTGCATATACACACACACACACACCGGTAAGATGAATGACTTTTTCCCCATTATTCGCCCAGTGAAATGTCCTCCTCACAGGTCACAACAAAAACTGACAGCCACTTCTGGAATGTTGTTGGAAACAATGAGGGAACGGAAGAGGTTTAGACGTCCACCGGAAAGCCGTGCTGATACGGTTGTGCTGAACAGCGACACAGCGAAGCACCGGTCAGCCTGACCAGGACAAGGGCTGTATAATAAATCACCACACAGTTCAAACAGAGTCATGTATGCTATGTACGCATGTGTAGCCACTGCCGTTGTACTATGTAGCACGGCAGTGTGTATACCGCTCACCTAGGACAGTGGTCTTCAACCAGTGGTCCTTGAGAGGGTTCCGGGTGGTCCCCCAGCTAACTTGGTTAACCAGATGTTAACTCTTGAGAGCGTACACTCAAATTATTCAACATCTGAATTAGCCCTAAGTCTACACAACTACAATATTAATGGTCACTTTGATCTGTAGGTTTGCCCGTTTTGTTTCCCCCAAAAAAGCTTTGGAGGGGTCTGTGGGGGCTAAAACATCCTCAAATGCTGAATAAATAAATAGTGGGTCCTGGTATCAAAAAGGTTGAAAACCTCCTGACCTAGTAGACAAAGGCTGGTGACAAAATCGTACGCACACATGACAAACGACTTTGAGAGAAACAGCACCAGAGAGAGAGAGAGTGCCTCTGTGGTAGAGTTCTCAACAGGCCTGAAAATTGAGGCCCGGCCCTAACTGGGCCCTAACTGATCAGGCCCAAAGCCCGGCCCGGCCTGACCAATTAGCATAGTTTTTAGGCCCGACCCGGCCCTACAATGTTGGGTCGGGCCTGGTTGGGCCTGGTCGGGTTTGGGTAGAATTTGAGCACTCTATTTGAGCACTCTACACGAGTAAAAGTGAAAACACCAATCAGCACCATCTTCATAAGAGGTAAATACAAAGACAGACAGAACAGAATTATTATTTTTATCATAGTAAAATAATGCAATATATATTGCTTTTTTCATAGAGCCCTATAGGCCCGATCCGGCCCTACTGATCTGCATACATTTTAGGCCCGAGCCCGACCCTAAAATGTCGGGTCGGGCCTGGTCGGGTTTGGGCAGAGTTTGAGAACTCTACTCTGTGCACGCAAAGTGTGCAGGAAAACCATTGTGTGTGCATCTGGGTGTGTCTCTCTGTCTCTCTCTCCTTCCTCTGAAGGAAAAATAAATCAAAGGCCTCTCACACAACAAAGTAGCAGTAGATTCCCTGTGGCAGTGTGAGTTTTTGCAGTGAAATAAGACGCCACACAGACCTCTGCCAGACAACACAAAGACTCCCTTGGAAACTCTGTTGTTTCTGTTCTGTCAGTCACCAGTAACACGTCTCAGCTCTGTCAAATACCAGGATGGAACCAAACCCTGGAGTTTTTTTTTTTTTTTTTCCCGGGGGGGATGGAGGGTGCCAAGACTCAAATCTGAAATCGTTAGCAAAGGGAGAGAATCCAGAATCTTAACTATGTGCCATTGTATGGCATTGTATGTATTTGTTTGTATTTGTATTTACAGTATGTATTTATTCTAAAAACCTAAGAGTTTTTTTTCTCATCACAACAGACGACATGTACAATGTGGACCCACACTGTGGTGGCACTGGCACCGAGGCTCTAATCTTCCAGTTGTGTAGATTTGGACTAATTCGCATGATGGATATTTTAACTCTTGAGAGCATAAAAGGGGAAACCAAATGGACATTTCAAGTCCCCCTAGAAAGTTTGAGCTTTGAAATAGTTGGTGATGGTGTTACCTACTGTTATAATGTTTAAGAATAATGCACTTATAATGAAAAGTAGAGGGGGAGAATTGGAAGGTTTTCCTGTATATGCTATTGAGGACGTTTGAAAACCGTATTTGAGGTTTGAGTTGACAGTTCGTGAACTAAGAACTTTCACGTTTTTGTCCACAATTGGGAAAGAGAACTGGCAAAACGTTGGTCAAAATAACAATTATTCCCTATTTTCTAATTTGTGGACTCATGAAAATTACCTAATTCAGATGTTTAAATATAATTTAACTCTTGAGAGCGGTAAAATGAAACCAAATGGACCCGTAAGAGTTACAGATCGATAAGGGTCCATGTGATCTACCTGCACAGCCTGTGTGATCTACTGGTAGATCACCATCTACCTTTTGGGCAGCCCTGCTGTATAGCCTTCTCTCAGGACACACGGGTCATGCCTAAACAATAAGTCCCCCACAAATTCTTTGGTTAGGATGTGTAAAGGGAAAAACACTTTCGGTTGTCTTCAAAACATCATGAGACTTCACAAATTGGACTCACAGCCTTAAGTTAGTCACATGCTGTGCTGGCGCCTCGCTCTTTACCTCTCTCTCGTGTATTTGTCATTCTCACTCGCTGAAATGGATACAATGGTACGACATCCCCTCATTGTGGAGTGCGTGCACGCGTGCGCGCACATGCACGCACGCACACACACACACACTAGTGCTGTAAGAATTGGTAAAAACATTACATTTGAATATTCATTTTGAAACAGCAAGTGCAGGTTCAAGTGAATATCGAATGATTCAAATATCGAATCTATATCATTTCAATATGAAACATTGGTATGCAGTAAAGCATTCTCTTTCCTCAAGGACCACTAGTGGTCCGCGGACCACTGGTTGAAAACCACAGTGCTAGAAGACGCCTGGAGGATGGATTCAGGGATTAAAGCCAAAAGAAATCCCAAGACTGAAATTTATTTTCAGACCATGTCCCAATATGTGACTTTAGAAACATGGCACGAGCAGCGCACACCAATATTTTTGTTTCACTTAAGTTCTGGACTGCCTTCACTGAATGTGTGAGTGCCAATGCTTCATTTTATAGAAGTATCTTCTAAAGTTCTGTTGTATTCTATTGCTAGTCTGGCCAATTCAAATACGCAGATCTTGCTTTTTATTAGTCAAGTTCACTTGACTACTGTTTTGACGTCATTCACATCGCGCCATCACTACACCTTCCCCTGATTATTTATTTTTGCAGGTATGCACTGATCTCAGAAATAACCCCTATAAGGAATCCTCAAGAATGAAATCAGTCCCCAGAAGTGAGAACTTTAACCCCTGTGGATTGGCAGAGGTTGGAGCACCAACACCTACCAGGGCTTGACACTAACACTTGCCCGCTTGCGCCGGGCAAGTAAAAAAAAAATGGTGGGGCAAGTGAAGACTGTTACCTGGTTGCCCGATCGGGCAAGTGTGTGACTTAGTGCACTATAACACAACACATTGCACTCTGCCTCTGTGTCTTTCCCTGCTTTCTAGATATCCACAATTCCAGGCTGGATTTGGGAAACAAAACAGGCAAATTAACATACACATCAAAATGACCATTAATCTTCCACATTCTCTAGTTGTGTAGACTGAATGAATTTTAACTCTTGAGAGCGTTAAAATGAAACCAAATGGACCCGCAAGGGTCCATTTGGTTTCATTTTTACGTTCTCAAGAGTTACATCTGGTTAACCAACTTAGCTGGGGACCACCTGGAACCCTCTCAGGGAAAGCACCCAAGTAGGAAGTAAACTTAAATGCAAAATTTCCAATATATTTTTGGGGGGCAAGTGACCATGACCTGAGGGCAAGTAGAACCTGACTTGCACTTGCCCGATGGGCAAGTGCCTCGGAGACCTTAGTGTCAACCCCTGCCTACCACCAGCTCCCAGTGCTCACTGCACAGCTTCACAGGTGTGCCACTCATATACCGGGTTGGGAATTGAACCCGCGAGGCGAATTTAAATCTCACCTCCATCTTGCTGGCGGCGATGTCCTGGTCGTAGTGGTCCATCATGTTGGGGAAGAAGGTCATGTTGTACGGCATGGTGTGGCAGCGGTGCACTCTGATTGGCTCGCAGGTGAACAGGCTGTGGGCGTGGCAGCTCCTCTGCCCAATCAGGAGGAGGCAGAGCAGCCACAGCGAATCAGACAGCAGCATGACGGGAGGCTGCAAATATATTCCATAGTGGAAAGAATATGCCAATATTAAAATGTGAAAAATATTCGAATGTCAATTAAAGGTTCGAGTTTAAAATAAACAGTAATAACAAAACTGTGCGAGTTCTCACAAGACGCTGGCCCACACAAACTCAAACAAACGAATACGAAAATAGGCTATTAAGATGATTATCAATCATTAATTTGAGTCAAGAGAGCACATTTCTCAGCACCAGCTGTGGACAATAGAGACCCCCCCCCCCCCCCCCCCATTCTGTGTTTCATAGAAATGGAGGTCTGGGGGAAAAAAATCATGTTAAATGATTTTCCTTTTAGGACCCCTTAGAAGAGGCATTAAGTTCATAAGCTTACTGTAATGCCATTATAGAATGGTAACCGATACAACATTGGTTGTATCGGTTATCAGCCATAACAGCGATTATTGATATTGGACATCGATATCAGCTAAATTGTCATTAGCTGCATAATGAATTGTGGGGAAAAAGATTCAGACACCTAGTATGCAATCTTATTTGACGTCTTAGTTACTCTGATGTTGTCTATTTAAAAAAGCCACAGTAGTTAGCTCCGTATTGCTACATTTTGATGTAGCATGATGTTCAGCAATTACAGACTAAATACATTTCATGGAAATAATGGAAATTGCGACCTCATTTTTTGCGAGGGGGATTCACATTTTGAGCAGGAATTGTGAGTAGTAGCAGCCGCAATTACTTAAAATTAATAAGCAAAAGCAAGAAAGTAAATCTGAATTTCAAAAAAAAAAAAAAAAATCTACACACCCATAAACTCAAACTGCACGCTAGTAACTGAAGCGGTCAAATAACCCGGAAAAAAGTACAATATTTTTCCTCTGCGATGTAGTGGAGTAGAAAAGAAAAGTAGTGGAAAAAACAAACTAAAGCGCGAAAGCGTTACCTATATTTTTGGGCAAAAGTAGGCCTATGTTTTTTGTCTTGTCATTTACTTTTATGGATACAATTGGGCATTGTCAACAATCTTTCTCAATATGCTATACTTGTTTTAATAGTGTGTCTGTGTGTGTTGCACGGGCGCATGCAAATGCAAGTGTGCATGCACGTGTCTTAAAGGGGAATTCCACTCATTTTCAATATTTTACTGTCATAATATACCTTAGAGATGTTGTGCGGACATGGTAAAAAAGTTCCCCCAGTTTCCTAGAAATGGAGGTCTGAAAAAAATCATTAGCATGGTGAAATACATCTTGATGACATCATCAAGATGTGTTTCACCATGTTAATGAGTTTCCTTTTTTCTGAGAGTGTACAAATGGAACCAAATGGACCCGCTAGGGTCCATTTGGTTCCATTTGTACACTCTCAGAAAAAAAATAAAAATAAAATGGGTGGAATTCCCGTTTAAGAAGCGTCCCCCCACTTCTAAAAGTACCACTACAACACTGGTTACCTCAGAACTTTCTGGAGTAGAGTATAAGTGTACTGCGGTGCGGTCTGGTACGGTACGGCGGGGGTCAGGTTTCTCCAGACCCTGGGGGTCTTCAGGAGGAGGATGTGTCGTCCCAGAGTGTTGGATTCCACTGCAGGCTCAGCCGACGTTTCATCCGCATTCCAGCGGGCCTGGAGGGGGTCATCTCTGTGGCAACGCTGGCTGGGAGAGAGATGGCAGGTAATGAACGCGTGTTGGTGTTTTAACTGTTGAAAAACAGCAGATCTTCTAGTTCTGCTATTTTTGAAAATGCGGTGCAAATCTTTGAATACATTATTTCGGAAGAAAACATTTTTAACTTAAATCTTTGCTTCTGAGGGATCCCCTAGAACAACATGTTTTTAGATGAGGTTCAGTAGCTAAATAATAGATATTTCTGGAGGTCCTTCCTATGAAATATGTTGAGCAGAGCATCACTGACACAGAAAGAGATTTTTCCAGAAAAACTATAATCTTGTGTGTTTATCATGAGCCTGTGGGCAGACACAGTGTGGTGGTGTTGTTTTTCTCATCGTCAGACCGTATTTTAGCTTTGACAGTTCTGATAAATGAACACCTGCTGTCATCATACAACCACAGCAGCATCACACAAAGGTATAACAAGATCTGCAAGCTTGAAAACAAAATAATAAATATGATTAAATATCATATATCATTGAATATTGGATTCATTGTCCACACGTCTTTTAATCTGTCGTTGCTGTAGTAGCCCAAACAGTTACCGGTACATTCTTAAGGCCCTGCTACACTAGCAATATTTTGAGCAATATCAACTAGCAATGTCAAGTTGTCAACATCAACAGGCAACATGATAAGACACATGGCAACAGGCAACATTAAAAGGGGAATTCCACCCATTTTCATTTTTTCCTGAGTGCACAAATGTGAACCAAATGGACCCTAGCGGGTCCATTGGTTCCAAAGTCAACATTGATAGTTGACGTTGCTCAAAACATTGCTAGGTGTATCAGGGCCCTTAAAGGTAGTAGAGGCAACTTTAGTGCGTACAAACACTTTAAAGACGAAATCTAGCTCCACCTCACCTCCACTCTATTGGCTCATTATGAATCTGCCGCAGACCGCTGTGCTGTGATTGGCTAAAACGCGGCCTCACCCTACACCACGCCCCCCCCATTGTTGACACATTGTTGACAACAATGTTCTGGGCCGTCTGCAGAACGAAGCAAGTGTCTGTCTGCAGGGAAACAGCTGCAGCATCAAAGTAGAAGCAACATAGAGGGGGAAAATGGCAAAAATCTAGCTATATATCTATTTTGATTTGGGGCTAAAAAGTTGCCTCTCTACATTTTCTGTCAACTAACATTTGCATTTTAACCTACAAACAATTTATATGAAGCATAATATTTACTGAATGCTCATCAACATGCCTTTGCATTTAATCATAAGGTAGGGTAATATATCCAGTGTTCACGTCATTATAAAATTGGCTCTTTTGACATTAAAGGTTGCCGACCCCTGCCCTGCTTAAGGACAATACACATCAGAGCACTTAATGAAGCCATGGTTTAAAGCAGGGGTTTTCAACAGGTGGTCCGGGGACCACCAGTGGTCCCTGAGAGGGTTCCAGGTGGTCCCCAGCTAAGTTGGTTAACCAGTTGGTAACTCTTGAGAACGTAAAAATGAAACCAAATGGACCCTGGCGGTCCATTTGGTTTCATTTTTACACTCTCAAGAGTTAAAATATTCATCATCTGAATTAGCCCCAAGTCTACACAACTAGAAGATGGACAAAAAAGCAAAACAAATCTTTAGTTGTGGGGTCTGTGGAGGCTAAAATGTCCTCAAATGGTGGTCCGTGGCTCAAAAAGGTTGAAAACCCCTGGTTTAAAGAACACCAGTGTTAAGGTTTGGGATTGCATTACAGGTCACAGATCCTTTAACATAAAGTGCTCTGATTGCCACCATGGTGAAATAGATAGTTTGGCTTGTTGTGCCTGTGTCTACAACAAGTTACTGCTATGTTTGCTCTTACTGTAAGTCATGGGGGGGCATTCAGGGGCGGAGGTAACATTTCAGAATTTGGCGGGGGGCAGGAGAAAATGGTATGGGTGCGGCTTCATCGCCCGTGGCGTGAAGCGACACGGGCGATGAGGCTGCCGATGATGCCGCCGACGAAGCGACATACCATCACCCATACCATTTTCGGTTACAGGACTTTTATTAGGCAAGTAAAGCATCAATAATAACATCAGTCGCTGTTGAAGTTGCAACAGACACGCAGCATGCATAAAGCTAAAGGTCTGACTCAGAGAGTCAGTGCTTTCAATGATGAAATGCTGTTGGTTTAGTGGTGACACAGCTGTAGTTAGTTAGTAGCAGTAGTAGTGTTTCACATTATTTTAATTATAAGCACTTTAATTTGAAATATTTTGCATGCCACCGTGTTTGGTGGGGCAGACTGGGCATTTATGGGGGGCATTGCACCCCCCGGCCCATGCCCATGCCTAGATCCGCCCCTGGGGGCATTCCAAGAGCATCAGTGCCTGTCTGTCCTTGGTTCTGGGTGTTCATTCATTACATTTACATGTTGATTACAGAACGGCTTCAAAGGGGATTTCAAAACCCAAGTCAATCCTTTTTCTTTCTCTCAGCAGAGCACAAAGTCAATGCATTAAATACAGGGTGTGGAGGAGGAATAAAGACTGATTCAATATAAGAATACGTCTCAGCTTGTTTGATGCAGGCTTCTCATTAAAGTATCACGGCTACACACACACACACACACACACACACACACACACACACACACACACACACACACACACACACACACACACACACACACACACACACACACACACACACACACACACAGAGTTCAAAGGAAGACAGCACAGTTCACATCAACACCATCAAGGGTTTTAAGAGTTGAACATGCATCAGTGTGGGCCATTTATACCTCCGTGTTGAATTGACAGATTGACAGATGAGAATTTAGAGATTTTAAAAGGGGTATTCCATGCATTTTTTATATATGTTACAATGTCAGGGAGTTGTGTGGAAATAATAGGCAAAAGCAGGGGCGGATCCACGGCTGGGCGTGGCTGGGCGGGCGCCCAGTCATTTATGAAGTCTGCCCAGGTACGAAAAGAACGAATACAATATTAATTACCGGTATTATAATATTGTTTATGGCCAGAAGTCTTAGTATATATAGATTTTCGCCAACTCTGTTCACTTCATTGGGCCAGTCCAATGGCGGCTCCTCTATGTTGTAAACAATGTATTTTCAACTCCAGTTGTCCCTATTCAGGCTGCATGAATAGCAGTTCGAGTGTTCAGTTTCTGACCCCTCAATGGCGCAACTAGATGGCTCTGCCCCCACTGGCCAATCACACCGTGTCTTGTGGACACATGGGTGCACTGGCCAGTGTTGCCAACCTGACTCATTTGTCACTATATTTAACTTTTTCCCACACCCCAACCAGATCCCAACCAACCAGGCCCCAACCTATTGGATGCGTAAGGGTCCATTTGGTTTCACTGTAGTGTGTTAATTTTATTCTAATGCATTCTAGTGCGTTTTTGAAGTGACACTAATGCATTTTGGATTTTGGCAGTTGGCAACACTGGCACTGGCCAGTGGCCAAACAAACACAGCTGTCTCCTTCCTCGATCATCCATGCTAGTGTAGTAGCCCACACTGACACAGTATTCTGCTAACTTACAGCTAAACTCTCGTCTAAATGTCCAAGAAGCAAGCACCATTGAGGAATTATTTTGGTGTTCCATCGCCGCAATCTCCAAAGAGACTGCACAGAAAAGACGGATTTGCTGTAAAGTGGCTGATGCACGATGTTGCTTAGTCCTGTTGCCGTTGCGTTCCCCCTTCATCTTGAACGCAACGGGGCTGTGTGTGTGTGTGTGTGTGTGTGTGTGTGTGTGTGTGTGTGTGTGTGTGTGTGTGTGTGTGTGTGTGTGTGTGTGTGTGTGTGTGTGTTTCAGAAGATTATGCTATAATAGGCTACTTCACAATCAGCAGGTGTGTGTGTGTGTGTGTGTGTGTGTGTGTGTGTGTGTGTGTGTGTGTGTGTGTGTGTGTGTGTGTGTGTGTGTGTGTGTGTGTGTGTGTGTGAGAGAGAGAGAGAGAGGGGATGCATTAAAGGGGAATTCCACATGCACCTTAGAGATGTTGTGTTGTTCCCCCAATCTATTTCCTAGAAATGGAGGTCTGAAAATATTAACGTGGTGAAACACCACTTGATGACATCATCATTTCTTCAATTTGACCAACAAAACGTTGGTCCATTTCAAGGATCCTCAGTATACATAGATTAGTCTACAGAGCCCCATTTGATCAAGGAGTCCTTGGGGTCTGGGATCTGAAAGTGATGTGAAAATAGAAAGTGAAATGAGAGAAAGTGAATCCACCAATTAGATAGTTATAGTGGTTTATTCAAAATTTCAAATAATCTCAGTGTGGTTGTAGACTGCCAGTGCAATGTGCATCATCATCCACACAGTTTTGGTGTTTTGTATTTTTTCTTTGACTAAACAAGTCTCTACAGAGACTTGTTTGGAGGGACCCTGTTCCAATGCAAGGGGTGACACACGGGAGGGGGTGGCCAAGTGTCATTATAGGCTAAAGCCTATAATGACACTTGGGGGGGGGGGGGAGTTGTAGATCCAATCGCCCAGTCAAATAGCCCCCCGCCCAGGGAAAAAATAAATCCTGCAGCCGCCACTGGTCAAGAGTGAATCACATCTTGATCAAGATATTGTTAATGATCAATGCTATTAAATGAGTCTTCCCCCAGACTTCCATTTCTATGAAACACAGAATGGGGAAACTTTTAGATGTAGGCTATATTCTTAAAGGGTACAAGGTTTCTTTGACTATGCCTGCACCTCCTGGTACCACAGCACCTCAAAAACCTTAAAAACAAGGCTACAGACCTCCCAAAACAAACTTGTCAGACTGTTACTTGGCCTCACACCCCGAACCCACCTCACCCCTGCCCAGTTCGACAGTTTGGGTTGGCTTAGGGTTGACGACAGAGTACAACATCTCGCAATGGGTTTGGTCCACAAGATACGATACTCTACCAAAATATCCTTGTACCTGTCCAAATACTTCCTTAATGTCAATGAGGTCCACTCCCACAACACCAGAGGGAGTGCTACTAACCATGTCCAACCCAGATTTGGCACAAACAAGGGTTTTAATTCCTTCCGCTCATATGCCACCAAAATGTGGAATGCCCTACCAACAGTCATAAAGGCATGTGAATCCCTTGACTCCTTCAAAACCGCTCTCAAAGGGCACCTACAGATGGCTGCAATTCGAAACTGGCCTCTGTAAAACAAAAATGTATATAAAATCCCCCCACCCACCCCGCCTCTCCTCATTGTACATTTCTCTTTTCCCTTTTTACCTCCACTATGATTTTACCTCCATGATTTGCTGCTTCTGATTTTACTGAAGTAGTTGTTTTATATGTACGGTATTTGAATGCCTTAATGAAATGAACAAGTTGGCCACTATTGTAAACATGTGTATGCTTAACTAGTGTGTCCAATCAGCTTTTTCAGATTTGATGCAGTTGTACTTGAATTGTACTGTAATTCTCCAAGCTGTTATCAGTTTTGTAGCAGTGTGTACTTGACTTGTACTGTAACTCTCATCTCTGTCAATAAAAATTTCATTCATTCATTCATTCATTCATTCATTCAATTCCGCTCATTTTCAAGGTTTCTTCCAAATGAACCCTAACAGGTTCATTTGGTTCCATTTGTACACTCTCAGAAGAAAAAAAAGGGTCCTAAAAGAAAAATCATGAACATGGTGGTGGAAACACAACTTGATGACGTCATCATGTTGTGTTTCACCATGGTAATGACTTCTTTTTCAGACCTCCATTTCTGGGAAACACAGAATGGGTATCATGATGACTACCCAACATCTCTAAGATCTATGAATGACCTAGTCCTGGTAAAACGTTCAAAATGGGTGGAGTTCCCCAGTTTCCCCTTTAATGCAAAATGTTGAAAATGGGCGGAATTGCCCTTTATAAGGCTGGCATGAGTGTACATATACAGTATGTAACAAGCATGTCATAGAGACCGAAGACAGACACTACTAAACCACATTGATCAGCTTGCCTTTCAACATCTCTTGGGAATAAACGATAAACACCCTGATCCAGTGTCAAACAGCCAGGAAAGGGGCGATACAGCCATTATTCCAGCCCAGATCGGGACACTAAAGTTCGGCCATGGCGAATAAACAAAGCTCCCTGGCTCTACACTTCCCAGTGGGGCCTGTGCTGGATGGGGAGTTTCTGTATGGACTCTGAACCAACATTAAAACAAAAAGTTTACAGACCCAGATAAAAGTATAAAACGGGAGGAAAGCTCTTTCTTACCCTCCTGGACTCCGTGTGATAACACTCCGCTACATTGATATAGCAGCTCTCTCTCTCTCTCTCGGGGTAGTTGTTGTCGTTTCCTTCAGCTTTTGTTTTGGAGCGTGTAAATGTTTTCGCCCCGATACACACACTACACTACACGACACGACACTCACACTGGAATCACAGCCATTAGTATAGAAAGAGTTACGCCAACTCCGTTCGCTTCATGGGGACAGTCCAATGGCGGCTCTTCTACATAGACTTCTATTGAGAATAGGGGCGACAAATAGGGACAAGTCCTGGACCTGAAGTAACCAGAAATCGAAATAGCACAATAATCATAATGGAGACTTTAGTTGTTACTTTTCAACAAAACGGTTGACATGTACCTGTATGTTGTACTACGTACGCCGCTCTCGTCGAAAACAGTGTATTTCCAACTCCAGTTTGTCCCTCTTTCGGGCTGCACGGCCACGAACTGCGCTCGAGGGCTTAGTTTCTGACCCCCCAATGTCGCGACTCTTCTACTAGATGGCGCTGACTGAATCTCAGCCTTTTGCTGACTAGAGAGCCTAGTAAAAGAGTTGCGACATTGAGGGGTCAGAAACAATGCGCTCAAGCGCTGTACGTGATGCTTGAATGGGACAAACAGTACAGTAGCTAGGATACCAACTAAAATCTTTATGTTATGTTGTAATATTACTACAAATCTAAAATAAAGCTATTTAAGAGGGATGGGCTGTTGTCTGAGTCAAATGCATTTCTGTTTGTTTTTGTTTACTTCAGGTCCAGGACTTGTTCCAAGTGTATGTAGGGGAGAGCCGCCAGGACTGGCCCCATGAAGCGAACGGAGTTTGCGTAACTCTGGGCTGAGTGAATGTTGCCATCTCTACATCCCATAGCCTATGGATACGGCCACGCTGTGATTGGCTGCTTGCTTGTTAGGAATCAAGGTTATTGTAGTCAGAGATTAGATATATATTTGTAGTCCACAGTGGGTTCTAAGCTTAACTCAACCCATTTTGTTCATAGCCTGGTTCAGATAAGTCTGATAATCAGGCTATTTTTTTTTTCTTTTTTTTTTTTCATGCCAAACAAACAGAAAGGGAGACGGGAGTCGGGGGCTCCCCAAATAAAATGTATTTGGCCAAATAAGTGTTGGGAATATTACTTTACCTTGTTAAAGGTAGGGGAAGTGATTTCACTTTTGTCAGATATCACCCAAAAATATTTTTTTTCTGTTAAAATGCTCTATTATAAGGTGTGGAAACCACATATGGAGTTTCCCCCTCCCCCACGTTGGCAGAGGAGCTAATAAAAGTTCCCCAGGTCACCACAATTCTCCTCCAATCAGGAGAGAGCAGCAGGTTCACATAGTGTAGCTACTGTTGGGGGCCCCTAGTGCACCAGGCTGGTACTACACCATGAATTTCAAATCACTTCCCCTACCTTTAATATATTACTTATTAATTATTACCTTCATTTTAAAGCAATATATTATATTACAATATTACTGTCTGAGCAACTGTAATATATTAACATTACTATTACATATTACTTAAAAAATATACAAAATATATTATTACATATTTAGTATCACTATTAATCAAATATTGTGTAGGCCAGTGGCATACCTACAATAAGGCAGGCACACTTGGCTATCTGGCCAAATCCATATCGAATCAACTTGAAAAAACGTCACTCCTGAAAACAGTCGTGGCGTAGTCCTACCTCATCCTACTCAGCTATGGACAGTTAACACAGGAGTAAAATGTAGACCTATCTCATCCTACTCAGTTGGGATAACTTGCTCCCTTTCTTGTGCGGGTACTTGGTTTCTTAAAGTTTGTAGTAGGCCTACTGGAGGCCCGGATTTGGACCTGTTTGTGCATACAATGGTTCTTGAAATCCAAAAATGTCACTGCACTGTTTCAGAATCCAGGATTCCATGTAGGCCTATACTGTAAGTAGCTAAGAGTGGAACAGAATAAGGATACATTCTTGTGCCGTACGACTACGTTCTCCATTAATGGAAGATTTGGATGACATCAGCCTGCTCTCCAACAACATGGAGCAAGAGCAGGAGCTCTTGAGGAGAGTCGAGTCTGAGTCTTCCATGGTTGGCCTACGGCTGAATGCCAAGAAAACCAGGTGATCACCTATAACAGGGGTGGCCAACCCGTGGCTTCCACATGAAACCGTCAAAAACGCTCGGCCTGGTGCAGGCATTCATTCCCTATACAGTGGTGCCTAACCACTCGACCACGGACTGATTCCTAGTCGACCGCGGAGGTGTAGGTGTTTTTTGACTTGTCATATACTTTTTTGGATTGTAAATCCTGTTTCTAAATACATGTCTATATGTTTTAATAGTGTGTCTTTGCATTGCGCACTTGCACACAAATACACATGTCTTATGGCAGGAGAGGGGAAATCTATTTGCGACCGTGACGGCCATCGCAGCGGTTTTATAACCGTTGTGACCGTTTGATGTGGCTCTTTGCAGTAACACAGTGAAAAACGTGGCTCTTAGTTTAGTTTAGACTGGTTGGCCACCCCTGACCTATAACATCCAAACGGAACATCTACCTCTCACAACAGCAGAAGGCGAGGCTCTGAAGGAAGTTAATGACTTCAAGTACCTTGGCTCATGGGTCAACTCAACAGAGCAAGATCTATAAAAGTGAGGAAGGCACTTGCATGGAGGGCCCTGAACGGCATGGCCTGCAGTGTATGGAACTCCAACCTCCAAACTCTGTTCGTTCTACTCAACAGTAGAATCTGTTCTCCAGCAGTATATGGCAGTGAATGCTGGACCCTGAAGCCAACCCTGCAGAAGTCTCTAGGACAGGGGTCGGCAACCCAAGATGTTGAAAGAGCCATTTTCGACCCAAAATTAAATTCAAAATCTGTCTGGAGCTGTATTTATTTATTTATTTATTTTCCTGAGAGTGTGCAAATGTGAACCAAATGGACCCTGGCGGGTCCATTTGGTTCCATTTGCACACTCTCAGAAAAAAAAAAACAAAAAAAAAAAAAACTCTCAGAAAAACTCTCAGAAAAAAAAAACTCCTTTATTTTTTTTCTAAAAAAAATAGAGGAGTCTTTCAGAACTCCATTTCTAGTCCACACAACATCTCTAAGGTATATTAATGACATAGTAAACTGAGTAAACCTTTGAAAATGGGTGGTTCAGATTGAAAGCTCCACCTCTGATAACTGCCGGGCTTTTTTGACATGGCCAAGTGCTACTTTAACTGGCAACTGTCAGACAGTGCAACGCGTTTTGGGTGACTGAAATGTTTATATTATGTTGGCGGATCACCCCAATGTGTGTATGTAATAATGCTACAGCCATTGAGCCACTAGGGCTGTGTTCTGGGGCCGCATGCGGCTCCGGAGCCGCAGGTTGCTGACCCCTGCTCTAACCAGAGAGAGGCCAATGGTCTGTTTAAAGCTTGTCATCTGGCACCTCCTACTGACGGAACCGCAAAGGAACAACCCTATGCAACACAGCCAGTGTGTCTTACTCCTCATCTTTCAGTCTGACCTTGTCAGTAAAAGGGGAAAACCTTTGAACTCTTTGGCGTATGGTTCTAAAACTAGAGGGGGATGGTAATGTGTTTTGCAGAAGAGAGTTTCTGACTCATTAACTGAGTGATTATGTTTTTATTACATTTTACAACTCAATGCATGGGTATGATTTTGATGATGGCAAATTGTAAAATATTATGAAATATTATGCAAGAAGTCAATTGTAGGTCATTTTCCTGTATGGTAACTGTTTTTTTTTCTTTTTCATATAATCCAAGATGGCTGGTCATCTAAAGTCTTAATAGGAAAGTTGTTCGGCATAAGGAGACGCACTTAAGTGAATATAAGTAGGCCTAACATTGCCAACCGTCAAACAGTTCATGAGCTATGAACGTTTGAAGTTTGCATTCTGAGTGATATATAGCGGCACCATTTGGCCAATGGGCATTACATCATCACTGTTTGGCATGGAATTTACACTGTAAATACCATTTTCAACGCTTTTTCCCCTCAGACAATGCCAGGCAAAGATATGAGATCCATTGTGTTTTTTGTAAAGTGAAACATAATTTTGTAATATATATGAATATGACATGCAAAACATATAAGATCCAGTCTTGTATGAAAGGTGCCACTTTCAAGTTTGCATAGATTTTTTTTGTCCATCTTGCTCAGAGGTCAATGTTATCCTATACACTGCAATTATTCTCTCTCTTTATTTACGTGTCACTTTGTAGATTTTCATTATTATTATAAAACATGCATTTCCACCTTGGCCTACATTTCGGACATTTGAAAATATCTGCTCTTAAACTCACAATGTGAACTTGTTGATCTGCTACTTTCAAATAGCAGATCAACAAGAAAGAAAGAAAGAAAGAAAGAAAGAAAGAAAGAAAGAAAGAAAGAAAGAAAGAAAGAAAGAAAGAAAGAAAGAAAGAAAGAAAGAAAGAAAGAAAGAAAGAAAGAAAGAAAGAAAGAAAGAAAGAAAATTCTGCATCACTGTAAACCATAGTTGGTCAAACATCCTAATTTAGAAAGAACCTTTAATTATACTGCAGTTCAATCAGTTAAATAGGCTAATATTAATGTAGTGTGATTCCAACAGGTACAACAATAGTATGTTACGGTATGTCATGTCATGTTTAGGCCTTAAAGGGGAACTTCATCCATTTCCACTTTCAACGAGGCATCCCTATTTTCTCTTTTTGCTTCCAAAGAAAACTAGTTGATCTACAAGCTCAAGCAACACATTGAGACCACATTGAGAACACATTGAAGAGCAGATAAAGAGAATGCAAAACTATTGTTGCATGCTTTCATTTCAAATGATTTAATTGTCAAGCTAACTCATAAATCTTGTAACTATAATGTTATGTGATATACAGTATAATAGCTTTGTTCCAATTTGACTTTGACAATATACTTTTCCCGTGCCAATAAAGCTGTTTTAAATTCAATTGAGTTAATTGATTAGATTTGAATTGAGCGAGAGGGAACATATACCAGACTGATTTGATCAAGCTGATTGTCAGAAAATGCCAGAATCTTGTGAAGGGTTTGTGGCTGTATGTTAGAGAAGTGTAAATGATTGAATTGGATAGACAGAGCTAAAATGATTGAATCAGATAGAGAGAGGGATCAGCACATGACATAAATACCTCAGTCCATGCGATGAGGCTTGAGGACCTGACCAGACGGATGAGCTAGCTGTTACTACAGGAGAAACTTTTACCTAGTTGTTAGTTGCTTCTACCTGCAGCCTTGTCGCATGTCCTACTCAAGATAATTCAAGTAAGACGTTTTTTCTTTGTTTTTTACTTTTGTTGTGTCTATCACCAATTTGGTAGCCTGGCGTAATAACTTGAAATGATTTTGGCCTGGGGGTCTGGCTGCCGTCTGAATTTGAGCTGATCTGATCCGTTTCGCCGTCCCCGGCCAACCCGAAAAGTTGACCTCGTTTGCGCGCAACACGGACGAAAATGAAAGCCTGGGCATCGAGGCTACCAATTTTGTGACACAAACATATGGTGGTTATATTTTATGCTATAGCTAAACAGCTCTGCAGCGTTCACTTAATTATTACTACCTCTAGAAATTTTATACCATAGGTAATATTTCTACATTGTGTCTTTGCTACTTTTATCTCCCTCTGTTTACCTCCCTTTGCTCTCCCTCTGAAGATCCTACCATCATCCTACCATCTGAAAGAGGCAACATGGCGCAGGGTGAAGATGCCACCAGGGAGTTCGGCATAGCCATCTACGTTCCTGACCCAATCAAATATGGGGAGCTCATTGTCCTGGGGTATGAAATTATTCATTTATTAATTTCCATCAAATGATGCTCTATGCACAGCAGCAGAAAACAGCAGAAGACATTAGTTAAATTATTTGTCAGCCATGGGTCTTCATAGCAATTCACAGGTTTTGCGAAGCTCACGTTTTGGCGCTGTTCTATAGATTTGAAGGTAAATGGAGCTTGTGGCAAAGCTTGCTTTATCAACACTGTCTTCTCTCTTCACAGGCCCAACGAGGAAGAGGACAAGACCTTAGGCCATTACATCTTACGCCAGAGACCAGAGGCCAACGGCCTGAAAGAGACTATACACGTGGCTGGCTGCCGGCAGGTGCGATCAGTACTCAAATGCTCCGTTTATTTTGAAAAAAAAAAAAAAAAAAAAAGTAATAATAATAATAATAATAATAACTGGTTGCTTATAACGTGAACTTCTCTGCGTTCCACAGCCTATCACGCGCCAGCACAGCATTAATTTCAAAACGCCAAACAACACAATCGCAGTGAAACTCTGTAGGGACAAACATACGGACATGTTTCAGGTCTGTATCGGAGCCATGATGGGTTCATGACCTCAATTACACCGAAGACCACCATCTATCCATCTATCTATCCATCCATAAAACAAGCTGTAAGTAACGTGATGTTTGCTTACAACAGATCGGCCGTTCTACGGAGAGCCCCATTGACTTTACCCTGAGGGACAGCCAAATCTCGCTGTTCGCCTGCCGCATCATCGTCCAGAGGAATCCGCCACACACAGCAACGATCTACGCTGCCGGATTCAACTCCTTCCATAACATCTCCCTGGGTGTAAGTTAGGAAATGCCATGTGATGGAAATGGTTGTTTTTTTTTGGGAGGGGTCTGCATTGCCCGACACCTAAACCAGTGGTTTTCAACCAGTGGTCCCTGGCTGAGAGGATTCCAGGTGGTCCCCAGCCTAAATGACGGACAGTTGGTTAACCAGATGTAACTCTTTAAGAGCGTAAAAATGTTTTAAAATTTTTACACTCTCAAGAGTTAAAATATTCATCATCTGAATTAGCCCCAAGTCTACACAACTAGATAATGTAGAAGGTTAATGGTCATTTTGATCTGTATGTTTGACCGTTTGATTTCTGAAATCCAGCCTGGAATTGTGGACAAATGTAAAATAAATCTTTAGCTTTGGCATCTGTGGGGCTAAAATGTCATCAAACGGTGGTCTGTGGCTCAAATTCCGAATAAATAGTGGGCCCTGGTGTCAAAAAGGTTGAAAACCACAGCTTCATATAAAAACTTTGTAGTTAATGCCCACCCTACCATTCTTCCAGCCCACCCTAGTAGGGCTGGCTAAATCCGGCCTTGGTTGTTTTTTTTGGGGGGGGGGGGGTCTGCATTGCCCCACACCTAAACTATTGCACTCCTAAGCCTAACTCTGTCTAAGTAAAACCATGTTCTTCCATCATCCCTCCGCCCCACAGAGGGGGGCAGTTAAATGGCGATGTCCGGATGGCCAGATGGATGGACTGACCACCGACGGTGTGCTGGTGAAGCATCCACTCGGCCTGTGGAGGGAGATCTCGGTGCGTGGACACGCCTTCACGCCGTGGGAGCCGCGCAGCGATTGCCGCCGGGGGAGCAGGGTGAGACGAGAAATGACTCGAGATATCTTAGATCTGCTTGCCTTATATTCTCTTGGCTGTCGCACTCCTCTGTGGCTCTTTATTATTATTGCATTCCTTTGTGTATGAAACAAGTGTTGTGAATTGTAATAAAAGAATATTATTTGGGATACCACTCCAGCCCTGAACCTTCCTGGACCTACCATCATTTTTATACAACTCGATTCATCACAGCTTCAAAATGAATTTAATCATGATTAATCACCATTCGAACTACCGGTAGCCTATGTCCAAAATATGTCATGTACTAAAGTTCAAATCCTGTACAGGATTTCAACATTTTAAAAATAACAAAAATCTGGGGGAAAAAAAAAGATTTAGCCATTAAAGATTAATTAATTTTTCGAGCATTCGACACACAGCTATATGTCTCTGTAAAGCCGTGCTCTACCAATTTTTTTCCCCCCAATGAAAACGGCTCAGTGGGCTGAGCCAGTGTGCACATGCATTACACTTTTTCTAATTAATGCTAATCATGCTAATAACACTTAGAACACTGAAAGGTGTACCTGCTAAATATGAGTTAACCCCCTGATCAACCAAACGGCATGCGTTTCTCGTGTCTCTCTCCTACAGGTGGACGGTGACGAGCCTCAGGAGCTGGTAGACGGCTCTCTGATCGACCTCGGCGGCGCTAAACTCGTGTGGCACACAGGCCTCGCGAGGCGTGAAGCGGCCGAGATTGGTTTGGACCCTCGCTCATGATTAAACCAGAGCCTTAAAGTAGGAAGAGTTGCGATATTACATGCGCCAAGGACTTGCTCATGTGACCGAGGAGAAGCTCGGTCACGTGACCTCATGGGGAAGCTGTGTGTCTAATCGAGTTTGGAATATATCATTTTGAACGAGGTCGCTGCAAATAGACGTATGTATATATATACAATATGACAAGTGTTTTAAACTATTGTTCAGTGACAACTATCATTTCTGCAATGTGTACGATGAGGTACTATTAAAAAAATAAAATAATTTAAAGCCATTAAAGCTGGGCTGTTGCCTGAGTCCAATGCTTTTCTGCCTACTTCCCTAGAGCACCCAGCAGGTCTTGCAGTCTGCTCCCCATATCGCGAGAATTTCAGTTCTTAACAGTAGGCTATGTGAATGAGGAGAGACTATTCTGCTCTTTCAAGTTGTAAATATAATTATATCGTTTGCAAATTATGAAACGAACTGTAAGATAATAACCTGTGACATGTTTTCTTTCATTTGGCTGCATTTGTCTGCAAATAGTCATTATTACACAATGGTTGCTCACACATTGTCATATGAAGAACATGGTCAACCATGATTGAGCAAAAAAAAAAAAAAGTGAACTGAGTTCTCGCTCATCACTGGGCG
This sequence comes from Benthosema pterotum, assembly GCA_039105355.1. Classification (NCBI taxonomy): domain Eukaryota; kingdom Metazoa; phylum Chordata; class Actinopteri; order Myctophiformes; family Myctophidae; genus Benthosema; species Benthosema pterotum. The sequence goes on from CM076967.1 coordinate 53,085,140, forward strand.
TACGGCAGAAATGGATTCAGCACGTCAAAATCAGCTATGAAATGCCATCAGGGTCATTTTCTGAAGTTTTCTTTTCCATTTGAACACCAGACCATTACTCCATTGTAGTTATGTTGAGGGTGTATATTTTCTAACACACAATCACTGCATAAACATACGGTACACAGGGTACAAGCCAACCAAATGTCTGGAGGTTCTAGGAAGGAGAGCTAGATTTTAGGAGAGGGCTCTGGGATGACCGACGCTGGGGACCATGAATGGGTAACTGCTTTTTTCATGATAGTGAAATAAGGAAATGCCTGGAATTAATTGATACTGGCATGCACCATGCAGGGTACACTCAGACACAAATGTAATCTGTACTAGGTACATACAAAATGTAATCAGTACCAGGTACAGACAAATGTACGTTGTAAGTGGGACAGAAAACTATTGGGATCACCAGGAAAGAAAAAAAAAAAAAAAAAAAAAGTTATTTTGTTCCATACACGTCCTCAGTAGCCTCAACACCCATGCTTTCATTCATCTGCGCTGCGTGAAAACAGAAACCCTGGACCAATTTGTTAGCCATGGTGGCCTAAAAGTGGGAAGCCGTCCAAATGGCCCCCGGCCAGACTTTAACTAATGAACAGACTTGGCAACATAACTGTATTGAGTACTAACAGTTAAACCAGGAGTCAGAATCTATGGAAAGGAAAGATGAGTATAGGGCACACACAAATACATTGAGCAGGGCACCGCAGGGAATTGAACCCCGTTCCGGTAAACCAGAAGTCCCACACAGGTGCCAAAAGTTCTTTGTGTTTTCCCCAAACACAATGACATGGTCAACATGGTTAGAACCCCCCAAATGAGCCAGCACCACCACCGCTGGCGTCCGTGCATCCACCCTTCAGCCCCACCGCCGGGGCTAAGCAGTGTTGTCCCACAGCCCTTGGACTGCCTGCCCTTTGGGATTACTCATGGATTTTTGAATATATTCCGCCACATGTGGTGCCAGCTCCACCACCACCGGTGCCCGTGCAGCCACCCTTAAGCCCCGCCGCCAGAGCTAAACAGTGACGTCCCGCGGCCCTCAGACCGCCCGTTCTTGGGACCACTCATGGACTTTGAAAATATTGCGTTGTAGGTGGTGCCAGCTCCACCACCGCTGGTGCTAGCACATCCACCCTTAAGCCCTGCCGCCAGGGGTCCAGTGGCCCTCAGACCACCCGCCCCTTGGGACCACCAATGGACTTATTCCACCGCATGCAGGGTCAGCTCCTCTGCACCACCAGCTCCCGTGCACCCACCCTTAAGCCCCGCCGCCAGGGATAAGCAGTAGCGCTCATGGACATATATTCTGCCATATGCGGCGCCAGCTACTGGCGCCCACACCACCCTTAAGCCCCGCCGCCGGGGGTAAACAGTGCGTCCCGCAGCCCGGCTCGGACCGCCCGTTCTTGGGACTATTCATGAGTTTTGAAAATATTCTGCCACCACCACCCTTAAGCCCCGCCGCCGGGGTTAAGCAGTGGCGTCCCACGCACGGCCCGCCCGTTCTTAGGACTACTCATTGAGTTTGAAAATATTTCTGTGCACAGAGCCTGCTTCACCGCTGGCGCCCATGCACCCACCCTTAAGCCCCGCCGCCGGGGATAAGCAGTGGCGTCCCATGAACCGCCCACCCTTTGGGACTGCTCATGGATTTATATTCCACTGTGTGTGGGATCAGATCCACCGCAGGTGCCCGCGCACCCACCCTTAAGCCCCGCCGCCAGGGCTAAGCAGTGGCGTCCTGAGGCCCTCATGGACTTCTGCCATATGTGGGGCCAGCTCCACCACTGGCGCCCGCACCACCCTTAAGCCCCGCGGCCGGGGCCAAGCAGTGGCGTCCCACGGCCCTCAGACCGCCCGTTCTTGGGGCTAATCATGGACTTTAAATTCCACTGTGCGGGGTCAGCTCCACCGCACAACTACTGGTGCCCGCGCACCACCACCCTTAAGCCCCGCCGCCGGGGCTAAGCAGTGGCATCCCACGGCCCTTGGACCTCCCGTTCTTGGGACTATTCATGGGTTTGGAAAATATTCTGCCGTGTGTAGTCGGTGCCACTGCACCACCACCCTTAAGCCCCACCGCCAGGGCTAAGCAGTGGCGTCCCACGGACCGCCCGTTCTTGGGACTATGCATTGAGTTTGAAATTATTTCTGTACATGGGGCCTGCTCCACCGCTGGCGCCCGTGCACCCACCCTTAAGCCCCGCCGCCGGGGATAAGCGGTGGCGTCCCACCCGTTCCTGGGACTACTCATGGACTGGTGGTGAATCTGGCGTTCAGTCATGAAAATACAATTATAGGCAAAACATTAAATATGCCATAGAAAGCAAAATATAACAAATAAAAAAGGCAACACAATGACATATGGCAAAATACAATTTAAAAAAGGCAAAACACTAAATATACAATACTATGTCAAAAAAAGCAAAATAAAATAAAAATTAAGGCAACACAATGACATAAAAGCAATACATTAATGAAAATACAATAAGGTAAAACATTAAATATGCAATACAATGAAAATAAAAGAATGCAATACATAAAACAAAAACAGTAATGCAATACAGTAAAACATCAGTTAAAAGCAAGTCTTGAGCTGTGCTTTTCCACACCATCAGCCCATAGAAGCTGCTTCACTGTTTAGTTGCCATGTTTGGTACAGTAATCAGGCAGATTGACAAATAAACCCTTGGTACCATGGAGATGCATAGTCAGGTCGTTTGTGTCGATTTCATGGAGATTTGTCACTTTCTTATGCCATTTTATTTGCGTTTAGCACACCCAGTGTGCTATACCGGTTGTTTTTCAACCCTTTTCATATCAAGGCCCATTATTCATATCAAGGCCCATTATTTTTGCCACTGGTGGTTCCACCAGTTAGGAGCTAGAAGTGAGTGCTACGCCATGCTTCATTTATCATCCATTCATCATACTTCCCTCTATAGCAGGGATGTCAAACTCAAGTCCATAGCGGCCCGCGGGCCAAAACTGGAAAATAGAAGTCGACGGTCAAACAGCCACCAGACTTTGTTTCAACACATGGACACTGGTTTAGCAGGATGTCACATGGAGGCAAACTTTACTTCAAAAGTCATTGTCCCTTAAATATCATGATAAATGGAGAGATGAAACTGCTTGCACCAAGAATGCATTATTAAAGTAAAATAATGAGTTGCATTCATTTTAATATACCAGAGTACCAGTTATAATAGTAATCAAATATACAAGAGGGCCAGTTCTAGTAGTAATTATACATCAATCTACGAGACGGCCACTTCTAGTAGTAATTAATAATTTATACATCAATATAATAGAGGTCCAGTTCTAGTAATATCAAAATACCAGAGGCCCGGTTCTAATAGTAATTAAATATCAATATACAAGAGGTCCAGTTCTAATAGTAATTAAATGTCATAAATGTCATCCCGCAGGTTGAAGATAATTCAGTCAAGGGCCTGATTAGGCCCCTGGGCCTTGAGTTTGACATACATCCTCTATAGCAACACACATAACGTCCACATCTTAACACTCATAATCTGGGCAGTCAGCATGGGGTGGTAGTTTTGTGGTCATTTTGTTTGACTTTGTGATTTGTGTTTTATTATTTTGGGGCATTTGTGATTTGGTGACATTTTAGCAGCACTTTTAGTGCCAGTTCTTTGAAGTGTATTGAGACATTTTATTTGTGGCCTTCTTGATTTTACTTGCTTTTAGCACACCCAGTGTGCTATACCAGTTGTTTTTCCAACCCTTTTTATATCAAGGCCCATTATTTTTCCACCAGTTAGGAGCTAGAAGTGAGTGATACGCCATCCTTCATTTATCATCCATTCATCTTCAGTCATGCTTCTTTATAGCAGGGATGTCAAACTCAAGTTCATAGCGGCCCGCGGGCCAAAGTTGTAAAATAGAAGTCGACGGTCAAACAGACGCCAGACTGTTTCAACACATGGACACTGGTTTACGAGGACGTCACATGGAGTCATTGTCTCTTAAATAAGATAAATGCAGATGAAACTGCTTGCATTAAGAATGCATTATAAAAGCTCAGTAAAATGAGTTGCATTCATTTTATATACCAGAGTACCAGTTATAAAAGTAATCAAATATATAAGAGGTCCAGTTCTAGTAGTAATTATATAAAATACAAGGGGACCAGTTCTAATCATCAATCTACTTCCAGTAGTAATTATACATCAGTCTACTAGACAGCCACTTCTATAGTAATTATATTTTATACATAAACATAAGAGGTCCAGTTCTAAAATACCAGAGGACCAGTTCTAATAGTAATGAAATATCAATATACCAGAGGCCCAGTTCTAATATTTATTAAATATCATCCCGCAGGATGAAGACAATTCAGTCAGGGGCCTGATTAGGCCCCTGGGCCTTGAGTTTGACATACGTCCTATACAACACTCATAACATCCACATCTTACAAACACTCAAATCTGGTCAGGATGGGCTGGTGGTTTTGTGGTCATTTTGTTTGACTTGATTGTGAATTTTGTGTTTTATTATTTTGAGAGAATTGTGATTTGGTGACATTTAAGTGGCAGATCTTTGAAGTGTATTGAGACTTTATTCACCAGATGGAACCACACAGGAGACCATCAGGATCCTCAGGTTGAACAGCTACACCATCAGCACCAACCTAGAAAAAAAAAAAAAAAAGATAGATATAAATTCGATCAATTACAAAAGCCTATATAGAACTTTATACAGTAGGCCTATTTGTAGATTTAAAATTCGCCAGGCAATAACGTCCAATGCACACTTGTGAGTCTTTGGGACAGGTGCGTAGGCAGGCATTAGCCGCATTGCAAATCTCGATTCTTATAATTGGGCAGAATCTAGATTTGTAATCTGGTCCATCAACTCCGCCATAGCAAGAATTTATCTGCGATTTGCTTGTATTAAACAACTTTTAACAAACATTTAAACAAACTGACCAACATTGCAGCTGTATGGAAATGTTGCAAAGCATTTGTTTGATAAAAATCCACAGTAGACATGTTATGAGCTACTTGCTGGACCTGGGAGGCACTCGTTTGTACCTCTTGCATTATGTGCAGAAAGTAGTTCATAACATGACTATGGCGGACTTTTATCAAACAAATGCTTTGCAGATAGATAATTCAACCTTCCCATCAGCTGCGATGTTAGAGTTTAATTCAACCTTCCCGTACAGAGTTTTTTTTTTTAAACAAGCGAATCGCAGATGACAATTCTTGCTATGGGGAGAGGGACCATATTGCAACTCTAGATTCAGACCAATTATAAAAGAGTAGAGCTAGCCACAATGCAAAACATTTCATAAAAATCCACCATAGACATGCTACTTTCGCTCAGTAAATAAGTGCTGGACTTGGAAGTACGCATTTGTATTAATGGTTTGGGCTGGTACCTCCTGCACTATATGCAAATTCTAAACAGTGTTACACAGGGCCACTGATTAATGATTAGCACTTCCAAACTCCAGTACTTAGATTCTCTGCCAGTGATTTTTTCTATTGACAGAAAGCTTAGAACAGGTCTATTGGTGCATTTTTAAACAAATCATTTTGTTAAGATGAGGACAATTAAACCTTTTGATACAGCTACAATGTTTTTGAATTTAACTTTGTTTAATACAAGCAAATCGCAGTTGAACATTGTTATGGGGAATGGACCGAATTGCAACTCCAGATTTCAGCCCAATTATAAAAGAATCTAGAGCTGCAGCTATATTGTTGTGGCTAGTGGTCAGGGTCAAGTCATTACATCTTTTATCTAATGAAAGGGCACCCTTTTAACATTCAATAATTCAAACCATTTCAGCATGCGTCTAATCTTTTAGAAGCAAAGCATTTTATTCTATCTTTAATAAAATAAGTGTATCACCCAGCCATGAGCCAGCGACAACAACCCCGCCAATCGGGCTCAGCCCTATTGGCACGACTTGTTGTGCGTTGGACTGGCGAGTGGGAGTCCCGGTTCGATCCCCGCTTCCGCGTAATACTACAATCTGGCGTAGTCGGCAGGATTTGGAGTGCGGGTGTTATCCCCAATATACCCGTATACGTCCTTGCGGGTCCACATGAGGGACATCACGTACGGGGGTCCGTGGTGTGAAGTGTGAAGCGCGAGGACGCGCTCCAAAAGATCAAGGGGGTGAATGTAGCACCCAGCCATGAGCCAGCGACAACAACCCCGCCAATCGGGCTCAGCCCTATTGGCGCGACTTGTTGTGCGTTGGACTGGCGAGTGGGAGTCCCGGGTTCGATCCCCGCTTCCGCGTAATACTACATAAGCATTTCATATCTCACTCATGCCACGGTTCAACCAAAACATTAAATTAAATCCCTTAAAATGAAATCTATCATAGATCAAACAAACTCAAACAGAACCTCAAAGTAACAGAACCAATGTGTGTTTAACTCACCGCTGAGTGTAGCAAAGTCAATCCACAGTAAGTGAGCAGAGCTGCTGCTGTGTTGCTCTCAAACAAATCGGCCATCTTGGAATGGTGGAGGTGAAAGAGGAAGTGGAAGTGTGAGAGCTGTCAGTCTTATGCTAGAGGGAGTCAGAGCCATCTAGTAGAAGAGTTGTGACAGAAAACAGCCTGGTCACGTGGTTCATGTGCTCGCTCGAGCCCATAGGCTCCAATGCATTCAGTAACTTCCGGCTGTCACTATTCATTGTCACTATCCAACAGAAGGCTATGTAGATTGACTCAAAAGTCGAAGTGAACGGAGTTGGCGTAACTCTGTCTATTTCCAAGGCTCTGGAGGGGGTGAAGTATCTGAATGGGCTGCCATTCGCGGGGTTGCCAGGTTGGCTGGGTTACAATATTAAACTAAAGGCCCAGGGGTCCTTGATGGTTTTCCCGGAGGTCCCCTGCAGCTTAAATGAAAACGTTTGTAACTAATGTGTCCATTTGATTAGATTTTAATGCTCTCAGAGTTAAAGAGAAGAGGAGAAGAGGGGACGCCGCCCCCCCTCCACTACACCCCTGGAGGAAAGTCTTGATAAGATTTTTTTCCCACTGCTCTGGTAAACACTGACGACTCCACTCCGCGTTCATTACAACTAAATGATCTTGAGTTGTTTATTTCACTTTGTTTACTTTAAAACCAAAGCAGAGCCTGTCTGACTGTAACTAGCCTCGACACCCAGGCTTTCATTTTTGTTCGCATTGTGCGAAAACGGAAAGCCTGGACTAACTTGTTTACACACAGTGGCCTTGAGGGGGGAGTCAACCTTCCGGGGTGGGCGTCGCTCTAAATGATGTGACGTAGAACAGCAGTGGACGGCGCGGGATAACCCCACGGCACCCCGCCCCCCCAAGGCCAAAATCATTGAGGGTTAGGCCAGGCTAGACTGTAACAGACACACCAGTGTGTGTGTGTGTGTGTGGGGGGGGGGGGGGCAATGAATGTCAAATAGTTTAATCCCCAAATATAAGGTGAGCCCATTTTTTAGGATATTTCAAGTGTGTACAGTCAAAACTGTGGGAGGAGTAACCTATTTCACACTGCCGGAGGTTACACATTAAATCCAATTGATCCCAACCCATTTGTAACCGTCAGAGGGTAAACATTAAACCAAATATCTGTCATGGTGACAAATGGGTAGCCTAAGCCTAAGCCGCATGTGGTCTGGAAGGTGTGTCAATGTTCTTGAGGACACTTAAGCAGTGCCAGGCCAGATGGACTGTCCACACAGTGGCACACACGCACGCACGCACGCACGCACGCACGCACGCACGCACGCACGCACGCACGCACACACACACACACACACACACACACACACACACACACACACACACACACACACACACACACACACACACACACACACACACACACACCTACTGTATGTTGTACTTTGGTGGAGCCAGAGGGATTGACAGGGACGTCGTGAGCTTGCACAGTGACGTCACCGCCCCGTTTTCAGAAGTGTTTTCTCCATTCATTTTTCTCACAGACTTTTCGAAAACAATTCATATAAAGACGATTACAATGCGGACAAAGCCAACTCGGGTTGTGACGAATCATGACGACACACACAATCTTTTGGGACGATCAAATAATTTCTATGATGAAACACGAAACAAAAAGTGTTGTGCTGTTTTCTACTTCTTACTAATTACATATTATATGATGATATTGTGTTTGTCCGCGGCGAAATCGTCTTTGTATAAATTATTTTCTAAAAGTCTATGAGAAAAATGAATGGAGAAAACACTAGTGGAACCGCGGTGTGACGTCACAGCGCAGGTCTATTGTGTACCAGACCTACAAGCAAATAGTTGGCGCGCTAGGTCTGATATTTTTGAAAAATTGTGAAAATGATGAGCAAATCTATGAATATAATATCATTCTATCTGACACCTGATTGTAGTTTCTGACAGCTCATTGTGGCTTCTAGTAGATTGTAGTTTCTGACCCTAGATTCTATTTTTTTCTTGAAAAAAATCTATGTTCATGTGTCAGTGATGCTCAACATATTTCATGCCAAGGACCCCTAAGATTATCAATATTTGGCCGTGGACCCCCATCTGAAAGCATATTGTTCTAGGCCAGGATTCCACAGAAGCAAAGATTTGAGTCAAAAATGTTTGCTTCTGAAATAACATATTCAAAGATTTGCACCACATTTTCACGCCTTTTCAAAAATATCAGACCTACAAGCTCATAGTGCACCACTCGGAGGCATGCTTTCAACCAAGGTTCATGTTTTGTTATTCGAGAAAGTAAAAAATGAGTGTTATTTATTCATTTTTATTTGCTGCTTATTTAGCTTTAAGGATTTTAGATGTTTTTGATGAGGCAGCAGGGGCATTCGAACATGGGGATGAATATATTTATGGCATAATAATATGGCATTGTTTTTCTTTTTTTATTATTTACTACTGTCCTACTAAAAAAAAATATAAAATAATTGTGGTGTTAGAAAATTTCCCGCAATACTTAGCCAATCTACGAGTGGCACAAACTTATAGAGATGATATCTTATGCTAGTGCAGGGGTTTTCAACAGGTGGTCCGGGGACCACCAGTGGTCCTTGAGAGGGTTCCAGGTGGTCCCCAGCTAAGTTGGTTAACCAGATGTAACTCTTGAGAGTGTAAAAATGAAACCAAATGGACCCGCAAGGGTCCATTTGGTTTCATTTTTACACTCTCAAGAGTTAAAACATTAATCATCTTAATTAGCCCATAAGCCATAAGTCCACACAACTAGAAGATTAATGGTCATTTTGATCTGTAGGTTTGACTGTTTGGTTTCCCAAATCCAGCCTGGAGTTGTGGACAAAAGCAAAATAGTTCTTTAGTTTTGGGGCCTGTGGGGGTAAAATGTCATCAAATGGTGGTCCTCCGCGGCTCAAATGCTGAATAAATAGTGGGCCCTGGTATGAAAAAGGTTGAAAACCACTGTGCTAGAGGCCATTTTAGCAGAGCAGATGAATGGGAAGAAATGTTGACTTTGTGATGGAAGCATGCAACTGTAGTCTGGTGATCATAGTGAGTCTCACCATAATGCCTTGCTGGGAAACGCCTAATCTGTGCACACACCACTGCTGTGCGAGCCGCCCCGAATATTATTTACCAAAACTAAACAAAGCAAATCCACCTTTGTCCAAATCCACCATGCTTTGTTTTGGTATGGAACTGGTTGATCTCCTCCTGACCTCAAATGGCGCTGTGCTCTTAACTATATCATCATCATATAGTCAATTATTGAAATCCCAAGACGTAAATAACTTGATCAGCAAACGTGTGCGTAGTGCACAAGTAGGCCATGGCCTGCTCCTTTAATTTATTAAAGGTGACAGGGACATTTTGTGTTGTATGTTTGCAATTTTGGAGGCTCATGCCGAAGAAGACCAAATACATCACTCTTCTCCGTGAGCCAACCTCCATGTTGGAATCTGAGTCATGTTCTATTATTTCTGCAATTAATGAAAATAAAGTGAATTCATTAATTAGGCAAAAATTAACAGTGGTTAATGTGTAGTAGTGTAGTGCATGTATGCATTAGTGAAGTGTGTGTGAGTGTGTGTTGCCTGTATTAACCAAAATGTTGTAAGGAGTGCATGGCCGGAGAGGAGTAACAGAACAAAAGCAGAACTGAGGAAGGACTGCATGGAGCAGCAGGCTTTTATAGGTCCGGTCCACACCCGGCCCAGGTGTGAGCTGATAACCATTATTAAGCCCTGCTCCACAATCCTATTGGACAGAAAGAACACTGATGATGATTAGGACAAGAGTAAGTGAAGTGAACTGCAGTAGGCGTACTACATATATCCAATAAACCTATATAGGGAGCCATCACATTTCAAAGAGGCGTCTTTGAACTTCAAGAAGGTTCCCAACGTGGAGGCCTTCTTGAAGGATCCCCGGCGGTCCTACCAGCCCAGGGGCGGATCTAGGCATGGGCATGGGGGGGGGGCAGTGCCCCCCTAAATACCCAGTTTGCCCCCCCCCCCCCCCCCCCCCCAAACACAATGCCATGCAAAACAACTCGAGATATTTCAAATTGAAGAGCTTATATTTAAAATGATTTGAAACACTACTACTGCTACTAACTACAATTTTGGCACCACTAAACCAACAGCATTTCATCATTGAAAACAGAAAACTCTCTGAGTCAGACCTTTAACTTTATGCATGCTGCGTGTCTGTTGCAACTTCAACAACAACTGATGTTATTATTGATGCTTTACTTGACTAATAAAAGTCCTGTAACCGAAAATGGTATGGGTGCGGCTTCATCGCCCGTGGCACGAAGCGACACGGGCGATGAAGCCGCCCCCATACCATTTTCTCTTGCCCCTCCAACATGTTCTCTTGCCCCCCCCCCAAATGGGACATGTTACATCCATCCCTGCTTTATGACCTTTGATCTGGGCGGCGACAAGAACCGTCCAGTGCCGGACGCAAAGTAGCCTACATCCACGACTTCATGCATGCATTGAAAAGCTGGCATTGTGCCTGCTTTTTAATCCCCATACAGTGTTGGCACGTCCCACCAAGGAGGGTGCCTTCATGTAGCTGTGACAACAACATGCCCTGCTTGTTAGAATAGAACAGAATTGGAGCAGGATAGATCATATGAGACCTAAACAAAAGAACAGGACAGGAATTGTCTGAGGCACTTCGGAGACACAGTGAGTCAAATATATTAATATAATACAATATAAAATATATTACAATATTTTGCCTCATATTCATCAATGATATATCATGATATTGTAACTGCATCTGAAACACAAAGACAATAAATGAATGAATAAAAAACTAAGAGGTAAAAATCATAACTAACTAATGTATGTCCTCAGTTATTCATCATATGATTATGAATCTGTTCTGCCATCTTCCTTCCACAGACTCAGTTGGTCAGAAATGTTATGGAAGAAGATATTCCCTGTTCTGCTGGGTGTCTGTATGGCCACTGTCATAGTGAGATGGTGAGCAGCGTTCACACTATCGTTGATTCTGCGACTAATGCTAACCTTTTTTCCACGGAAAAAAGGTAATCAACACTGAAATGAAAACTAAGCTATGATGACTAAAATTAATCTAAATATATTGAAAATTTAATTGAGTGTCCGCCCATGCGAGCCTGTAACAGTGTTGCCAACTTGGCGCATTTGTCGCTATATTTAGCGCTTTTTCAGACCCCCCTAGCGCCAAAATTAGTGAAAAACTCCTGGCGGAAAATCTAGTGCTTTTTGGCTGGTGAGTTGGGGCGAAATTGATTGACAGGCGCCAGAGATAAAACCATCATTTTTCACCATTTCTCCTCCTATGACAGTGGTTTCCAACCAGTGGTCCCCAGGCTAAATGATGGACAGTTGGTTAACCAGATGTAACTCTTTGAGAGCGTAAAAATGAAACCAAATGGACCCTTACGGGTCCATTTGGTTTCATTTTTACGCTCTCAAGAGTTAAAATATTCATCATGTGAATTAGCCCAAGTCTACACAACTAGAGAATATAGAAGATTAATGGTCATTTAATGGTCATATTCCTTCCAGGCGAGCATCTAGCGCATTCTAGTGCATTTTGGAAGTGCCACTAGTGCATTTTGGAATTTGGCAGTTGGCAACACTGGCCTGTAAACACTGTGACGCTACTTCCATTGGCACTCCCACCGGATGGGTCGCACACACGACTTTGTCCCCCGTACGTTGGTGGGGAAAATCGTGGATAGTGGTCCCTCACAGTGCAGCATGTATTGATCTTGTTAAATTGTCTAATTTACAACATACTTTTATGGCATGAGTGTCAAACTCCGTGTAATTTCATCTGGCCCTTGAGACATTATCAAATTAAAGGGGAAGACCACCCATTTTCAACATTTTAATATGTCATTAACATACCTTAGAGATGTCGTGTGGACATGATAAAAAAGTCCCCCCAATTCTGTATTTCCTAAAAATGGAGGTCTGAAAAAATCCTTAACATGGTGAAATACTGTACATCTGATGACATCATCAAGATGTATTTCATGTTAATGATTTTTCTTTCAGACCCATTTGTCCTGAGAATGTGAACCAAATGGACCCTGGCGGGTCCATTTGGTTCCATTTGTACCCTCTCAGGAAAATTTTGAAAATGGGTGGAATTTCCCTTTAAAAGGTTAGTTTGTTCAAACTTGGCCTGCGGCTTTGTTCAGTTTTAAATTTTGGCCCACTCTGTATCTGCGTTTGACACCCCTGTTTTATGGCAACCTTCAATGTGAATGCTCTCCCCATGCAGGATACACTCCAGGAGCACGGAGACCTTCGACCTCCTGAACGTCTTTGCCCCGTGCTCGCAGCCGTTCCAGGGCCCGATCGAGCCCCAAAAACAGACCGACGTGTTTTTCCTGAAGACCCACAAGACGGGCAGCAGCACCCTGCAGAACCTGCTGTTCCGTTTCGCCGAGCGCCACAACCTGACCGTGGCGTTCCCCGTAGAGTGGTGTGGCAACCTGTTCTGCTACCCGCACTCCTTCCAGGCCCGCTTCGTCCACCCAGACACGCTGCCGGCCAACATGATCGTCAACCACCTGCGCTTCAACGCCGCTGAGGTGATTCCAGTTGTTGCATGAGGAATGATAACAATCATGTTCATGATGAATGATTTTTGCAGACCTCGATGTCGAGGAATCAGAGAAGAGAGGGGATCTCCACACAAAAACTCTAAGGCGTGTTAATCGAATAGTAAAATGTTTAAAATTACAAATGAAGAATAACATGCATGTCATACATGCATAATTTTGACCTTTGGACCTGGAAGCATTGCCATTATTTTTGAGTTTGCCAGTCAAATATACAAACATTTACAAACGTGGCCCTTTGTAAACCAGCTGTCCGTGTTGTGTGTTGCAGGTACGGAGCCTCATGCCGAACAAGACGGCATACATCACTCTTCTCCGTGAGCCGGCCTCCATGTTTGAGTCCATGTTCGCCTATTTCAAAGGTGCGTCTCCGAGCTTCAGGAACGTTGGCAACGGAACCTTGGAGACCTTCCTGGAAGATCCTTGGCGCTACTACCAGCCTGACGGAGGGATCCCTGCGCGCAACCTTCTGACCTTTGACCTGGGCGGCGACAAGGACCGCCCGGTGACGGACGTGGCGTACATCCGCGGCTTCATAGCCGAGGTGGAGCGCTCCTTCTCCCTGGTGATGATCGCAGAGCACTTCGACGAATCGCTGGTTCTCCTCCGCCGCCTGCTGTCCTGGGACCTGGACGACGTTCTGTACGTCAAGCTCAACATGCGCGCCGCCGGCTCCAAGCATGCGAGCCTCGCGCCGCGCCTGGCCGCCAAGGCGCGTGCCTGGAACTCCCTAGATATGGAGCTCTACGACCACTTCAACGCGACGCTTTGGAGGAAGCTGGAGACCCTCGGCCTTGCCTGCGTGGAGCAGGAGTTGCGCCTCCTGCGGCAGGCCCAGGAGAGGCTGATGAAGAGCTGCTTCGGAGACGGGAAGCCGCAGCCACGCTCTGGAAAGCAGATCAAGGACTGGAAGCTGCGGCCCTACCAGCCCAGCAACGTCGACATCATGGGCTACGACCTGCCGGCTGAGAACAGCCAAGGGTTGTCCAGCCAGGACAGGGATCTCTGCCTCAAGCTGATCATGCCAGAGCTGCAATACGCAGATTTACTCCGGGACAGAGAAAAACAAAGATTCAGCTAAAGGTCTGAGACACTGTCAGGAGCTGGACTTGAACCTCCATAACTTTTTCATAGTCAAACATGAAACAATAAACAATAAACTAACAGCAAAATATTAATCCTCAAATTTCTCCTAGAGAAGCGTGACCCGGCTCTGTTGGTTCCATTCATATACCTTCCACCTGTCCGTTCATACCTGTATACCTTCCACCTGATTAAGATGAAAGGCAGGGGTTGACACTAAGGTCTCCGAGGCACTTGCCCATCGGGGAAGTGCAAGTCAGGTTCTACTTGCCCTCAGGTCATGGTCACTTGCCCCCCAGGTTCCAGGTGGTCCCCAGTTAAGTTGGTTAACCAGATGTAACTCTTGAGAACGTAAAAATGAAACCAAATGGACCCTTGCGGGTCCATTTGGTTTCATTTTTACACTCTCAAGAGTTAAAATTCATCATCTTAATTAGCCCAGGTCTACACTGTAGAAGATTAGGTCATTTTGATGTGTATGTTAATTTGCCTGTTTTGTTTCCCAAATCCAGCCTGGAATTGTGGATAGCTAGAAAGCAGGGAAAGACACAGAGGCAGAGTGCAATGACTGCCTTCAAGACAAATTCATCTTGTGTAGTGTTATAGCGCACTAAGTTGCACACTTGCCCGATCGGGCAACCAGGTAGCAGTCTTCACTTGCCCCACCATTTTTTTTTTTACTTGCCCCGGGCAAGCGGGCAAGTGTTAGTGTCAACCCCTGAAAGGTCCTCAATAGTGTTAGGCAAATAGAATGAGGGGAATAGAACAGAAGAATGTTCTAACGATGCCAGCAACTGTGAAGTGGCTGAGATTGTTGAGGACGAGGAGAAGCTTCTGCTCATCCTCTCACTCTTATGCCTCTCCTTCTCTGGTTGTCTCTCTTCAAGGTTCTCCATTGCTCACCAAATAATACAGGCTCTCAAGTCACTTTCATGCTGACATCCAGATTCAAATTGCTCACCTGACCTGAATGATTAGAGATTTGACTATTTGTGTGTCTTAGGTTTATAGTACGGTAAGTTAATTCATTCATGAATGTGTACACACAAGATTGTTCAAACATGTCCAAAAAGCTGCATCACTGTGGCCTTACAGTTTTTGTTACAAGTATGCAAGATCATAAAACATAGGGCTACAGTTAGAGATTATTGATACGTTTTTGGAAATTAGAGAATACTATATATATTTTTTTGTCACCGTTTGTTTTATTCATAAATAGGC
>CM076967.1:53105573-53160573 GCA_039105355.1 Benthosema pterotum
TGGAGCAACCATGTTTATTTCTCATTTTAAGATCACCTAAAGATCACCTATGCCTCTGATTGAGAGATAAATGAGACAAAGCTGAAATTTGGCATATAGCAAGATTTCAGCTTTGCCTCATGTATCTCTCAAATACATCTATTTATCAATATTTGAACTCTTTTGAGAGTGTAAAACAAAACCAAATGGAGCCTACAGGACAATTATTTCTATAACTTTATCTGGGGACCAGCCCCTCAACCACCAATGGGTGAAAACCTGGTCTAATTGACGACGATAGAAACAAGCGTGGCTTTTCAATAGTGTGAGTGCTAGAAGAAAACAAAGGTGACTTGCCAAGTTCAGCTTGACTACTGTGTGTGTGTGTGTGTGTGTGTGTGTGTGTGTGTGTGTGTGTGTGTGTGTGTGTGTGTGTGTGTGTGTGTGTTTGCGTTGCCAGGCATGCGCGTGATGACTCAGCTCTCCTATCTCTATTATTATAAATTATTAGGCAGAATAGTCCATGGCTAGATCAGTGCCTAAAGGCAAAACAGGATGGTGTGTTTTGCTTCTTGGCAAAGTGTTATGGATGTTATTAATCCCACGAGGGGGTGAAGTTCAGCTTCACCAGACAGCACACTTTATTCATATTTTAGTAACCTGAAAGTGCACCTTCTCAAAAAAGTGTAATGAAATTGATTTGTATTGCACGACAGCATTTTGCTTTCCTCCTTATATATATATATATATATATATATATATATATATATATATATATATATATATATATATATATATATATATATATATATATATATATATATATATATATATATATATATATATAGGCGCACTGGATTTGTGTCTCCCCATTCACCCCCACCCCTATAAGCAGAGCCTTAGTAGTATGGTCTGATGTGAAGTCACAGCCAAGAATTATATTACACAATAAACTATCTGGAATGACCTCCGAAATCAGACAAAATGGAGCCAGAAAGTCCACTTTTATAGATGTAGAAGTCATCTTGAAATATTGGCGGAGACACACACTTTCTCCAATGTCATTTTGAGTATGCATGCATGCCTGGGCATTTTGGGACACTATAGAACAATAATAACAATAACAAAAATACTTTAGTGCTATGTAAATAGTGCCAAAATACTTTAATAGTGCTGTATAAATATAAATGGTCATTTTGCCATGAGCTACCACATATTAACAGAGACACACATCACACCGAATGTTTAATAGCGGTGGCTCAACAACTCCGGCAGATAGGCCTATTAGTATTGTATGTCTATTGATTTGAAGCCAGTTTTGCAGACTTGCAAATGAGCAAATCAAGCTCCTTCTGAAATTTAAATGAGTCGGCACTTAAAACAAAAATGACTTGCCTATTAGCATGACTATTGGCACTGGACAAAGTGACTACTGGCACTGGGCATCTGTGTGTGTGTGTGTGTGTGTGTGTGTGTGTGTGTGTGTGTGTGTGTGTGTGTGTGTGTGTGTGTGTGTGTGTGTGTGTGTGTGTGTGTGTGTGAGAGAGAGAGAGAGAGAGAGAGAGAGAGAGAGAGAGAGAGAGAGAGAGAGAGAGAGAGAGAAAAGGGCCTTGATGAGTTAATTACTGCAAAATGGTAATGTACCTTGTCAGTAATACTTAGGCCATTATTAGTGTCTATATGTCCATACAGTTAGGCTAGACTCTGTTGTAAACAAGGGTGAAGCTTTATCAGTGTGTTGAGTCTTTGCACTGCGTTGTGCTTTCATGTGAAATATTCCCATTCAGCACACTGTTACTAATCAATACATAGCCTTGTAGTATGCATGCACCAAACTACTGCTACAGGGGCGGATGTAACATGTCCCATTTGGGGGGGAGAGAGAACATGTTGGATGGGCAAGAGAAAATGATATGGGGACGGCTTTATCGCCTGTGTTGCTTTGCGCCACGGGCGATGAAGCCACACCATTTTCGGTATGGGTGCTTTGATTAGGCAAGTAAAGCATCAATAATAACATCAGTTGTTGTTGAAGTTGCAACAGACATGCAGCATGCATAAAGCTAAAGGTCTGACTCAGAGAGTTTTCTGTTTTCAATGATGAAATGCTGTTGGTTTAGTGGTGCCACAGCTGTAGTTAGTTAGTAGCAGTAGTAGTGTTTCACATCATTTTGATTAAGCACTTTAATTTGAAATATCTTGTGTTGTTTTGCATGGCATCGTGTTTGGTGGGGCAGACGGGGCATTTAGGGGGGCATTGCTGATCCACCCCTGGTTACTAAAGTTTTATTCATTCATGGGTTTATCTGGCACTTTATTGCCTTTTATCTGTTGCACTACTTGTTGTTTTATTGTTTGTCTGTTTTTATTGTACTGCAGATGAGAGGTGAATAATATACCAGGCATGTATTCACAATAATGCGACAAAGGCTTTAGCCTGCTCAGATGTCAATCAAGATCTCTGCTCTGATTGAAGAGGATCTCACAGAGAGATAACTCTGCCAAGGTTAAGTCAGTACAATATGAAGAGAACGTGTTGGTACAACTTGCTCGCGTGGAGCTCAGGGGCGGCTGTAACATTTCCCAATTGGTGGGCAGGAGAAAGTGGTATGGGGCGGCTTCAATGCAGTCACACCCGTATCATTTTCATTTACAGGACTTATATTAGGCAAGTAAAGCCTCAATAATATAACATCAGTTGTTGTTGAAGTTGCAACAGACACGCAGCATGCATAAAGCTAAAGGTCTGCACATCTGTTTTCAATGATGGTTTGGTTCAGTGATGGTTTAGTGGCCAAAACAATTGTAGTTAGTTAGTAGCATACTGTAGTGTTTCAAATCATTTTAATTATAAGCACTTTAATTTGAATATTTGAAATTTGGATTGTTTTGCATGCCGTAATGTTTGATGGGGCAGTCAGGGCATTTAGGGGGGCATTGCCCTAAATCCCCATGCCCATAGATCCGCCCTTGCATATTAGCATCACTAATGGGGGGGGGGGTCTGGTTGGCTGGTATCTAGGAGAGAATGGGTTTGCTTAATGGGGGTATAGGCCTGCAATTGAAAACAAAGGCAGCTTGAATGCTGTGGTTTGTTGTTCTGCCCATTAGCGGTCTTTGTGTTAATTGGTACACTGACACCCTCTCTCCAGAGATGATAATTAAGTGTCTGAAGTGCTACAGCCTTACAGGGACATTTAATAATAATAACTTTATATAGAACTGTTTAAAAGAAGTTTACAAAGTGCTTCACGTACAAGTAATAAAAATGTAATACAGATCAAAAATAAAATGCCAAAATAACAAAGTAGGAAAGATGAAAAAAGCAAAACTAGGGTTAAAAAAGCTTTCATATAATAGTGTGTTTTTAAAAGTCTTTTAAAAGCAGAGATACAAGTGAACTGTCTGAAAATGTTTATATAATCCCTCCACCCACCTCCCTCTCCTCTTTGTACATTTCTCTTTTCCCTTTTCACCTCCACTATGACTCTATGTCTCCATGATTTGCTCCTTCTGACTATACTGAAGTAATTGTCTTGTACGTATTTGAATGTCCTAATGAAATAAACAAGTTGGCCACTATTGTAAATAATTGTATGCTTAACTAGTGTGTCCAATCCATGTTCCATATTTGCTGTAGTTGTACTTGAATTATACTGTAATTTTTGTAGCAGTGTGTACTTGACTTGTACTGTAAGTCTCATCTCTGTAAATAACATTTTCATCCATTCATTCATTCATTCCATATTAGTGGAGCCCTGGCAGCAAAAGCCCTGTCACAGTCATCCTCTGTCACCAGCCTTGTGTTGTGGCAAGTAAAACTTTGTCTGCTGATCTAAAGGTACTGAAGGTGTGTGAGGCGACAGGAGGTCAGAAAGATATGCCGGGGCCAATCCATTTAGTATTTTAAAAACAAACAACTTAAACTTAAACTCCATTCCGAATGAGACTGGCAACCAGTGCCTTGAGAACAGGAGTAATGTGTTCATATTTCTTGGTCTTAGTAAGAACTCAGGCTGCTGTATTTTGGATAAGTTGAAGGTGATTGATTGATTTGACCAGAAAAGAGAGAGTTACAGTAGTCCAAATGAGTTGTGATGAAGGCATGAATGAGGGTTTGTGCATCAGTGAATGAAATAAAAAAAAGTGCCATTTAGAAGAGTTTTAGAATAATACAGGTCCTGGACTACATGTGGTCCCAGTAAGGCATGCCATTCCCATACCCACAAGGACAAGCAGTGCACCAAAGCACTTTGGGAATTGTAGTCCAGGAAGTCACGCTTGTAGACAGAGAGACAGAGACACTGGGGTCACCCACTGCTAAAATCTAAAATTATTTAAAACCGCATAACCTATTACAGATGGATAAAGACCCTGCAGGAAAGTGTTCTAAATCTTCTCATTAAACACCCATTTAAAAAAAAAAATCCTGAGAGGATACAAATGGAACCAAATGGACCCGCTAGGGTCCATTTGGTTCCATTTGTACCCTCTCAGGAAAAATGGGTTTGAAAGAAAAATCATTAACATGGTGAAATACATCTTGATGATGTCATCAGATATATTTCACCATGTTAACATTTTTTTCAGACCTTCATTTTTAGGAATTGGGGGATTTTTTTTATCATGTCCACACAACATCTCTAAGGTATATTAATGGCATTAAAATGTTGAAAATGGGTGAAGTTCCCCTTTAATCTTGTCATTAACTTTTATCTCAGTGTACTTGCAATCAAACAATTAAATATAGCATATGCTACTATTTAGGTCATTAGCGAAGCCACATTCAGACGTTATCTAGGTGTCCATTTTGCCTGCCTGTCCCCAACTGTTTTGGTGTTTTGCCAATGTAAGTGCTCTGTCTGCATGATAATTGATTGTTAATGCAACAGCTATTGTCCTTTCATTCTGTACTGTATAATCAATAAGTGCTTTCTACTTCTTGAAACTGGTCTTGACTCTTGAAGACTTACAAACGAGTGAATAACGACCCCTTCTGAATTGCAACGAGTGACCATTTGGAAACAAAGGTGAATGCCATTCAGACTGGCTAGAGTAGAAAAATGTGTTTGTTTGTTTGTTTGGGGGGGGGGGGGGGTCAACCACTGCAAATTGGTAGAGGAATTTAAAATGGCATTTAAATAAATATAAATGCTCCTTTTGCCATGAGCTACCCACAAATTAATAGAGACATACAGTATACACTCCACACATCACACCGAATGTTTAATAGCTGTGGCTCAACAACTCCGGCAGATAGGCCTATTAGTATTGTATGTCTATTGATTTTACCAAGCCAGTTTTGCAGACTTGCAAATGAGCAAATCAAGCTCCTTCTGAATTGAAATGAGTCGCCACTGTTGTGTATTATGAACCACATTATACATTGTGCATTACAATATTGGCTATAATTACAATTGGCTGTTTCACTAAAATGCTGACAGCACTCGGGACACTAAAGGAGACAGTCAGCTGTCATTCTACAGAAATAACTATAGGGCCACCTGGCCACTATGGTCAGGACTTGAGTGAGGACATCTACTAGCTTCTTCAGGACAATGCCTAATTTGGGATTCTTGACACCCCTAACTTGGGGGTTGGGGTGCAACCCGAACTATAGCCTAGTCTTTATAAGTCTTTACTGTATGTACTGCCAGTGTGTGTGTGTCCCGTCAGGCCGGCAGGCCTGATGGTCTGATGGTCTGTGATACTCCAAGATGACAATAAACATGGAACATTCGAAATAATGATGCTGCTCCTGGTTGCTTCCTTCTTCAACATCTTTGCACTGTTTTTAAGTATTATTTTCCACTATATATTTTCAACACCACTTAAAACAGAAATGACTTGATGATTAGCATGACTATTGGCACTGAACTGTCAAAATCCAAAATGCAATAGTGGCAATTTCCAAAATGCACTAGCTATGTGCCAGCTAGAAGCTTGCCTGGAAGGGAATATGATCAAAATGACCTAATTGACCTTCTGCATTCAATAGTTGTGTAGACTGGGCGAATTCACATGATGAATATTTTAACTCTTGAGAGTGTAAAAATGAAACCAAATGAACCCGCAAGGATCCATTTGGTTTCATTTTTACACTCTCAAAAAATGGTAGAGGAGGAGTTTAAAATGGCATTTCTTCTACTTAAAGCAGCCTGGTCTCTGCTCAGTCTCCAAAGTCTGCACATTATGTGCTTTCATGTGAAATATGTACCTCTTCTGCAAAACTGCACACTATAAATACTGTTAGAGGGAACTATAATATTGCTAAGTAGTGATTAATATAGATGTGAGTGCAAAATTGGGCAGTTATTAATCTGGGAATGTACGTTACATAATTTGTTCCACACATTTGCAAAAATATAGAAGGGTGACTTATGGGAGGTTAGTGTATCACCATAATGTCCACTAAGGACATGTTTATATACGAAAACATTTGTTTAATTCGCACAAAACTAAACAAATATTAAAGTACACAATTTTAAATGATCTGACCCCACAGACACAAACACACAATCAAAAAAAGTCTTTAACCTGAATAGTCAATTAATGTTCAGTGACTCAGACAGGACAACAAAGAAACCATCAGCCAAGAATTCAAAGTTCATCTCAACGTATAATCCACATTTTTTGGGGGAAAAAAAACAGAAAATGTTGAAATGTTGAATTTCTTTTTAACAATAATCTTCTCATAGCTTGTATGGTGGTTTCATATTTGTTTCCCAATTATTATTTCCATTGTTGAGCAGTAACTAACTAACTACTTATTACTGCAATATTACTACGTTCCCCATAAGAGTGAAGTAAGGTATTACTTTGCCAAAACAGTAATAAGTAACTAGTTACTTATTATTAACTAGTTACTTATCATTTTATTGTATAGCATTACTGGCTGGTGATACTCCGTATTCCATTCTAAAAGTAATTCCCTTTTTTCATGGGGGGCGATGAAGTAATAGAAAATGAATAATATCACCTTACTTACTACTTGGAATTAAGAGTAATACATTACATACTACTTTTATAAGAAGTAACATATTACTCTCCAATATCTCCAAGTAATATTGCCCAACACTGATTATTTATGTTTCTCTTTCCTGCACTTGGAATCAAGAGGAATAAATTACTGTACATACGACTTTCATAAGAAGTAACACATTACTCTCCAATATTAAGTAATATTGCCCAACATCGACTATTTATGTTTCTCTTTCCTGCACAACCTAAAACCTTGCACTTTAGCATGCTATATGTTGCACTGGCGATGGCCTCCAATCAGACTTGTTTTGCTTGCAGGCCTTTGACATTGAAATTGAACCAATTCCACTTCTCTAAACTGGAGGTAGAGGTGTGAGAGGGTGGGAGGAGCTAGCAGGAGCAGCATCTCCGCCCCCTACCAGAATCCTGAACATAAAAGCCTTGTTCACCTACAGACCAAACACACAACTTGCTTGCAGCGAAAAGGACACACTTGCCTGCCTTTCCACAGCTACAGGAGGGAATATAGCGACCCAGCAACCTGCTACTGCTGCATTCTCACTTTCTCCTAGATTCTACATGGCTGCCAAGTCGTCTTTTTCAGAGGAGGACTTTGCCTGCCCTGTGTGCCACGACACCTTTCTGGATCCGGTTCTCCTGGCATGCAGCCACAGCTTCTGCGAAGCCTGCCTGCACGGATGGTGGAGACAGAAGGGAACGAGGCAGTGTCCGGTTTGTAAGAAAACCAACAAAAGCCAATCTCCACCTTCTAACCTGGTTCTGAAGAACCTGTGCGAGGTCTTCCGGCGGCAGAGACCTTCAAAGCGCCAGAGGACCTTGTCCGAGGATCTCTGCGTTGTGCACTACGAGGAACTCAAACTCTTCTGTTCGGAATGTCAACACCCGGCGTGCGCCGAGTGTCGAGATTCTGCGAAACACGCCCATCACAGTTTCAGGCCCATTGAAGACGCTGCTTCAGATCACAAGGAAAAAATCCAGAAAACGCTGGAAACATTGCACACGAAACTGGATAACTTTCGAGAACTGAAAGTATTTGCTGATGGAACAGCAACACACATCCAGGACCAGGCCTTGAAGACTGAGGCACAGATTCAGCAGCAGTTTGAGAAACTTCATCAATTTCTTCAAGAGGAGGAGGAGGCTAGAATAGCTGCACTGAGGGATGAACAGGGTCAGAAGAGTCTGGCGATAATGGAGAAGATCGAGGGTCTGGAGGAAAACATATCAACCATTTCCCTCGTAATCAGAGCCCTAGAGGAGGATCTGAAAGCCGAGCGCATCTCATTCCAGCAGAACTGCAGGCCCACAATGGAAAGAGTTCTGCAGCTCCCAACGCCGGACAGACAGGCAGTCTCCGGACCACTGATAGACGTGGCCAAACATCTGGGCAACCTGACCTTCACAGTCTGGGACAAGATGAAGGACCTCGTCTCCTACAACCCCGTCATCCTGGACCCCAACACCGCCAATCCATTCATCGCTCTGTCTGATGACCTGACCACTGTGGAAGCCGGCATGGTAGGAGGTCAGTTAATCACGATCCCTCACAACGCAGAGAGGTTTGGCAGAGAGGAAATCGTCATAGGATACGAGGGCTTCAACTCTGGGATTCACAGCTGGGATGTCAAGGTTGGACATAATGTTACCTACATGGTGGGCGTGTTGGCAGGGTCTTACCAGAGGAGGAGTGGATCGGGTGGAAAGTGGGGAATAATGCGGCGGTATTCAGAGTACACGGCGCACTCCACTCGAGAAGGCGCTCGAGAAGCCACTGCACACTCCACTTGCTGCACTCCCCTCTCACTGGAGCAGAGACCTCAGAGGATCAGAGTCCAGCTGGACTGCAATGAAGGAAAGCTGTCCTTCTGTGATCGTGACACTGACGCGCACATTTACACCTTCACAAACACCTTGATGGTCACTGAAACCCTCTTTCCATTCATTGACAAAGTCTGGGCACCTAGTGAGGTCCCTGTGAGGATATTACCAAGGAAGATCAGTGTAACTGTGGAACAATCAGTGTAACTGTGGAACAATGCAGATAGACACCCAATGTTGATTTACTGACAGTAGTCATAGGGGATTTTTCTGCTTTGTAGAATTTATGATTGATATCATTTTTAAACTCCTCTTCTACCAATTTCCAGTAATTGACTTAATCATTCTCCCAGAACCACCCCTGGTGTTTTTCTGTTTTGTAGAATTAGTGATTAATTCATATGTTTCCTAAAGCAAATTCTCAATGTTTTCTAATGTGATTCTCAAATGTTTTCATGTCAAGGACCCCCAAATGTATTTGGCCATGGTGACCAAATACATCATTTTGTGCCAGTGTTCCAACTCCCCATAGAAGAGAAAATGAATGTAAAACAACAAGAACAACAACAACAACAAAAAACAATCCAACATTTTTCAACATGTTCTGTATATTTCAATACATGGAATAAACCTTGATGTGAATTTTGAATGTGTGTCTGGTGCTTTCTGCGTTGTCCTGTCTGTGTCACTGAACATTTATACAGTATGTACAACAATCATGTGTTGACAATTAGTCCAGGCAAAATAGCGTTTCAAGTGGAATAAATTGTAACATGGGATTTTTCTTCACAGATCATTTCTTTGAGGTCTCCAGAACAACATATTAAAAGTCCCGAAAAATCCCAGTTGCGCAAATATGTTTAATTTCATAAAGTAATAGAATATATAGGCTCCAATGAGTGATAGCCCGCTATCACTCCATTGAAATTCCACTGCCCTCTCACATATTAGGAGGACTATATCAGTCACCAGAAAAAGGTGAGTTTCATTTACAGGTTTCATTTATTTATTTTTTTAATATTCATTTGGGTGGGCATGCCCAGATATGGAGGCAGCTACATTTTCCAAAACAATATTTTAAAAATAACTGAAACCTGTGAATGAAATTCCACGGTCCTCTCACGTATTAGGAGGACAATATCAGTCACCAGAAAAAAGATGGGTTGTTTTTGAATAATCCATCATGGTTAAAATGGAGTTTTAAGTTATAATGGGTTTGTATAGGAGGGGGCGGGGCTATCACTCCATTGGAGCCTATATATTCTATTACTTTATGAAATTAAACATATTTGCGCAACTGGGATTTTTCGGGACTTTTAATATGTTGTTCTGGAGACCTCAAAGAAATGATCTGTGAAGAAAAATCCCATGTTACAATTTATTCCAATTATAGGTAAAACATGAGCTAAAATTACTGGCCTAAATCCAGGTTAATATAAAAATAAGGAAAAAGTCCGCACACAGCGATCTGCTCCACAGTGTTTTATTGTGTTAAAACACAGACATCACGACGTTTCGGCCATTTGCTGGCCTTCATCAGGTGACAGTAATCAGACACAATCCCCTTATATGGCAACTCACAGGGTCACATGACCATCAACAAGACCATCAAGCACAGATTGTTCAGACACACCCAGTGACAAAGAGTGAACACCCACCACATTGATATCAAGCAAGTGTCACAATATTCAGCACACTTGCTGGTCAGGACTTGTTATATAATAGACTAGACATAGTAACTTTTTTTTAGAGATTTTTTTTTTAAGATTTTAAGAGTTTTTAAGAGTTTTATTAAGGGCAATTTTAGAAAAGTTTTTTCGATTTTTTTAAAACTATTTTTGAGCTATTCTTTTGGTACCAAAAGCATATTTTAAAGTTTTAGAGTTTTATAAGTAGATTAGAAATATAAGAAATTTTAAATTTAAAAACAAGCCCCAGCGAGTTAGGGTATACCAGGAACACAGAGATCAAAGAGTGATCAGCATACAATGTTCTGACGGGAGGCTGACAGGCAGCCATCTCAACAAAATCCAGGTTAAGCCATTTTTATCATTACTCAAACTAGTCCAGTTGTTGTTATCCCTAACTCTATAAATCACATTTTTACAAGTAAGATTCGCCAAAATTGCGATTAAACAACATATCAAGGAAATATATTTTTTGTATTATGTCATGTTAATGACACAGTTAAGAAGCAGGAGTTTTAATTTATACCATTACTATTATTATTATTCATCATTCATCGGAATACTTTTTGTGGGCTTACTCAAGCTTATGAGTACTTATAAGTAGACTTGTCATGATTTTATTTTCCCAATTGCAATACTTTTACATGCATCACATCTCTGGGGCAATCCTTTAACTTTTACCTGATTTTTAAAAAATGTTTTAGATTTCAATTATACTTTACAAAACAGACATTAGCCACTACAGTCCTGTAAACGTTTCAACCATTTCATAACAAATCTACAAGCTCAAATTTGGTGACATGAGCTTGACAATCTGCAACTATTGGTACTTTCACAACTAGGAGTATACATTTTTAATTCTGGACTTTTACTTGTGACAAGACTATTGACACTTTTTCCATCATTTTCACTCTCTGCATTCTGGATTTCGCGTCTGGCTTCGGTTTCAACTTGACCAGGAGCGGATTGGCCATCTGGAGTACAGGGAGTTTTCCCGGTGGCCTGCGCCACCTAGTGGCCTGATGGACAAGATCCAAAATGCACTAGTGGCACTTCCAAAATGCACTAGAATGTGCTAGATGCTCGCCTGGAACATACAGATCAAAATGACCATTAATCTTCTACATTCTCTAGTTGTGTAGACTAAGTTGGGCTAATTCACATGATGAATATTTTAACTCTTGAGGGTGTAAAAATGAAACCAAATGGACCCGCAAGGGTCCATTTGGTTTCATTTTTACGCTCTCAAAGAGTTACATCTGGTTAACCAGCTGCCCCCACCAGGGTGGCCTGGCAAAGGCAAAATTGTCCCGGTGGGAAAATATGTGCCAATCCGCCCCTGAACTTGACACTAAAAATTCAAGCTGATTGTAGGCCTATTGGAAGCTGGATAGAAGCCACAGGGCAACCTGTGCCCTCTCTGGTGGCAGTCAGAGGAGTCACCACACCTAAAAAAATACAATACGGAATGAAATATTTATATTACCACAGGTAGTTATTCTGACAAAGAAAATGGTTGAGATACAGTAGGTTCTGCAGCTGTGCTGCAATGAGCATGACAGCACACCCAGCCTTTAAAGGGGAACTCCACCCATTTTCTACATTTTAATATGTCATTAATATACCTTAGAGATGTTGTGTGGACATGATAAAAAAAAGTTCCCCCAATTCTGTATTTCCTAAAATGGAGATCTGGAGAAAAAAAATAAAAAAAAAAAAACATTAACATGGTGAAATACATCTGATGACATCATCAAGATCCATATTAATGATGGGAATTTCACCCATTTTTCCTAAGAGGAAAGGGTGAAATTCCCCTTTAATAGAATATTGAGGATGGATTAATCACCTTAGAAATCAATTGCGCTGATTAGTGATTTGACACTTTTAGCAGCAGTTGTAATGTCTTAGATGTCTAACAAAAAGTGCTCCTGTATTTTAACATGGTGTTACTTGGAGCGGCAAATATTTTCTGAGGTGGTACTTTAGTATAAAATGCTTGGGAACCAATGCACTAGAGCAGGGGTTTTCAACCTTTTTGACACCAGGGACCACCAATCATTCAGCATTTGAGCCACGGACCACCATTTGATGACGATTTCACCCCAAAGACCTAAAACTAAATAATTATTTTGGTTTTGTTCAGAATTCCAGGCTGGATTTTGCAAACAAACCAGTATAGACTTCTTAATTAAATAGTGCTAATTCAGATGATGAATATTTTAAAGATGGAGGGCCATGAATTTGTTCTATCCTAAAACATGATCATCAGGTATTAATGTTATATAAAACATTTTTCCCCAAAAAAGTGTACAGTGTTTGTTAAACTGTCATTTTTATGACTCCACTTAACCAGCTCATTAAGTATGCCTGGTTTGCCTGGTGGGTGGTGATGAGTGGAGATCCACCTGAACTGAAGCCACACCCACAGGTTTAGTTGCATGATAAAGAGGGAGGAGTTGGGGGAGGGCTGAGCATGTGATGTCACCATATTGAAGTTTTTTTCATTGGCTCGTTCAGCCCCCAGGAAGAAACCCTAAATACAAAGGGAAGACATCATTGCACATAAAAAAAACACACCAAGGGGTCTATTTACATATACTGTCACCTCTTAAACATGTACAAAATTGGAAAAAAATACTGAAATCACGGCACCCCCTCTTTAACTCTTGAGAGTTACATCTCAAGAGTTACATCTGGTTAACCAACTTTCCATCATTTAGCCTGGAGACTACCTGGAACCTTCTCAAGGACCACTGGTGGTCCCCGGACCACCTGTTGAAAACCCCTGCACTAGAGGACATATTACACATTATAAATGCACCCTGCACAGCTGCTCCCAGGCTCCCATTACTTGACTGCTGACCCATCGTTCTGCCTTGAATGTGTAGCATTATATACCATTATTTTGTGTTGTCTAATTCTATTGTCATTGTTTTGTGTGAGACAAAGGAGACAACGCCAAGGGAGAGCTGCCTGGGTCTTCAGGAAGAGCTGTTTTTCATTTCTTTAGTTCTTGATTTGTTGTGTTGTGTTAGTTTAGCTGTCAAGTTTTTGTGTATTTTGGCCAATATTTTTTAAGTACTATGTTTTGCCTCAGAGCCAAACTGTGACAGCCCAATATATTTCATATAATTCATTAGTTTTTGAGCTTTGTAAAAGAATAAAGTGGAGCTCTGACCACTCCAAAACTGTCACAATGTCTAAAAAGAGAAGCATGAAAGAAAAAAAAAAAAAGCCATGTGACACAACTCTATTTACAAAACGACACCGTCTAGAGCTGTATATGCTTTGTCTATTTTTTATTGTGCTCTATTTATGACTCTTGCTTTGGCAATGCAGAGGTTGACAGCAGACAGCTCACAGTTAGGGAGATACAGTATATGTATATATTCCCAATAAACCTAAAATTGATTCATATTCGCCCTGGTGTTAGATAAATCATAGTAGCAACATTTAGGTACTTCTCAGGGAATGCCTTGAATCAAAAGGTCATAATAAAGCACAAAGAAAAGGCATATGACAACACACTGCTCATTGTATGGCTGTAGGAACGGTTAAAAGGAAAGGGGTTTCTTACTCCATTCTTGATTACATTGCATTTTATTGTTTCAGTTATTTCAATGAATAAGTAGCCTTTAGACACAACTTCTTTACTGTTCTCTCCATTGATGGAGGGTTAGGAGGAGGCATAAGTTGTTGTATCAGACTGCTAAATGAACATTGACTGTCCCTCATATGCACTCACCGGTCTGTGATAATTTATTGGTTTTCTGTTTTTCCATTCATCATGCACTTTAAAATATCACCTCGCACTTTACTCTCTGTGTGTCGATGTTGTTGTATGTTTTTGTGTGGTCTACGGGTACATGGGAGCTCCCTAGCAATTTTGTTGTGTGCAATTGTGTGAACTTTTGTGTGCAATGACAAATAAAAGCCTATTCTATTCTTTTCTTGTGTAGAGAGAACACCACACAGAAGCAGTAGGCCTATAGTCTTGGAACCACATACGTTTACTGTGCTTAGTGTGTATGAGGGCACCCAGGTCTGTCGTTATGCAAAGCAGTATGCATTGACTCTGGCACGGTACTTGAAAAGGCGTGAATAGGGAGGGGGAGGTGTGATTGATTCATCCAGGAATGTCCGTCTTTATTGGTCAGGATTTGTCTTGGGTTAAACCAGTTTCTAAGACAGATTTGTCCCAGATTTGTTGATTGCCTTGATCTGCAAAACACGACTAAAATTTGGTTACGGTCCTGACCGTGCTTACTGGGAAGCCTTACTGGGAAGCCTTGTACACTGTGCCTCTTAGAAAGTAGAATTCTGACTTATTTTGTTGTGCATTGCTAGTTCTTTGTGTTAATTATAGTATGCTGACAGGGTGTCCTGGCAGTGATAATTCAGTGTCTGAGGTGTTACAGCCTTAAGTACTGAGTCCCAGTGTAAATGTAACAATCAAATATAGTATTATATACAACTTAGTTCATTAGCAAAGCCAAGTAAACACTGTAAAATCTAAATCTGATTGATGGGTACTCTTCCCTGATTAGCTGAAATTGGCAATCCGCTTTTGTCTGTTTTAGTATTAAAGGTCTGGTGATATGCAGTATATTAATTACACATGCGCACACACACACACACACACACACACACACACACACACACACACACACACACACACACACACACACACACACACACACACACACACACACACACACACACACACACACACACACACACACACACACACACACACGTGCGTGCACATGCCTTTCGTGTCCTCAGTTGCACCCAAAAAACACTTGAGCATTGAGTATATAGATCAAACTGAGTGGCCTCAAAAACATGTAGCACTTTCATTGACAGGTAAAGTATTCAATTAGTTTGTTATTTTCATTGAATGGATACGTACACATCCAGATTTTGATGGTACAGGCCTATGCGGTTTTTGAGGCTAAAGTTAGGACAACCTCAGAGTACAGAAAATTGAAATAATGTTGAAAGGTTCAAGTTTTGTTGGTGTGCAATTGAGGATAGTTACTGAGACAAACACTACTCTTTAGCAATGATTACTGTCACAATATACTGTTTGAACAAAGCAAACAAAGTAACAGGAAAGTTTTAGGTTTTGTACTTAACCTACCTACCTAAAATTAAAGTGAATTGTTCAAAAGTATATACTATTCCAAAAATCAGACCCACCCCAAGTGAGTGGTGCTGTACGTGTGGGTCTGTTATGCACAAAACTGACATATGTGAACGGGTTCTATAACTCTCTGTATCTATAACCTCTGTGTTGGGACAGAGTTGACTTTTCATTTTGGGGTCCTTAATGGCACAACATTGTTTGAGAAGGACTGATTCAGAGGGCATTCTGTAGAACGGTCTGCCATGGGTTAATAGGTGAGTGTTTACTGTATTGAGCTAAGCGGACACTCCTAACATCACTGCACACTGCTGTCGATCGATCAGATTGATCACAGAGCTGTTGTTCTCTCTCTTCTCTGTCTCTATCACTCAGCATCACTCTTTCTTTCAATCTGATCTGTTTTTGTTGCCTCGTTTGCTCTCCATCCATCCATCCATCCATCCATCCATCCATCCATCCATCCATCCATCCATCCATCCATCCATCCATCCACCCACCCACCCATCCATCCATCCATCCATCCATCCACCCACCCACCCATCCATCCATCCATCCATCCATCCATCCACCCATCCATCCATCCATCCATCCATCCACCCACCCATCCATCCACCCACCCATCCATCCATCCATCCATCCACCCACCCACCCATCCGTCCGTCCATCCACCCATCCACCCATCCATCCATCCACCCATCCATCCATCCATCCATCCATCCATCCATCCACCCACCCATCCATCCATCCATCCACCCATCCATCCATCCATCCATCCATCCACCCACCCACCCATCCATCCATCCATCCATCCATCCACCCACCCATCCATCCATCCATCCATCCACCCACCCACCCGTCCGTCCATCCACCCATCCATCCATCCATCCATCCATCCATCCATCCCGTGGCCCGTGGCGCAAAGCGACACGGGCCGAACCCACACGCCGAACCCATACCATTTCAGTTACAGGACTTTATTAGGCAAGTATAAGCATCAACAATAGCATCAGCTGTTGTTGAAGTTGCAACAGACACGCAGCATGCATAAAGCTAAAGGTCTGACTCAGAGAGTTTTCTGTTTTCAATGATGAGATGCTGTTGGTTTAGTGGTGACACAGCTGTAGTTAGTTAGTAGCAGTAGGAGTGTTTAATATCATTTTAAATATAAGCACTTATAAGCATTTGAAATATCGTAGGTTGTTTTGCATGCCATCATGTTTGGTGAGGCAGTCTGGGCATTTAGGGGGGTTTGTCCACTTTGTGCTGTTTGTACTTTGTCCTGTGTTGTTGTACTGTATTTTGTTTCCTTTGTAAAGTGTGTGTACTAATCGTAAGGAACCTCTCGAAAACGAGATAGCATATCTCAAGGGGTAATCCTTAATAAAGAAAATTTCAAACATCTCCTTTCACCAATGCAATACTGTGGAAAGCAGCAGCATGAGGGACGTAACTATAGTAATATAATATTTGTAACTGTAATACAGTAGTAATACTGTTTTATAGTACATAATCTTGTTACATTACTTGTTACAGAGAAAAGTAATAATGTTACTAGTATTGACTAGTAACATATAGTAATCCTCTATTGTACATTTGACAAAAAAAAACATTCTGTAAAATAATAGTTCTGCATCGTATGGGCTACTTTAGTACATTTTGATGTTTTTACTCTAGTACAACTTGAGTTTCTGCACTATTTGCACCATAATCATTTATTTTAAGTAGCCTACACTATAATATTGAGGCCACTGGCTGCAACATAAAATGTTGTAATTTCACCCAACCTAATGTGCAAAGAAATCAGCATAAGGAAGAGTTCAATTTGCCAGTGCAAATTAACTTGCTCTCTGTTAATTTGCTCAAAGTTTCTTAGCGGCGTTTTCCAAGAATTGCATTTTGGGTAGGCAAAGACGCGTCATGCCACCCCCCCCCACCCCCTCCAGCACAATCTGAAAGAAACACTGTGGCTTCTCAAAGAGATTGTAGCTGCCTGCCGGCCGCACACACCTATAGCATCATATACAGTAACACAAAGGCTGAAAGGCAATGCATTTCAAATGGGTGATTGCATCTCAGCGCTCTATACTAACAGTAATAAAATATAGTGGCCGGATTGTAGTGATAGCCCCGGCCCCCCTTGCTGTTCATTTCAGTACAAGTTGCTCAGCGTTTGAAGCACCCGGAAAACTGCCAGAAGTAGGGTCTACTTCCACATTTGAAGGAAAGGTGATAAGGAACACTTACATCCAAAAAAACAATTTGGGTAGGGTGCTAGATTAAAAATATAACGTGACTAAACAAAAGAAAGAAAATCGGCACACCATTTGATGCTCCCGAATGTGGATTTATTTATATGGTGACGTTTTGGGCCGAAGCCCTGAAGGTCTGTTGTTACTTCCACATTTGACCACAACATTTTGGTGGTCAAATGCGTGTTTCCTCCATGAACACGCACATGAACGAGCGTCCAATGTTAAACTTCAGGGACACCGGGTTTCCTAGTCATGAATCCACAGGCGGTCTGCAATTCACACTCTAACCACTCGGGACGACCGCTTCAACATCGGAGAGGCTATCTCTCTCTGGGGATGTGTTTACCAAGGGTATCAAAGGTATTTTTTGAGGGCCAGTTGCAGCTCAAAGAACTTATTGTCACTCAGCTTTGTTTTCCAGACTATTGACATGCATTGACTTTGATTATTTGTACTTGAAGTAAGTGCCCTTGCCAGGCCATGATGTCATGCTGTCTGAGCCATTGAGGCCCATATAGATCAGGAGCCTATCTCCTGTTTCTGTAGAATGAGGCAGCTTGATGTACACAAGATAATTGCTATGAGAGGTGGAAATTAAACTCCATTGAGCTGTAACAATGGTCAGCCTCTCTATGTCCAACTAAGGTTCACACAGTGTGAAGGCAGTACGCTATCCCCCACGACTAAGGTAGTAGTTGAATAGACAACGACTCCATCAATGACAATGACATTCCACACCTGGACAGAGACAAAGCTGTCTATAGCAGGGCCATTAGCGGGGTGGGTGGGGGAGTAGCAGCTTTGTTTCCTTTTTTTGCGAATCACGTTGTGGTCCGCACAACGTTGTCACCAGTTTGACACCCATGCTCTATGCACTGCAATGGCCAATCCGTCACCCAGTGTTGCCACAAATGTTCTCAGGTACTGTATGCCTGGTGTTTGTCTTCTTATTTTCTCGGTCATGTTTTTCAAATGGATTCAGCCATGCAGGCCTTAAATATTCCACCGCTCTGTGGTTGTATGAGTTCAGTCCGGTGTAGGGGGACTCACATAGACAGTTATGGTAGTTGCATTCCATTAGACGTCCAAGGGATTTAAACCAGCGGGATTGGGTTGCTTCAATCAGACCTCCATGCAGCTCCAGAGCTTCACATGAGCAGACAGGGCTCAGGGAGAATGCATGTACTGTATAGCATATATTTGTGAGAAAATGTATGATTAGGACCAGTACTGCGACAGAAGTAGGTTGTTTGTAAAAGGAAATTATAATGAACCATAAAGGACCAGAGACACTGCAAATTATACTTAATTGGATTATTATTGAATTAATTGAAAATAAATGAAAACCAGAAAACAAATAAACAAATGCAAATGAATTAATTAAATCAAACCATCATAGTTTCAACCCAAGTCATATATCAGTCAAATGTCCAAAGTTCATCCAGGGTCATAGTCATTCGGAGTCAGTGTGTGTGTGTGTGTGTAGTCGAGAGTGTGTTTCGGGTATGGAGGGTCCTACCAGGTCCAGGTAGGACAGAACAGAAACAGTAGGTTCGTGTGGGTTTAGCTCGCCATTGTGTTCAGTTCATCATCACCATGATCGGCAGTCGAAGGGTTAAGTGGACAAAACCTGGCCTGAACACAAAAAGGCCAAAATTAAATATCTCAAAATAATAATAATCAAACTAGCTGATCTACAAATTCAAATAACATAACAAATCAAATCATCATTTACAAATAATGTCAATATTATACTATTAGATCAAAACAAACAATTCCAAACAAAACAGCTTCAAACAAAACAGATCAGACAATGTTTCAAAACAAAACTCACCAATTCTTAGTTCAAGTTCACAGCTCATTCAGTTTCAGTGTATTCACCAGGGGGCTTTGCATTGGGATCTAAAATGGTGGTAATCTGTGTTAGTATATTGCTTTGGATTGAAATGTTTGGGGAAAATGTTTGAGAGAGAAGGATACAGACCTGTCCCCAGCCAGTGATGTGCACCTCACTGACTGAGGCAGAGTGCCTGCTATATACTGGGGGTGTGGTGTGTATGATTGCAGCCTGGTGTGAATGATTAGTGAGCTGTGAGTGAGTGGTGAGCTGAACTGTGAACCGTCACTAGTGACAACTTGGCCCAAAAAGGGACAGTCAAAAAGGGACAATTCAAAAAGGGACAAACCAATGCAGCCAAATGGGGACAAACCAACATGGCTGAATCAACATTTCAACCAGTTTTAACCTGGGTTACATCCTCCCCCCCTAAATCCATGCACGTCCCGTTGCATGTTACACTACATGGATTTGAGGGTTGAGGGAAAACTAGACACACCCCTATCGCTCAATGCATCAGTGTATGCTGTAGACAAACTTTGAAATAAAGATTGAACAACATTTATCAAGGGATTGCCCATCTGAGTGTATTGTAACCTTTTAGGCGCTTGTTTGCTCCTACTTGAGCGCCTAACTGAACTCTCAGGTTCTGGTTGTGTGGTAATGACTGCAGGTGCAGTGGTTTGGTCAAGTTCAGGTTCCTCCGATATTTCTCCATCAGGTAAGTTTACATCCGGTAAGTTTCCTTCCTGTGAGTTCCCATCCTTTGAGTTTCCATCCGGTTCAATATGGATAAGTTGGTTTTCCTCCACAGGTTCAGGTAAGTCGTTTCTTTCAGTTATTTCAGGTAAGTGTTCATTTTCAGGTTCAGGTAAGTATTCATTTCCAGGTTCAGGTAAGTGTTCGGTTTCAGGTAAGTGTTCGGTTTCAGGTTCAGGTAAGTGGTCATTTTCAGGTAGGTGTTCCATTTCAGTTTCCACAGGCAAGTATGTTTCAACAGATTCCGGTAGATGTTCCATTTCCACGGATTCAGGTAAGTTCTCCATTTCGGTGGATTCAGGTAGGTCCTCATCCTCCACAGTACTGTGCTCAGAAATTTGCTCCTCAGCAGGTTGCGAGTTCTTGTGCCGCTTCCA
This sequence comes from Benthosema pterotum, assembly GCA_039105355.1. Lineage (NCBI taxonomy): Eukaryota > Metazoa > Chordata > Actinopteri > Myctophiformes > Myctophidae > Benthosema > Benthosema pterotum. The sequence continues at coordinate 53,126,438 of CM076967.1, forward strand.
GTATTGTGGGAGTGTTCTACAGTGCGCTTAACTGTTGACTGAACATGGCTTGGCGAGAACCACCAATCTGAATCCTCCTCCGCTGGAAAATCTGCATCAACAGGATCAGAAGGGTTGTCGCCAGGATGACGACGGGTTCGTGGCCTACGGACAGAGACAGACGGAGGGGATTCTTCCTTTGACATCATAGGAAGAAACCCACAAGGTAGGAGTAGATCTCTATGCAGGGTACGTTTCGGCCCATCTTTGTTCTCTGGCCGTACAGTGTATACTGGAAGTTCTCCTGCACGACTGATCACAACATAGATATCCTCCTCCCACTTATCCGCAAGTTTATGTTTCCCACGGATGCGCACGTGTCTGACGAGAACTCTGTCCCCTACCTCGAGGTCTGAGGTAGTTACCCGTTTGTCGAAACGAACTTTGTTTCGTTCTGCCGTTTTGAGAGCATTTCGAGAGGCTAATTGGTAGCTCTCTTCCAATCGGGACTTGAGATTTTGCACATATTGGGAATGAGATTTCTGCTTATCTCCTTTCACAGGTAAGTTGAAAGCTAGATCAACTGGCAGTCGGGGTGAACGTCCAAACATAAGTTCATACGGAGTGAACCCGGTTACCTCGTTGCGGGTGCAATTGTATGCATGAACTAGGGGCTTCACATATTCTCGCCATTTTGATTTTTGCTTGTTTTCCAGAGTTCCCAACATGTTAAGCAATGTCCGATTGAACCTTTCAACGGGGTTCCCACGGGGGTGGTACGGAGTTGTGTGACATTTTTGGATGCCTGAAATTTCACATAGCTCTTTAATCAACTTGGATTCAAAATCAGCTCCCTGATCTGTGTGCAAGCGCTCCGGTATGCCATAATATACAATGAAGTTATCCCACAAGCATTTTGCGACTGTTTTAGCTTTTTGATTGGGAGTGGGAATAGCAATGGCAAACTTGGTGAAATGGTCGGTAAGTACAAGGATATCCTTGGTGTTGCTTGTATCGGGCTCAAGGCTAAGGAAATCCATGCACACCAACTCAAGTGGACGTGTTGCTCTTATGTTCACCAAGGGCGCTGCTTTTTCAGGAAGAGCTTTTCTGCGTATGCATCGATCACACGTCTTGATTTTATGTTCTACAGCTGCTGACATTCTGGGCCAATAGAACCTCGTGCGGACAAGATCGAGCGTTCTCTCTATGCCCATATGACCCATGTCATTATGTAAGCTCTGCAAGACAGTTGCACGCAGCTCTTCAGGTAGAACAAGTTGATATGAGATTTGATCGTTGTCTTTTCTCCTTCGATACAGGATATCATTTTGCAACTCCAATCTATTCAACTCTCTGAGTAGAAGAGGAAGATCAGGAAGCTTGTTCCTTACTGTGGGAGAGACTTTTTCTCCCGTCTCTAGTTGGAAAATGACCTCACGAAGGCATGGATCAGACCTCTGCTTCTCTTTAAGATCAAGATGGGACAGAGAAGGAATGACAGGTAAGCCATGTTGATCTTCTGTAACATAACTGTCAGGAATTGCATCAGCAGAAACTGCCAGAGACTCAACGAGAGTAAGGTCATGGGGGTCATTGAGTGTCCTGACCAACCCACTCTGACAGATGGCGGTGACGACATCAGAGGAGACATCCTCAAGAGAGCCGTCAGCCAGATGTTGTTGGGCAAACCGGCTAATGCGATCCTTCTCCTTCTCAGACTGGCCCTCATCCAGATACAGTTCGTGTGGTCGTCTGGAGAGACCATCAGCGTCAAGATTTTGATTGCCAGCCCGGTACTGAAGCTTGAAAGAGAATGTAGACAAAGCAGCCAACCATCTGTAGCTGGTTGCGTCCAACTTCGCAGAGGTAAGTATGTAGGTAAGGGGGTTACTGTCTGTGACTACAGTAAAATCACACCCATACAAGTAATCATGGAACTTTTCAGTTACACTCCATTTGAGTGCAAGAAACTCTAGTTTATGAGCTGGATATCTGGATTCACTGTTGGACAGACCGCGACTGGCAAACGCAATGGCTCTCAGTTTCCCATCCTGCTCCTGGTATAATGCAGCTCCGAGTCCAGTTGTACTGGCATCAGTATGCAAGATGTACGGCTTCTTGGGGTCTGCAAAACCAAGAACAGGGGCAGTGGTAAGTGTTTCTATGAGTTTCTGAAAAGCGCTTTGACAGTTAGGTGTCCATCGATCTCCAAAAGGCTGGTGTGGATTGTGATATTTGTCACTGGTTCCCTTGCCTTTTGGGGTTTTGCGTGATGGTGGATACCCTCGGGTAAGTTCATTGAGTGGCTTTGCTATGTCGGCGTACCCCTTGATGAAGCGACGATAGTAGCCAGAGAACCCTAAAAAGGATCTCAACTCTTTCAGGTTTGTAGGAATTGGCCAGGATTTGAGAGCATTCACTTTTTCGGGGTCTGTCTCCACTCCATTCTCGGACACCACATGTCCCAAGTATCGGACTGAGGACTGGAAGAATTTGCACTTTTCAGGGGACAATTTCAACCCATATTCTTTGAGACGATTGAGTACTCTGAGTAATCGGATTTCATGTTCTTCCAGAGTATCCGAGTAAATGATGAGATCGTCCAGAAAGACAAGAACTTCTCTCAAATGTAAGTCTCCCATGCATTTTTCCATCAACCGTTGGAATGTACTAGGTGCATTAGTCACTCCTTGTGGCATTCGGTTAAACTCCCAGAATCCAAGTGGTGTGACAAAGGCTGTTTTACTCTTGTCAGCTTCATCCATAGCGATCTGGTAGTATCCAGATTTTAAATCAAGCACCGAGAACCATTTGGAACCTGTGAGTGCTGAAAAGGTCTCTTCAAGATTAGGTAGTGCATAGGCGTCCTTCACCGTTTGAAGATTGAGCTTTCGATAATCTATGCACAACCGTACATCATTGTTGCGTTTTCGCACAACCACAATGGGTGAAGAAAAAGGTGAATCCGACTCTCTGATAACACCGGCCTCCAGCAAGTCATTAAGATGCTTGCGCACTGCCTCGATGTCCTGAGGATGAATAGGCCTGGCCCGATGTTTAAAAGGAGTTTCATCATGGAGTTTAATGCGATGTTTCACTTTATCTGTACACCCAAAGTCTAAATCATGAAGAGCAAAGACCTCTGGTATTGCACTGAGCTTGCGTGTTATACGCTCTTTCCACTCTGTAGACAGTGGAGAATCAGCAAAGTTGATGTTCAGCTTTGGTTGGTGCAAGACTGGAGAAGTTGTCACCGTGTGTTGTGAAAGAATGCAGTGGAAAGCACCAAGTTCTGCAATGACACAGAACGGGGGAATGGAAATGTCTTGATCAGTTTCATTTGTGACCATCACAGGGACTTTGTAAGGTGCATTAGAAGGAAGAGCACTGAGGCAACTCTTAACACATAGGCCGCCAGGTAAGTATGACTGGGTGGGGTGCTCTACCGTCACCCAGCGATCAGCAGATGGACTATGGACCTTAGCAGAGCCCTCAAGAATGACACTCTGGCATGCAGGAATGACGGTAGGTGTCTTACTGAGCATTCTCACAACACCAACACTTCCGTCCTGGTTCTGTTGTTGTCGCCGTAACTCAAGTGTTTTGAGTACCACTCGGTAGCCATACTGGTCGGGTTGATGGTGTGGTGTCTCACCACCAAAGTACTTCTCATAGAGGATGTCAAGCGTATTAGTTCCTATGAGGACAGGAGGTGGAGTTTGGTGTACCTCTGGAACTACAAGCGCAAGAGTGGGTACATCAATGTCTGTTCCCACAAAATCTTTTGGGAACCGAACCACCAGTTCGACATATCCCAAATATGGGACAGACTGTCCGGCTGCACCCTCAACCTCTAATAGTTCGCAAATAGGTTTGAGTGGTTGATCAGCAAGGTTCTGCTTGTAAAAGGACATTGGAACTGTGGTTACTTGAGAACCGGTATCCATAAGACAATTGAAATCAATACCAGCAATGTTGATTACTGCTGTGCATCTGGAACCAACCAGCCCTTTTGGAAGCTTAGTGAATGAGCTCTTTGCACTTGACATTTTTAGTTTAGCACATCGTTTGCGTTTAGTGTTAGGACGTTTAGTCACCACAGTCCCCGTTCGTCCCGCAACAGGAACTGGTTTTAGTTTAACTCATCCTCAGAGTGTTGTTTTTCCCATTTTTGACACTTTGAATCAAATTGCTTTCTTTTCTCGGCCACTCGTCCAGGGTTTGGGTCATTGACACACTGTGGTTTTATGTGACCGTCCTCTCCACATCGGAAACAGTATCCGGGTTTTGGTTTGGTACTCAGTGATTTGGACTGTGAGGATTGAACAGGCTGTTTAGCAGGTGCATTTGAGTTTTTATTGTGAGGCTTATTGTTGCTAGCGGACTTTTGAGAGAACGAGCCTTTAGCTCTCTGTTGGTTTGAGGTTAGAGCGGCTAATTGCTTTTGAATCTCTGCCATTTGTTTTGTAAGAGCTTTCAATGTAGCACTCATTCCTTTCTCCTCATCACTGTCATCCTTGTCACTGTGGGCAACCTGCCAGTTAGATGCCACTTTCTGTTTCCCAGTGCCCAGATGCCGTTTCATGCGCATAGATTTTGCGGCTTCGCGATCCTCTTCTGTGCGCAAAAGCAACAGTAGCTCAGAAAAGGACGGGGGGTTTGCTTTCTTATGTTTCAGTTGCAGCTCTGAAAGAAGTGAATTGTCCCAGCACCCTCTGCAGAATTGATTTAGCAGATGCTTGTTTATTTCTGTGGCAGGAATACCACCTCGCTTGACAGTAAGAGTCAACGCTACATGTAGGCGTTGCAAGTAAGCAGATGGTTTCTCTGCAGCATCTTGAACAGTATCCATGAATTTGGCATGCAGTTCGTCGCCATCTTGGACTGTACCAAAAGCGGAGTCAAGCAGTTGCAGATAGACAACAGGTAAAGTATCTGGACTCAAGTGCTTAACCATATCTGCAGCTGGGGAAAGAAGGCTTTCAAGGATCTTTCTGGATCTCAGAATATCAGATACAGCAGGATCTTTCATGATTAAATCAACGCTAAAGCGCCAAGCATCATAGTCGACCTCATGAGAGGGAATGGGAATCTTGCCTGAAAAGACTCTCAATCTTTGAGAGGAAGCATTGCGAGTATTGTCCTCGCTCTTGACAATGTGCTCAACAACATAGCGCTGTATTCCAGGAGGGTTAAAGTCATCAGGAGCTATAGAGGGACTTGCATGAGCAGCAGCCATTGAAGTGGGTTTGAAAGGTGTTTGTGGAGAAGTCTTCAATTGCTCTGCTAGTTCCTCAGATTCCTCAGATTCCGATGGCTTGAGATTAGCGATGGATTCTCCAATTTGAGACATCATGTCCTTGAGAACTTGATTGTAGTCCTTTCCACTTGCCCGAGCCAAGGCTTTTAAATCATCCAAGTACGACTTGGTTTTTGTACTGCCTATACCCTTTGTGTACAAATCAGACAGGTTTTGAATGATGAAACTGGTTTCCGTGGTAACATGTGTATGTGGCAAAATCTTCTCCAGAGTTAACATTGCAGACCCTGAGACAAATTCCACAATTAGGAAGTGGTTGTATTGTGATTCAGTGTCATTGATTATTTCCGTCCTGTTAATGGAACCATACTGTTTGAGAAAATCCAGAACCTCTTCATATTCCTCTGTTTCCGTTAATCCATTTACCAAAACTGCATTTGGGATTTTAATAGTTTCAAATACCTCCATTTTTAAATTGTGTTAATTGCGTTAACCTTTATGAAATTCAAATACCTTCTCCTGGCTAGCTCGCCACAATTTTGTAGCATATATTTGTGAGAAAATGTATGATTAGGACCAGTACTGCGACAGAAGTAGGTTGTTTTTAAAAGGAAATTATAATGAACCATAAAGGACCAGAGACACTGTAAATTATACTTAATTGGATTATTATTGAATTAATTGAAAATAAATGAAAACCAGAAAACAAATAAACAAATGCAAATGAATTAATTAAATCAAACCATCATAGTTTCAACCCAAGTCATATATCAGTCAAATGTCCAAAGTTCATCCAGGGTCATAGTCATTCGGAGTCAGTGTGTGTGTGTGTGTGTGTGTGTAGTCGAGAGTGTGTTTCGGGTATGGAGGGTCCTACCAGGTCCAGGTAGGACAGAACAGAAACAGTAGGTTCGTGTGGGTTTAGCTCGCCATTGTGTTCAGTTCATCATCACCATGATCGGCAGTCGAAGGGTTAAGTGGACAAAACCTGGCCTGAACACAAAAAGGCCAAAATTAAATATCTCAAAATAATAATAATCAAACTAGCTGATCTACAAATTCAAATAACATAACAAATCAAATCATCATTTACAAATAATGTCAATATTATACTATTAGATCAAAACAAACAATTCCAAACAAAACAGCTTCAAACAAAACAGATCAGACAATGTTTCAAAACAAAACTCACCAATTCTTAGTTCAAGTTCACAGCTCATTCAGTTTCAGTGTATTCACCAGGGGGCTTTGCATTGGGATCTAAAATGGTGGTAATCTGTGTTAGTATATTGCTTTGGATTGAAATGTTTGGGGAAAATGTTTGAGAGAGAAGGATACAGACCTGTCCCCAGCCAGTGATGTGCACCTCACTGACTGAGGCAGAGTGCCTGCTATATACTGGGGGTGTGGTGTGTATGATTGCAGCCTGGTGTGAATGATTAGTGAGCTGTGAGTGAGTGGTGAGCTGAACTGTGAACTGTCACTAGTGACAACTTGGCCCAAAAAGGGACAGTCAAAAAGGGACAATTCAAAAAGGGACAAACCAATGCAGCCAAATGGGGACAAACCAACATGGCTGAATCAACATTTCAACCAGTTTTAACCTGGGTTACATTCTGTATACACACGACCCATAGATCCATTATAAATAATGGCAGCTCCACAGTCACTGGAGATTTTCAAGCCTGGCACTGACCCAGAAAAAAATGTTGGGAACCACTGAACTATAAGACAGCAAGGCTGCAACCATGCATGGATCGGACAGTTGTCTGGTTGAGGGACTTTCACTGCAGAAACTTTACTTCAGAAAATGCTAGATTTTGAGTGAATCAATATGAACCCTTTTTGGGGCTTTAAGCACCAGGCCTGCACTACGATGGCTGTTGAAAAACATCAGATCTATAACTTGGAGATATGCTATTTTTTTGTGACACAAATCTTTGACCACATAATATTTAACCCAAATTCTAGTCCTCTGTGGCCAATTATATATAATGTTTGCAGTCATCGACATGCAGTGCCTTAATGACCTTGCTGCCACAGGCAGGATATTTCGAGGACCCTTGTAATGTCTTAATGTCTTGGACTTTTTAATGATTGTTTCACAACAACCGTGAGATGGGAGATTAGCTGCAACCTGTGGCCGATATTGGTTCACTTAATTGGCTTTTATGTCCACAAGCTCCCAACAAATTACACTATTATTTGAAATAAAAAGCAACAGCGTCATGCTCAACTCAGGCTGTATGTTGTACTGGCAGTAGCGCGCCTTGCTTGGAAGCGAACGCATGTCTGGATTCCCCTCTATGAGAATCCGGTCTCATAGGGGTTATGGGTTTGACCAAACCTGACAGACTCAGTCACCCCCCCCCCCCCCCCCCCCCCCCCCCCACTGTGGAGTGTGTGCATGTGCACATCATGTTACCTGGGAGGACCCAAGGTTTTCTACTTTAAAGGGGAATTCCACCTATTTTTTTGAGAGTGTACAAATGCAACCAAATTTGGTGTCTAAAGAAATCCATTAACATGATGGAAATGTTACTGGCTTTCTTCAGACCTTCATTTCTTGGGAACACAGAATGGGGAAACTTTTTTTTTATCATGTCCACCCAACACCTCTAGGGTACACTAATGACATAGTAAAATATTGAAAATGGGTGGAGTTCCCCTTTAAGAGTTGAAGAGGTCTGTTTTTGTTCTGGCAGTGCCAGCGTGTCCACACACTGACCAAGCACCTCAGCCCTCCTCCCTAATGAAAGTAATTGGGCTGCTAGACGCAAACACTTAAAAGTCTAGTGGGGCGCTTTCTAAGTGTCAGCGGCGCAAATAAGTGTGCATTAATTACAGTGCGTTGGCGGACAAAGTGCTCGGCACCAGTCCTTGTTCAGGCGATGGGATGGTATAGCGTGAGGGACGGCCTATGCTGAGCTATAGACTACACATGCGGTGCAGTTTATCGCTCGGCTCTATTATAATGCATTCAGATATACAGTATATTCAAACGTGATGGTTGAGCTCGTTTGAACCAAGTAATACACCGTGCCAGAATGGGATTAAAAACAGAGTATTTCTGACTGTAATCAAGGCACCTGTGTTCGTGGAGGACGATTCAGGAAAAAAAATCAGGCCAGCTTAATTTCTATTGGCTTTTGTGGATGTGATAGTGGAGTTTTTATAAATATATAAAAGTGTTGTTGTTTTTTGTTGTTCTTGTTTTTTTTTTCTTCTTTTTTTTTCCGACAGTATTGCCATATAATGAAAACGGATGTGGCCTAAAAGTGTGAAAAACGTATATTTTTTAAATTCACTGGCCATTTAATAAAGTATTCAAAGTCTCCAAAAGTACCAATCACAACAGTATCAGATTGTGGTCGTACTGGTTAGTACAACAATATATCAGACTGTGGCTGTTCTGTATCAGACTGTCACTCTGGAAGTTGGTATTTGTGTATGTATGTGTAGGTTAAAGTTCTCAACGGGCCTGAAAATGAAGGCCCGGCCCTAACTGGGCCCTAACTGGGCCCTAACTGATCAGGCCTGGCCCGACTAATTAGCATAGTTTTTAGGCCCGACGCGGCCCTAAAATGTCGGGTCAAGTCGGGCCTGGTCGGGTTTGGGGATAATTTTAGAGGTCTACACAGAGTAAAAGTGAAATGCCAGTCAGCACTTCATAATAGATAAATACACAGGCATCAGAATTATTATTTTTAACAAAATAAATTATTCAATAAATATATTTTTTTCATGGTGAGCCCTAAGCCCGACCCGGCCCTACTGATTAGCATAAATTTTAGGCCCGAGCCCGACCCTAAAATGTCGGGTCGGGCCGGGCCTGGTCGGGTTCGGGCAGAGTTTGAGAACTCTAGTGTAGGGGTGTGTGTGTGTGTGTGTGTGTGTGTGTGTGTGTGTGTGTGTGTGTGTGTGTGTGTGTATGGGTGTGTCTGTGTGTGTGTGTGTGTGTGTGTGTGTGTGTGTGTGTCTGTGTGTGTGTGTGTGTCTGTGTGTGTGTGTGTGTGTGTGTGTGTGTGTGTGTGTGTGTGTGTGTGTGTGTGTGTGTGTGTGTGTGTGTGTGTGTGTGTGTGTGTGTGTATCTGTTAATCTGTGTTTGAATGGTGAGCCAACCATTCTCACGTGGTCAAACAAACGACCGCTGCCAAACACTGCCAAACACTTGGCAACAGAGCAGGGAAAATAAAAACTTTCCTTTGACATCTGGAACATCCTTGAACAGAACCTGGCACTGGGCGTCGGTGTGTGTGGTTACACAACGCCATTCAGAAACCCTGCCATTCCGAAGATTGACTTTCATTATTCGGAATAGCGGGGTTTTAAATATTAATAAAGACCCCGCCATTTAGAAAAAGAAAGCATCGCTATTCCGATGATTGACTTCCATTATTCGAAATGGCGGGGTTTGAACTTTTTTGATAACACCCTGCTATTCCGAATACAGCCGACGTGTTATTATAAACAAATAATAATCGCGCCTTTGCGCGGTTATCTCTCTCTCTCGAAATGCGCACGAGACGGGGGGGGGGGGGGGGGGGGGGGGGGGGGGGGGGTAGGCTGCACGTAGCGGTTCGCATTTCATTTCAAGGCCGTAGAATTGTTAGAATTGGAATTGTTTTACCCCCTTCTTAATATTGGGATGACAGTCCTCCTACATATAAACTGGCTATAATAAGGTTCAAATGTATAATATCCAATCCACACCTTATGAGGATCAGATGCCTATTATTGATTTAATATCGGAGGAAAGCAGAGCGCCCATTTTCTCTCTCTCTCTCTCTCTCTCTCTCTCTGAGTCTCTCTCTCTCTCTCTCTCTTTCTCTGAGTCTCTCTCTCTCTCTGAGTCTCTCTCTCTCTCTCTCTCTCTCTCTCTCTCTCTCTCTCTCTCTCTCTCTCTCTCTCTCTCTCTCTCTCTCTCTCTCCATAAAACCTTTGAGAAAATAGGAATGTTAATTAAGTCGAAAAGAGCGAATTGTCCGCATTGTCCTGTCATGCATGATGATAGGCTACAGATACTGTAAATATAGGGCCTGTAGCTGCCCTGCGACTTTCATGAACAGAGGCGATGGGAGTCTGAACGTTTTGGCCATGTACGTGAGTCCCCTTGGCTTGGATGTCTGTGTGCGCACTGCACGGCCCTCGTCCGTTTTGAGCGGTTTTGTAGAAATATTATGGAATATTATAACTTACATTAACAATTAGCATAACAATGCTCTCATCGGCAGACCAGAACTCTTCAAATGCGCTATAATGCGTGTCCAGTGCTTTCCAATAAATAGAAAGTCTTTACTCTTTTCGCAAGCTGTTTCCATACCTCATTTGCCATTAGACTCTTTCGATGCGCTCTACGGCACCTTTCAGCGAGAAAGTAGGCTATTTTTGCGCAAATGGAAACTTATTCGCATTTTGAAGTGTTTCCATTCAACATTCTCTTCGCAAGAGCCGTTTTTGCGCAAAAATAGGGCTTATGGAAACGTGGATACTGTCCACAATTTAGGAAATAACTGGCAAAACATTGATCAAAATAACAATTCTAGCCTAACTATTGACTTGAGAGCGCAAAGAGTTACAGATCTATAAGGGTCCATTTGGTTACCAACTGTCCACATAATGTTACAATAGCCTACAGTATTCTACCTTATATTCAGATGTCACGACGATATCACACTGCATGAATAAGAGAGATGCTGCGCTGCATGGTGATTTACTCCAGGTTCTTCTATGCATATAGACCTACTCATCTGCGTGTAGCTCTGCTGAGTGAGGGGGTTGGGTTACAAGTTAAAACAGTAGAAATCCATAAACTCCTCCATCGGTATGTGATATATTATATTAATCACTTCTCACAGTCATTCATTACTGGTCCGACGCACTCCTCGTTGTGAGGCTGTGGGCTATAGGGATGCATCGTGCATCATTTGATTATAGGCTACAGTTTGTAGGTCTATTATTTTGGGAATATGCGTAAAGGACGCATGTTACACATTGGAAATAACAGGCATGGCTTTGTGAGGCTGGTTGATGTAAACATGTATAGGCTAGATGTCACGACCATATCGTTCTGTTTGCATTTCTCTTATTAACCACTGCAGATTTCTAGGAAAAATCTTTAGCGCTGTCTTTGCAATCACAACGCTACAGGTGGAATCAATCTAGCCATTGTGTGATTAGATATCATCATGTGCTGCGCAATAACCTCCATCACCATCATGTCGACCCCCATGAGAAACTGGAATATCTAATTATGAATCTTATGCCATAATGTCTCATGTATAGGCAGTTTAGTGGGTTCTGTGCAGAGTACAGTCCTATAGGCTAAAGCAGGCCTATAATAAAGTGTAGTAGAATTAAAAGTCGGCGATTTCACGTTAATTAAACAGAGCGTCACTTTTCCCCCTCTCACATCATCACATGCAGTAGAGGGAGAGGATCGTTTCTCACTCAAATCCAAAATTTCGGAATGGCGATGTTTTCTAAGCATCCCCTTTCCGAAAATTCTATTTCGGAATAGTGGGGTTTCTAAATGGTGGGGCTTCTGAATGGAGGGGTTTCTGAATGGAGGGGTTTCGGAATGGAGGTTCGTTCCCGGTGTGGTTTGTTTGTGTGTGTGTGTGTGTGTGTGTGTGTGTGTGTGTGTGTGTGTGTGTGTGTGTGTGTGTGTGTGTGTGTGTGTGTGTGTGTGTGTGTGTGTGTGTGTGTGCGTGCGTGCGTGCGTGCGTGTGTGTGTGTGTGTGCGTGTGCGTGTGTGTGTGTGTGTGTGCGTGAGAGAGACACAACAGATTTATTGGCATTTGGCAACAATCTGATTGGTCCAGTGCCACCTAACCAGCAGGCTTCATTAACAGCAACAAACAAACACATTTTGCCCAGCAGACAAAAAATCCTGTTTAAAACAAGAATACATTAAACAAACAAACTCTTGAGACACAACACAAAATAATTATCTGCAAGGAATTTCAAGTTGATCTTTATGAAACAAACACTAAAAACTAACACTACAAAAAGGATAATAATGAGTTTGACTTTCTATATACAATTAGGACTGCTGTGTTGACAATGGGCTTTCAATGGGTTGCAACTCGTTAGCGCCTTTGCTGGCAAGATGGCTGCCGTCTAACTACCCATTTACACTCCTCTCCTTCTCTGACAACCGAATTAATCAGTCTAATCATGTCACACAGCTGTGAGTAGTGTCTCCCGGTGGACCCTGCCAGGATCTGGCTATGTCCATGGACTATAGACAGGGTTACCCAAACTCTGTTCACTTCCATTGAGCATGAGCACAGCCAAACCATAGCAAGTCCAGGCCCAGAAGTAAGCAGAAATGCATTGGACTCTGGCGACAGAGACCTTAGTTGTTGCTGTACCATATTTTAAATCAGTTGTCATAGTTTCACACCTGGCTCTTATTTGTGCCACCCTCATTGAAAACAATGTATTTCCAACTCCAGTTTGGCACAGTTTAAAGCTGCATGAAGCTGCATTTTCTGTACCCTCAATATCGCAACTGTCTTCTATAAAAAAGTATAAGTGGGTTCCAGTGACCAAACAGAAGAATGACAAATGGTAAATTTATTTTCTCTGCGACTGTGGGCACATTACAACATACTCCAAGAGGCCAATGGCAAGAGGGCAAACTCACTTTGCTTCCCGAATCCCGACTATAGAAGGAGGAGACAGGTACAAAAATAGGAGACCAGAAGAATGCTGGACTCTATTCATTTCCAATGGTAGATTGAACGTGAACACAACTTATGATCTATTCCTTAACTCCATGGACACTGAACTAAATACTAGACCCGATCATCAAAAGGCATATATCATAGTAATCATAGTAAAATGGCTTCCATTAGCTAAACAAATCAGGAGAGATGTCACTTTGTTATTAATTATTCTTTATCCAATCAACCAACTCTCGTGAGATTTGCTTGGAGTCAGGAAGAGTCTCTTTGTAATCTGTAATGTGACATACGACAGATAGAGGGGAAATTAGGAGACCATTTGTAGGCTTTGTAGTCCATTGTAGTCCATAGTGGTGCCAATGGGAGGTTTCGGATTTTCGTACATAGAGTATCTTTGACTTACTCCAAGAGAAGCTGACGCAGACTTCTTCTTCTCCTTCTTCTTCTTCTCCTCCTTCTCCTCCCATACCAGTGTCAGAGCAGGGCCCTCAGCAGCGCCACCTGTTGAGAGAGTTGCTGAGACATTACAACCGTATGGAGAGACCAGTGGCCAACGACTCACTGCCTCTGACCGTACGACTGTCATACACACTGCTACAGGTCCTGGAACTGGTGCGTACACACACACACACACACACACACACACACACACACACACACACACACACACACACACACACACACACACACACACACACACACACACACACACAGCCTCTGACTGTACGACTGTCCTACACACTGCTACAGGTCCTGGAGCTGGTGCGTATAGTACACACACACACACACACACACGCACGCGCGCGCACACACGCACACACACACACACACACTGATTGTAACAGTTGTAATATGAACGACTTCATCATCTGTCCTGCATGTGGTTTCAGGATGAGAAGAACCAGATATTGATAACCAACGCCTGGCTGCAGATGGTGAGAGCATGTGAGTGAGTGTGTGTGAGTGTGAGTGTGAGTGTGAGTGTGTGTGTGTGTGTGTGTGTGTGTGTGTGTGTGTGTGTGTGTGTGTGTGTGTGTGTGTGTGTGTGTGTGTGTGGTCACTTATACCTTGTGCCAGAACCATCTGTGTGTTGTGTGTGTTGAAAGATCAAAAAGCTCAAAGCAGGTTGTAGTACTGATACACTGTAGATCCCCCCATTTAAAGATGTAGATGATATCAAATAGCTGGGCTGTATGGCTGATGAAATCTCAACCTACAGTATAGACAGAACACGATAAATTGATTCCATTCTTTAATCCATCTTATGATCCGAGTGTCGACACGCTTTGGGCTAATTAGGGCCCGAGCACTGCAAAGCAAGTGCGAAGCCCTATTGATTCCGCAATGTTTATTAGGGCCCGAGCACTGCAAAGCAAGTGCGAAGCCCTATTGATTCCGCAATGTTTATTCTTTGTTTCTTTCTTAACCGAAGTAAATCGCGTTTTTCGGCCGCATAACGTACACGAAAAGTTGCGAAAGTTGGCACGCACGTTCCTAGTGGCGTAAATTTACGTATGGTGAAATTGTTGAAAGTGGGCGTGGCCTAATTGTGCAACAGCGCCCCCTAGAAAAATTCGTGCCTCAAGCCCCACCATACGGTTTGACGTACATCCACGAAAATCGGCACGCACCTGTATCATGTCGCAACTTAAAAAAAAGTCTCTTGGTGCCGCGTCCGAAACCGAACAGGAAGTCGGTTATTTCAAAATAAAGGTTGCGTTTTGGTGCAATTTAGGCCATTTCCACATGTCGCATTTTGGCGAACTCGTCGGAGCAGGGGCGTCCGTTCGGAAAAAAAATCGCTCGGCAAGCAGAAAAGACGTTGACGATGAAAAGTTATTAAAATCGTGAGTTTTCGTAAAACGGCGCCACCGTGGCGGAGTGTCAAACTTCGCCGCCAAACAGGAAGTGGTACTTGCATCTGATTGGTCGATACTATTTTCTGCCATAACTCCTCAATGCTATGTCATAGAGACATATGGCTGGCATCATGGGACCCGGTAATGAGTCCCTGGCGTTCTGATTGGTATTGACCAATCAGAAGAGGGGCCCCGCCCCCTGTACTTGCACCTGATTGGTCGATACTATTTCCTGCCATAACTCCTCAATGCTATGTCATAGAGACATATGGGTGGTAGCATTGGACTGCGTAATGAGTCCCTGACGCGTCCCTGACGTTGATTGGTGTAACTTAGCCCCGCCCCCTCCTCTGATTGGTCGATACTATTTCCTGCCATAACTCCACAATGCTATGTCATAGAGACATATGGGTGGTAGCAATGGACTGGGTGATGAGTCCCTGACGCGTCCCTGACGTTGATTGGTGTAACTTAGCCCCGCCCCCTCTTCTGATTGGTCGATACTATTTTCTGCCATAATTCCTCAATGCTATGTCATAGAGACATATGGGTGGTAGCAATGGACTCGGTATGGCGTCCCTGACCCGTCCCTGACGTTGATTGGTGTAACTTAGCCCCGCCCCCTCTTCTGATTGGTCGATACTATTTCCTGCCATAACTCCTCAATGCTATGTCATAGAGACATAATGGTGGTATCATTGGACTATGTTTTGGCTCCTTGTGACTTAGCCGCGTCCCCTTTTCTGATTGGCCGATATTTGCCCGACACTTGCACGATCGAGGGCCCGTTAATCGCTGCTTGCAGCTTTAATTCTTTGTTTGTTTGTTTCTTAACCGAAGTAAATCGCGTTTTTCGGCCGCATAACTTACACGAAAAGTTGGGAAAGTTGGCACGCACGTTCCTAGTGGCGTAAATTTACGTATGGTAAAATTGTTAAAAGTGGGCGTGGCCTAATTGTGCAACAGCGCCCCCTAGAAAACTTCGTGCCTCAAGCCCCACCATACGGTTTGACGTACATCCACGAAAATCGGCACGCACCTGTATCATGTCGCAACTTAAAAAAAAGTCTCTTGGTGCCACGTCCGAAACCGAACAGGAAGTCGGTTATTTCAAAATAAAGGCTGCGTTTTGGTGCAATTTAGGCCATTTACACATGTCGCATTTTGGCGAACTCGTCGGAGCAGGGGGGTCCGTTCGGGAAAAAAATCGCTCAGCAAGCCGAAAAGACGTTGACGATGAAAAGTTATCAAAATCGTGAGTTTTCGTGAAACGGCGCCACCGTGGCGGAGCGCCAAACTTCGCCGCCAAACAGGAAGTGGTACTTGCACCTGATTGGTCGATACTATTTTCTGCCATAACTCCTCAATGCTATGTCATAGAGACATATGGCTGGCATCGTGGGACCCGGTAATGAGTCGCTGACGTCCTGATTGGTATTGACCAATCAGAAGAGGGGCCCCGCCCCCTGTACTTGCACCTGATTGGTCGATACTATTTTCTGCCGTAACTCCACAATGCTATGTCATAGAGACATATGGGTGGCAGCAATGGACTGGTTAATGAGTCCCCGACGCGTCCCTGACGTTGATTGGTGTAACTTAGCCCCGCCCCCTCCTCTGATTGGTCGATACTATTTTCTGCCATAACTCCTCAATGCTATGTCATAGAGACATATGGCTAGCATCATGGGACCCGGTAATGAGTCCCTGACGCGTCCCAGATGTTGATTGGTGTAACTTAGCCCCGCCCCCTCACCTGATTGGTCAATACTATTTCCTGCCATAACTCCTCAATGCTATGTCATAGAGACATATGGGTGGTATCATTGGACTATATTTTGGCTTCTTGTGACTTAGCCGCGTCCCCTTTTCTGATTGGCCGATATTTGCCCGAAACTTGCACGATCGAGGGCCCGTAAATCGCTGCTTGCAGCTTTAATTAATCTTAACTTCTTAATGTGTGTGTGTGTGTGTGTGTGTGTGTGTGTGTGTGTGTGTGTGTGTGTGTGTGTGTGTGTGTGTGTGTGTGCGCGTGCGTGCGTGTGTGTCGGTGCGTGTGGTGAGTGTTCTCAGCAGTGGTATGACCACTACCTCCAGTGGAACCAGTCTGACTTTCCAGGAGTGAAGACTCTTCGCTTCACCACAGACCAGGTCTGGACCCCCGATATACTGCTGCACAACAGGTACTACTACCTCCTCCTTCAATATACTGTACCTGCACTACAACAGGTACTACTACCTCCTCCTTCAATATGCTGTACCTGCACTACAACAGGTACTACTACCTCCTCCTTCAATATACTGTACCTGCACTACAACAGGTACTACTACCTCCTCCTTCAATATACTGTACCTGCACTACAACAGGTACTACTACCTCCTCCTTCAATATACTGTACCTGCAATACAACAGGTACTACTACCTCCTCCTTCAATACACTGTACCTGCACTACAACAGGTATCACACGTACACAAACGTATGTAACTTATGCAACCTGCATACCAACCATGCCAATAACATCATCAAGATGTATTTTCACCATGTTATTGGATTTCTTTAGACCAGGGGTTTTCAACCTTTTTGATGCCAGGGCCCACCATTTATTCAGAATTTGAGCCACGGACCACCACTTGAGGACATTTTAGCCCCACAGACCCCACTACTAAAGATTTATTTTTTACTGTACTTTTGTCCATCTTCTAGTTGTGTAGACTTGGACTAATTCACATGATGAATATTTTAACTCTTGAGAACGTAAAAATGAAACCAAATGGACCCTTGCAGGTCCATTTGGTTTCATTTTTACGTTCTCAAGAGTTACATCTGGTTAACCAACTTAGCTGGGGACCACCTGGAACCCTCTCAGGGACCACTGGTGGTCCCTGGACCACCTGTTGAAAACCCCTGCTTTAGACGCTTCTCAAATGAACCCTAACGGGTTCATTTGCTTCCATTTGTACGCTCTCAGAAAAAATGTTGAAAATGGGTGGACTTCCCCTTTAAATTGGTCCAATTCCCCGGTTGAACACTGGTCAGGACAACTATCATTTCATCTGCTATGTTTAATATTTTCTAAATGGTCCACTGATCATTCTAAAAGCAGTGGGGATAGAACCGTTCCTTTGCTTCTTATTATTAAGCGTCTGAAATGATCCTTCCTCACTGCAGAAGGTGAGTCGAGGATGAACCCAATCTTCTCTTTGTCTCTTCATTTTGTTTTTCTCTTCTTCAAAGGGGAGAGGATGAAAAAGTCCTCATCATTACTGTACTGCTGCTCGACTCCACTGGGTTCAACGTAATATAGTTTGTGAAAAAAAAAAAACTGCATAATTCACAATGCAGTCGGTGTGCAAGGATGTTTTGACGGATGTTTTTTTCTGAGCCTATTTCGTATGTGATTGTGTAACAGGGGCGGATGTAACATTTCCCACTTGGAGGGGGGGCAGGAGAAAATGGTATGGGGGCGGCTTCATCGCCCGTAGCGCGAAGCGACACGGGTGATACCATTTTCGGTTACAGGAAATCAAGTAATTTAGTAAAGCATCAATAATAACATCAGTTGTTGTTGAAGTTGCAACAGACACGCAGCATGCATAAAGCTAAAGGTCTGACTCAGAGAGTTTTCTGTTTTCAATGATGAAATGCTGTTGGTTTAGTGGTGACACAGCTGTAGTTAGTTAATAGCAGTAGTAGTGTTTCAAATCACTTGAAACATGATGGCATGATGCATGCCATGGGTGTGTGTGTGTGTGTGTGTGTGTGTGTGTGTGTGTGTGCGTGTGTGTGTGCGTGTGTGTGTGTGTGTGTGTTATGATGTCCACAGCGCTCATGATAAGTTCGATGCCACCTTTAAGACCAACATCCTGGTGAACTCCAGTGGCCACTGTGAGTACCTTCCTCCAGGTAAGAGCGCGCGCACACACACACACACACACACACACACACACACACACACACACACACACACACACACACACACACACACACACACACACACACACACATATATATAGGACGCAGCAGGCAAGTGCTGCATCATGGGTACCAGAGCTACAGTATATAGCCTTGAACACAATGATGGATGAAGTGTCATGACAAAGCAATGCGTTGTCAGCACAATAATGCCGGGTACGCTGATAAATGTTCCAGGTTGCACCCTGTTTATCGGCCTGTACAGAACCCTATACATTACCACGGCCTGGTGGGTGGTGGACAGTCTGGACACCGCTAACCTATCATGCATGCCCTATATGGAAGAGGTTGAGCGCTTTCCAAAAATGTTTTTTTTTTTTCCAATGGCTGTTATCTCTGAAACTACAATGGCTGTACCTGTGAACTATCCGATGCTCAGATCTGATTTATTTATTTTTGTCCAGAAAAGATATATTCCATATACAATATGCCAGTTTTGCCAACTTGGCGCATTTGTCACACAACCTAATACAAAGTGTTCCCATAGTGGGAATGCTGGCAGGCAAAAAAAAAACTGGGTTACATACAGTAAAAACTCAACAAATACCTGTATCCTGGAGAGTTTATTCCCATTCTTGTCCTCTGAGTAAACAAAGCCTCCAGTTTTTGAAGTGCTGCCAAGCACTTCCCTTAGACCACACCTGGGCATTATGCGGCCCGGGGGCCAAATGCGGCCCTTTGACTGACTCTGACCGGCCCGGGGACCACCAGTGGTCCTTGAGAGAGTTCCAGTTAAATATGGAAAGTTGGTTAACCAGATGTAACTCTTTGAGAATGTAAAAATGAAACCAAATGGACCCTTGCGGGTCCATTTGGTTTCATTTTCACACTCTCAAGAGTTAAAATATTCATCATCTGAATTACCTAAAATCTACACAATCAGATAATGTAAAAGAATGGTCATTTTTAATCTATGTTTGCCTGTTTTGTTTCCCAAATCCAGCCTGGTATCCTGAACAAAAACAAAAGAAATCTTTAGTTTTGGGTCTGTGGGGCTAAAATGTCATCAAATGTTGGTCCTCTGTGGCTCAAATACTGAATAAATTGAGGGCCATGGTATAAAAAAGTTTGATCTTACTCTTACTTTCGTCTTGAACTTAAATTAATACTACGCAGACTTTAGTTCAACCTTTTTATCATGTCCACCCAACACCTTGAAGGTACATCACTGACATAGTAAAATGTTGAAAATGGGTGGAATTCCCCTTTAAATATACTACTATATCAACACACGCACAAAAAAATGCTGATGCTTGTGTCGACGCCGCAGGGATCTTCGTCAGCACGTGCAACGTGGACGTGCGCTGGTTCCCGTTCGACGTCCAGCGCTGCGAGCTCAAGTTCGGCTCGTGGACGTTCGACGGCTGGCTGCTGGACCTGCAGCTGAAGGAGGCTGACGTGTCGGGATTCATGCTCAACGGGGAGTGGGAGCTGCTGGGTGAGTTAGAGACCTGGTTACCTAATGCGAACAACTCTTCACCGACTTTTCTAAACACCCGCTTCTACCGTTACCAAGCGATAATTCCCAGTAGGCTGCTTATCAGCACCATCTTATCGAGGAGGCATGTTGTCTGGGAGCCTACTCACTGATAAGATGATCTGCGATCTTATCCACTGATAACAGTCAAATCTGCTTGCGGTTAGGTTTAGGGGTAGGTTTAGAGAAGGGTGTAGCAATGTTTGTAGCAAAACCCTAGCCCCCTCCAACCGTAACCCTAAATGCCTAAATGCCCGACTCTCAACTTATAGGTTGAGAGTCGGGCATTTAGGATTAGGGTTACAGTTGGAGGAGGCTAGGGTTTTGCGTCTCAGAACAATGGGATGACAACGTGATAACTGCGATCTTATCTACTGATAACGGTAGAATCCGCTGTTTCTAAAGGCTTGTTTCCGTCTCCCTCCAGAGGTGCCGGGAGGTCGCAACGAGGTGTTCTACGACTGCTGCGCTGAGCCCTACCCAGACGTGACCTTCGTGGTGACCCTGCGGAGGCGGACCCTGTTCTACGCCCTGAACCTGCTGGTGCCCTGCATGCTGCTGTCCTCCATGACGCTGCTCATGTTCATGCTGCCTGCCAACTCTGGAGAGAAGATCAGTCTGGGTGAGAACTATAGCATACCTGGGCATTATGCAGCCTAAATATGGAAAGTTGGTTAACCAGATGTATCTCTTTGATAGCGTAAAAATGAAACCAAATGGACCCTTGCGGGTCCATTTGGTTTCATTTTTACACTCTCAAGAGTTAAAATATTCATCTGAATTAGCCCAACTCTTAACATTTTTGATCCTTGCCTGTTTTGTTTGTGAAATCAGCTTGGTATTGTGGACAAAAAAGCAAAAGCAATCTTTAGTTTTGGGGTCTGTGGGGCTAAAATGTCATCAAATGGTGGTCCTTTGTGGCTTAAATACTGAATAAATAGAGGGCCCTGACGTCAAAATGATTGGTCCTACTCTTACATTTATCTTGAAATAAAATTAATATTACACAGACTTTAGTTCAGCCTTTAGTCTTGGCCCTCCACAATATTTTATGTATCTCATTTGGCCCCTTGGGAAAAATAATTGCCCTATAGGGAACTAGTTAACTCTGGAGAGAAGATCAGTCTGGGTTAGAACTATAGGGAACTAGTTAACTCTGGAGAGAAGATCAACCTGGGTGAGAACTATAGGGAACTAGTTAACTCTGGAGAGAAGATTAACCTGGGTTAGAACTAGGGAACTAGTTAACTCTGGAGAGAAGATCAGCCTGGGTGAGAACTATAGGGAACTAGTTAACTCTGGAGAGAAGATTAACCTGGGTTAGAACTATAGGGAACTAGTTAACTCTGGAGAGAAGATTAACCTGGGTTAGAACTATAGGAAACTAGTTTACTCTGGAGAGAAGATCAGTCTGGGTAAGAACTAGGGAACTAGTTAACTCTGGAGAGAAGATTAACCTGGGTTAGAACTAGGGAACTAGTTAACTCTGGAGAGAAGATCAACCTGGGTAAGAACTAGGGAACTAGTTAACTCTGGAGAGAAGATCAACCTGGGTAAGAACTAGGGAACTAGTTAACTCTGGAGAGAAGATCAGCCTGTGTGAGAACTAGGCCCTAGTTCTCTCCAGAGTTAACTAGTCCCCCCCACACACACCCTCTCTCTCTGTGTCCTCCAGGCATCACAGTGCTACTGTCTCTGACTGTCTTCTCCCTGATGATCGCTGACATCATGCCTGCTACGTCAGACTCCCTTCCACTCATAGGTACAGTAGGTCTCTCTCTCTCTCTCTCTCTCTCTCTCTCTCTCTCTCTCTCTCTCTCTCTCTCTGAGTGGTGAGTGTGTGAGTGCTCTGCTGAGCAGTGAGGAGGTTTTGTTTTTTGTTTGTTTAAGTTTGTTTCTTTCAAACTTTACCTTTTTTACTTTTTTCTCTTTGATTGCTTGTTTAATAACACGTTTCAAAGTGGGTTTTGTTTAATTTGGTGTTTTGTGTGCGGCCAGCCGCTGTGCTGGACGCATTGTTTGTCAAACAATGGATACGCTAATGGCTGGATTGACAAGGAAACACGGCATTAAGATTGCCTCTGCTTCTCACTGCTCAGTAGAACAATGTGGTTTGGCTGTTGGAGAAGTTGTTGGTTATAATAGTGTGAAATCTGCTGCGCGTATGAATGGAGCGGTGGTGATTTTTGTTGACAGTGTTGACAAAGTCAATACTTTGGTGGAGCGTGGTGTTGTGATAAATGGATCCTTTGTTTCTGTGTGTCCCCTTTCCACACCGTCTAAAAGAGTCACAATTTCTAACGTCCCGCCGTTCATTAATGATGCCGATTTGGCCAGAGAATTGTCCAGATATGGAAAGATTATTTCGCCGATTAAAAAGCTTCCGTCGGGTTGTAAATCCCCGCTATTAAAGCACGTTGTGTCGCATCGGCGACAGGTCCTCATGATCCTTAACAGAACTGATGAGGAACTAAATCTAGCTTTTAGTGTTAAAATGGAAGACTTTAATTACACGGTATATGCAACTTCTGGCATTTTGAAGTGCTTTAAATGCGGTATTGAGGGTCACTTGGCCCGCGCTTGTCCTGAGAAAGACAGAGACGCATCGGGTGAACGGGAGGAGGAGGGGCTGCGGGGGGCGCGCAGCACGATCGGGATGATGTGAGTGAGGGACAGGCAGTTCAGACAGCACCGGTTCCTAGAACCAGGGTTAGAGTCAATGTTGCAGTTCATGATCAACCCGCCCCTTCTGTATCGGGGGCAATGCAAGCTCCAGATGCAGAACAGGCTACTCATTCAGCAGAGCAGCAGGATGACAGTGACGGTCAGCCACAGGACACTGTAGATGTTCAAAAGGAGAGTGTGGATGCAAATTGCGATGAAGAGGTTCACACGGAAAAAACTGTAGAGGTTAATAATCTCAAAAGAAAGGGAAATGATAACAAGAGCTCTCAGGCTAAAAAAAGCACGAAACCAGGTGTTTCTTCTCAGAAAGAGAAACAAGAGTGTGTGTCTGCGGACATGGAGGTTGGGGATGAGGAGGAGGAGGGGGAGGAAGAGGAGGAGGAGGAGGAGGAGGAGGAGGAGGAAGAGGGGGTGGAGGGTGGAGATGAAGTTTGGGGGGATTGTGAAGACAGCTCATCTCAATGTAGTTTCTCCAGTCAGCCCATGTTTGGTCCACAGTCTGTTAGACCGCGAGAAAAACAGTATGAAGTCAGGCAAATTCAAAGGTTTTTGCAGACGACTAAGAACATGAAGAATGTGGATATTGGTGATCATTTTGAAGATGAAGAAACATTCTTAAAATCTGTCAAATCTCAGATGAAAAATAAATCAGAGAGTGGTTATACCAATCAAGAGGTTTATAGATTGAGGAAAATGGTCCAGAAACTTAATTCCAAGTTAAATGGGGGAAGTGCAAAGAAAGACTAGCTGTTTTCTGTGGCTTTTGTTTTTGTTTGCTTTTTTCACATCAGAAGTCATGAGTGATTTCAGGGTTGCCACAATTAATTTAAATGGTGCCAGGGATGTGAAAAAAAGAGCAAGTGTTTTTGAAATGGTTAAAATAAAAAACATCAATGTAACTTTAATTCAGGAAACTCATAGTGATTATATGAATGAGACTGATTGGAAGAGGGAATGGGAAGGAGAGGTTGTTCTCAGCCATTTTCATAATAATAGTGGTGGTGTAGCACTTCTCTTCTCTAAAGATTTTATCCCGACATCCTATGAGGTTGAGGAAGTGGAAAGAGGCAGACTAATGGTGGTCAGGGCCAAATATGAGCGTTTTTCCATGGTTTTTATTAATGTGTATGCCCCTAATTTGGGAAGTGTTCGAGTTCATTTTTTAAGTGTACTCAGTAATGTATTGGATCAATGTGAGCCTGAAGAATATGTTTTTTTGGGTGGGGATTTTAATTGCACTGAGAATGATCTGTTTGACCGTAATCATGTTGAACCACATGGTCCTTCCAAAAGGGCCATGCAGCAGCTGGTGGTAGCCCACTCTTTAACTGATGTTTGGAGAGAGCTGCATGATAAGCAGAGACAGTACACTTGGGCTCAGTCCAGAGACAGCTTTTTTTCTATGGCCAGACTTGACAGGCTGTATTGTTTTAAGCACCATTTTAGTATTTTTAAAAAGTGCAATATTTTGCCTGTTGGTTTTTCGGACCATTCAATGGTATTATGTAATGTTTTTATTGCAAATGTCAAGCACAGATCTGCATACTGGCACTTTAACACTGCACTTTTACTGGATGTGCACTTTAGAGAAAGTTTTATTTTTCTTTGGAGTGTTTTGCAATCTAAAAAGAGAGATTTTGTTTCCTTGAAGCAATGGTGGGATTGTGGGAAGGTTGAAATTAAGCAGTTCTGTCAACAATACACTTTCAATGTCTCTCGTGACATCACCAGATCCTTACGTGATCTGGAGATTGAAATCGTGGAGCTGGAGAATGCCGCATCCACTGGAAATCGAGGCAGTATTGATGACCTCAACTATAAAAAGGCCATTTTGGCAGACCTGCTGGGCTCTAAAGCGCAGGGGGCGCTGGTCCGGTCCCGGTTCCAGAGCGAGGCCCTAATGGACTCACCGTCGAAGTTTTTCTTCAGCCTGGAGAAGAAGAAGGGTCAGAGCAGGTTCATCCATGCTCTGCGTTCTGACAATGGACAACTGCTCACTGAGGCCAGTGACATCCGCCAGAGAGCTGTGGACTTTTATTCTCACCTGTACAACAGTGAGTACAGTGAGGATGAGGAGGCCTTTGACCTGTTCTGCAGTGGACTACCCAGGGTTTCCGTGGAGACCAACAAAGATCTGGAGGGTCCTTTGACTATGGAGGAGCTATACACGGCACTGCAGGGCATGCAAGGGGGTAAGGCCCCTGGCATCGATGGACTACCACCTGAGTTTTATAAGGCTTTTTGGGACCTTCTTAAAGGAGATATTTTGGACGTGTACAACGAGTGTTTTAAGGACTCCTTTTTGCCCCAGAGCTGCAGGAGGGCAGTTCTGACTCTATTACCAAAGAAAGGTGACCTTCAGGAAATAAAGAACTGGCGGCCGGTGTCGCTGTTGTGCACGGAATATAAGCTGCTGTCCAAGGTCCTTGCTAACAGACTGAAGAAGGTGATGGAGGAGGTCATCCACCGGACCCAGACATACTGCGTGCCCGGCAGGTCCATAGTTGACAATGTGTCACTAATTCGGAACCTTTTGGACGTCTCTGGTTCTTTGGGTCTAGATGTTGGGCTGGTTTCACTGGATCAGCAAAAGGCTTTCGACCGGGCTGAGCACCGTTACCTCTGGAAAGTGTTGCAGAGGTGCGGCCTCAGTGATGGTTTTATTGCCAGGATCAAGGTGCTGTACGAGGACATTGAAAGTGTATTGAAGTTTAATGGGGGTCTGTGTAAACCTTTCAAAGCAACACGGGGAATCAGACAGGGGTGTGCAATGTCTGGTATGCTCTACTCTTTGTCAATTGAACCCATGTTGCATAATATTCGATCTAAGATTAATGGTTTCAGTCTTTCTGGTTTTACTACACGTTTTACTTTGTCCGCATATGCAGATGATGTCATTGCTATTGTAAAAAATCAAGATGACGTAACAAAGTTGGGAAATATTGTTGAAACTTTTGGTAAAATTTCATCTGCTAAAGTTAATTGGGACAAAAGTGAGGCCTTAGCCGTAGGTAGTTGGTCTGAGGGCTTACCTAAACTGCCAGGAGGGTTAAAGTGGAGGAGGGGAGGCTTGAAATATTTGGGGATTTTTTTGGGGGATAAGCAAACAGAACAAAAGAATTGGGATGGAGTGGTAGAGAAGGTGGAGGGAAAGTTGGCAAAATGGAAATGGCTTTTACCACAGATGTCTTATAGAGGAAGGGTTCTAATCATCAATAATCTGGTGGCTTCAACCCTTTGGCATAGGTTGAAATGCATGGAGCCACCTGCTGGTCTTTTAAAGAAAGTGCAATCGTTGATGGTCAATTTCTTTTGGGACAAATTGCATTGGGTTTCACAGAGTGTTCTTTTTTTGCCAAAAGAGGAGGGGGGTCATGGGTTAATTCATTTAGAGAGTAGAACAGCAGCATTTAGACTGCAACATATACAACAGTACCTTACTGGTTTTGAAGTGGTTTGGAAACCTTTAATGGATGTCATATTAAGGAAAGTAGCTGGTTTGGGTTTGGATGCTTCATTATTTTTGATGGACTGTAATTTTATTAGTTTGGGTACTTTGTCTCCTTTTTATCAGAGTCTTTTCAGATCTTGGTCTCTTTTTAAATGGTGTAGAACAGAGCCTGCTTCTTCTTTATATTGGCTTCTAGAGGAGCCTTTAACTCATGGGGCCCGATTGGACATACAGGATGGAAGCAAACCTGGGCTCACACAACGCTTAGTGTCAGCCGGGGTGGTCAAGCTTAAACACATTGTGGATGTAGCAGGTCCAGGATTCTACGACACAGAGGCAACAGCCTCGTTATTGGGTCTTAGATCAAGGCGACACACAAGAGACATTTTAAATGAATGGTTTAAGAGGCTTACTAAGGAGGAACTGGAATTGCTGCAGGAATATTTCAGTGGTGTGGAGCATCCTGATGAGGGGGACCCGTTCCCTGATTTGGGCCTTGAAATGGATCGGACTGGTTTGGCAGGTTTATTCTTGGGATGCCAAGATGAGACGGTTACGGACTTGCTCATGCTGGGGGGGAAAGCTATGTACAGGCATTGCGTGAAGGCCTTGAACAAAAAAGAACTGAGTTTGAAAACGGACACTGTATGGAGAGACATTTTAGAGATGGGGGATGACTGCAAACCTGTATGGAGGGTGTTGTATAAGCCCCCTCTAAACAAAAGATCAGGTGATCTGCAGTGGAGGATTTTGAAGGGAGCCCTTGGCGTTAACAGTTTTGTTTCAAGGATAAACCCCTCAGTGTCGATTCAATGCCCTTTCTGTGAGAAGCCAGAGACTGTTTTTCATTGTTTCATGGAGTGTTCCAGACTACAAGTTTTATTTGATACTTTAAGTGGGATCTTTTCCTATTGTGACGAGGACTGGTGCATAATGTCTTTCATTCTTGGAGCTGGTTACAAAAGAGACGATGCAAAAAAGTGGCAGCTTTTGAATTTTGTTGTGGGACAGGCTAAATTGGCCATTTACAAAACGAGGAAAAATAAGATGTTGAATGTTTCTGGGACAGAGCTTTTGTTAATGTTTAAAGTTTTAGTAAAAGCCAGAATCAGGGTGGATTTTGGGTTTTATGCACATATGAATGATGTAGATTCTTTTATTTTCCAGTGGTGTTTTAATGATGCTCTGTGCTCTGTTGTGGAGGGGCAGTTGGTTTTCAATTTTGTGTTGTTGTAGTATTTTTGTATATATATTTTTTTGAGGATGTATATGCTGTAGTTTTTTGACGACATAAATGTTCTAATTGACATATTTATTAGAAAATAAAGGTTTTTAAAAAATCAAAAAAAAAATCTCTCTCTCTCTCTCTCTCTCTCTCTCTCTCTCTCTCTCTCTCTCTCTCTCTCTCTCTCTCTCTCTCTCTCTCTCTGTGTGTGTACACAAGTGTGTACAAACACAGACAGTGTGTACAAAGAATCTAACTCCACCTCACCGCCACTCTATGGTGACCGACTGTCGTGGTCAGGAAACAATTCTTACCATGTGATAGAGGGGTCAAAATGAACGAAGGATGTGCTAATATTTTAGAAATAATTCAACAATACAAATTCATTCGGATGCATTTACTTTACTCTTTACTGCGTGACCCCAGTGACCCTCACAAAATGACCAGAACTACTTCATATTTAGAAAAACCAGAGCAGAACTCCCACCATGGGACTCTGTTAATCAATGAATACAATTGACATCAAACCATTAATCATTAGTGGTTTGAAATTCTTTATTAAGGATTACCTCTTGAGATATGCTGTCTCGTTTTCGAGAGGTTCCTTACGATTGGTACACACACTTTACAAAGGAAACAAAATACAGTACAACATAGGACAAAGTACAAACAGCACAGAGTGGACAAACCAAATACAGGGAACAGACACAAAGCAGTAAAAAAACAAAACAAAACAAAACAAAACAAAACAAAACAAAACAAAACAAAACAAAACAAAACAAAACAAAACAAAACAGAACAAAACAAAACAAAACAAGACAAAGCACAAGGACAGGGTATTACAGTACGCAGTTACAGAAAGAAAGATGGATGGATCTTTTATAAGATAGTAGCAGTGAGTCATTGATAATAATGGTTATTACAGTATGGGTCAGCTTTCAGTAGTAGATAAAAATAATAGTACTAATATTAATAGTAATGGTGACAGTATTAATTAATTAATTAATTAATTAATTAATTAGGATAGTAGTATTAATGGTAATAATAACAATATTAATTAATTAATTAATTAATTGGGAACACAATCAGAAATATTTGTATATGCATACAAATAGACGCACAGTGTACATGTACGTATGCACACGTACAGCACATACATGCACGCACGCCCGCACACACATGGCCGCGGGAACTATTTTACAGTAGCAGGGGCTGAGCATGGAAGCGGGGGTGCGCAAAAATGCGCGTGCACGCGTTTCATGCACGCGCATTTTTGCGTGTTAAAGTACTCTTTAATGTCCCTCTCCACACACAAGTTACACATATTTATTAGGCCTGGCCTACATAAATCACTTGTTTTGAACATATAGGCTGAATGAATAGGCCTACAGAATCCTCACGCAACAAACAAACAATTCTTCCACGATGCTAAACTGCACGCACCAGGAAACACCCGCAGCCTATCCCCAGAACGCCACGTTGTTTAATCAACACTATTTGTCTAGCCGAACCGCGCTGGCCATCTCTCCATCTCACTCGACAGTAGCACCGCCGCGAGAAGCCACAGCAGGCAGCCCAGAGAGCAGTTAGAGCAGCCACCAGCTCCGTCCATGTCCGTATAGCGCTCGCCCAGAGCTCCGCCGCAAGTCAGACTCCTGCTGCGGAGCTCCTGCTGCTCGCCGATACCAACCACGCACGGACCGCACTCTAAACTGCCCGCTATGGCTTTCCACGGCAGCGCTGCACCGAGCAAAGCAACCAATGCCAATGAAACGCAGCGCTCTGAAAAATAGGCTGTAAACGTTTCCCAATGCGTGCCACAGCCCTGTCCCCCAGAACACTTGTCTGTTTATGCCAGGGGCTTGCAACAGGTGGTCTCCAGCAAAAATTACAGGTGGTCCCCAGCTTTTTTAACCAGATGTAAATCTTTGAAAGCTTAACCATGGAACCAAATGGACCCTTGCGGGTCCATTTGGTTTCATGTTTACACATGGAACCAAATGTTTACACATGAAAGTGTCACAACAAACGCTCAACAGCAACACAAACTAAAACAACTGACAGTTCCAAACCCATCATAAACGGGCATATGCCTATTTAGTCCATGCAATGCGCAAAAAATATCCCAACAGCAACAAGTTGACAGCGCAGCGCGCTTGGGTTGGGCGACCCGTGTGTTTACATCATCATCATCATCATCATCATCATCATCATCATCATCATCGTCACACAGCCCTCCCCGTCAGAATCGAACAGAACACAATAGTACATAATATCTCACATTAAATTTCAGCAGCAGGCAGCAGTTCAGTTGGCACGGCGGCCATAGTAATTAGTTAATACTATATTATTTCTCGCATATTTCCCATATTCGTAAATATTAGTGAGAAATATTATAGTTAAATAGTAAAGGCTTTAGCCTACGTTATACTCCAAAGGCGATGAATTCCCTCATCCCCTGCTGAACAGCACTGGTGCTGCTTCTTCTGTTGTTGTTCTCCACGACCTCCTC
Organism: Benthosema pterotum; assembly: GCA_039105355.1. Taxonomy (NCBI): domain Eukaryota; kingdom Metazoa; phylum Chordata; class Actinopteri; order Myctophiformes; family Myctophidae; genus Benthosema; species Benthosema pterotum. The sequence continues at coordinate 53,156,554 of CM076967.1, forward strand.
CTCCTCTCCCTCCGACAACAACAAAGTTACAACTCCACGACATTATCATCATTTTCAACAAAGTTAGCACTCGTCCCCTGTACATTGCTGCTGCTGGGACGAACAACTTTTGTTTTGGGCTTGGGCCCACCAAAGAAATCACTTATCCGCTTCTGAGCCATGCTGACTGTCTGACAACACAACACTCACTGTTAGGCCCAGCTGACCGGTGGATTCAAACGGCGCGCACCGTGCGTAAAGGAAAGGTAACCGAAAATAGCCGGAAACAGCGTCAGCAGCCGAGCAGAGGTAATGGTGAATATAAAAACAAATACCCCACCAAAAATGCATATTTTATTTTAGTCTCCATTATAATAAAGTGACATGTTTAATTATTATTGATATTATTATTGATATGTTATTTTTTTCCTCCTGTTTTGGGGCGTGCTGTGCCTGGTGGAGGGGGTGCTTGTAGCTCCTGTCTGAGGGGGTGCTGTGTTTGAGGGGAGCAGGTGCTCCAGCCCCCCCAGCACCCCATGTTCCCTCAGCCATGCGCACACACGCACACGCGCACACATGCACGCGCACACACATGCACACACAATTATGCATATACATACACACATGTATGCATGCATGCACGCACGCACTCGCACACATGCGCACACACAGGCACACAAACGTATGTGAATGAATACGTACATAGGCCAACATACACATGAGTACAAACACATGGTATAGGTAGACATAAGATATTTGATATTGTAAAAGTAAACAGAAGTTTGTGTAGAGAGAGTAAAGATCAATAGACATCCAGGTCTCAACGGCATGTACATGGGGTTGTGAGGTACGAGGAAAGAGCACTTTTGAACATGTTGAAGGATGAGATGGTTCGAATATTAGTTGGTAGGTTATTCCAATCGGATGGGGCTTTAAACATAAATGCATTTTTACCTATAGAATTGTGAACAGTGGGAACAGAGAAATAGGGTTGAATGGAGTGTCTGAGTTGATACATGGGGGTTTGTGGTACTAGAAACTGTGTGAGATATTGGGGATAGTTGAAGTATATACATTTAAAAATAAACTGTATCCAGTGACATTGTCTTCTTGTGGAGAGAGAGGGCAACTGAAGAATGTCATACATGGTACAATGGTGAGTAGTGAAGGGACAGCCTAAGATAAATCTGCACAATTTGTTGAACACAGTATTAAGAGTGTTTAGATTGGTTTTGGAAGCATTTTGGTAGACAACATCAGCATAATCAAATATTGGTAGAATAAGCTGTAGCACCAGTCTTTTTCTGACGGAAAATGAAAAACAATTTCTGGAACGATAAAGAGTACCAATGCTGAAATTAACTTTTCTTATAATGTGATCAATGTGACATCAAACCATTAATGATTAGTGAAACACATCTTAATGTCATCATCATGATTGTAATTCAACATATCAATGATTTCTTTCATAACTCCACTTTTTCTAGGAATCTCAGAATGGGAGGACTTTTTCATTATTAGGGTCTCTAAAGTATGATGACATGGTAACATGTCGACAATGGGTGGAATTCCCCTTTAACCACATGCATTTGAGTAACTCTACCCCAACGAGCAAAGAGGTGCATAAATTATTTCTTCAACATTTTGCGGTCAAAACTGCATGCTTTTCTTAACATCAACCCACCCTATCACAGGCTCCAGCCAAGTGTCCTGGCATGCTATGAGCTAATATTGGCACTTTGCTTATTGAATGAGTCTGGATTAATAATCCTCAAGAGTGGCCATTAGTTACATTTACATTTATTTAGCTGACGGACTGTCTCCTGTTCAAGGCGTCAGTTTAATCTCTAAATATGTCTGTGCTAAGGGGCGTCTGGTATTGATCAACTGCCATTGCTCGCATTGTTTGAGATTTGAGCGTGAGGTTGATGATCTATGGACCTGTGTCAGACCAGATGTACGTTCACTCACATTTATTGGAAACTATTCCACAGCAAATGATGAAAGCCCCCAGGCGGTTGGCTCAAACAGGCGGTTTGCTAAAACAGGAGGTTAGCTCGCCCGTATGGGCCGGACGGCGTGCCGTGGGTTCGACTCCCTGTCCCAACTGCTATTGTCGTGTCTCACACCACTCCATGTCTTACAAGGAGTCCATGTCCTACAAAATGTTAAAATTGTGAACTTTCTTTTGTTTTTTCTAGGGATGTCCCAATGCCACTTTTTCATTTCCAATCCGATACCACAATTTTTGTATTAGCCGATACCGATACCAAATACCGATACCAGAGAAGAATATGTATAATAACATGCAAAAGAAAAAATACCCAACCTCCTCATGACACAACATTTTACTCATTTTACTGCCATATTGATACCAATGTGCCAATATATGACCCAATAATGACAAATAAGGGCAAATACTGATACTTTTCGGATACCCATACAGTATTTGCCAATACCCATATGACCAAAAAGGGACAAAAACTGCTGATCCGATACTTTGGTATCGGTATTGGGACATCACCCCCCCCCCCCCAAAAAAAAAAAAAACAAAAAAAAAAAAACAAAAAAAAAAACAAAAAAAACCAAAACAAAACAAAAAAACAAGTGGTTCCATGTCAGTGGTTCTCAAAGTATTTCATCTTAAGCACCCCAAAATATATATGTATTGGCTATAGCATATCTACAAGCTGGACCCAAACATTGTGTTTATTGTGAGCGGGGCTGCGACTCTACTGTATGAGGTAAATGGTGGATTTACGTGTGTGTGTGTGTGTGTGTGTGCGTGCGTGCGTGCGTGCGTGCGTGCGTGCGTGCGTGTGTGTGTGCAACAGCAGGCTGCCCAGCAACAAGCCCAGTGTGTCTCATGTTGGCCGGTTGTCTTACTGTTCTATAGGTGTAATGAGCACATGGTCTCGTGGGTCTTGATGCTGCGGCGGTGGTGATCACTAGACCAGAGCACACTCAGACTGTCACTATAGCTGGGCTGTCCGCATGCACCAACATCTGCAGTGCTTTGCAGTCCAGGGCTGTGTCAGGGGCCGATCTAGACATGGGGGGTCAGGAATGCCCCCCTAAATGCCTAGTCCGCCCCACCAAACACGATGGCATGCAAAACAACCCAAGATATTTCAAATTAAAGTGCTTATATTTAAAATGATTTGAAACACTACTACTGCTACTAACTACAGCTGTGTCACCACTAAACCAACAGCATTTCATCATTGAAACACAGAAAACTCTCTGAGTCAGACCTTTAGCTTTATGCATGCTGCGTGTCTGTTGCAACTTCAACAACTGATGTTATTATTGATGCTTTACTTGCCTAATAAAAGTCCTGCAACTGAAAATGGTATGGGTGTGGGTGTCGTTTCGCGCCACGGGCGATGAAGCCGCACTCATACCATTTTCTCCAGCCCCCCCAATTAGGAAATGTTACATGTCCCCCTGGTGTGCGTGTGTGTGTGTGTGTGTGTGTGTGTGTGTGTGTGTGTGTGTGTGTGTGTGTGTGTGTGTGTGTGTGTGCGTGTGCGTGCGCGTGCACGCGCGTGCATGTGCGTGCGTGTGTGTGACGGGTAATTCCGATAGGCTGTATCGACCCAAATCCCTCAATTTGCAATTCACTCATTTTCGCAGACACCCTTAATGATTTACACTTTACAGTAAGCAAAGGAAGGACAGCACAAACACAAACTTATGTTACATAAATGCTGAAAGCATAAAAATAGTAATCCTCGATCATAAATAAGTGAAAATCTGTCATCAGTGCTGAGTGATGGGAGAGTAATCGACACCGGTATCGGCTGTTCCGAGTTTTTTTTTTTTTTTTTTTTTTAATAATTGGCATATTTGCTCTGTTTTTACACATAAACAAGTTCAGAGTAACAGATAATTTGGACAGAACTACAGGCTCACAATATGACAATATAAAGGTATTTAATTTTACTTGCCTGAAAGCCTGCACTGCAGCGCAGACACATGTTACATGTATATACCAAAATGGATAGCATGTATTATATAATTATTGATTAGCCAACTTAG
>CM076967.1:53165573-53260573 GCA_039105355.1 Benthosema pterotum
GCAGCAGCAGAACCAGCAGCAGCAGCAGCAGCAGCAGCAGCAGCAGCAGCAGCAGCAGCAGCAGCAGCAGGAGCAGCAGCAGCAGCAGCAGCAGCAGCAGCAGCAGCAGCAGCAGCCCCTCCACCTTCCCTCTGCGACCTCCACCACCTCCAGCTCCTCCTCCTACTCCTTCCCTACAGTCAGAAGTCCTCCGTCTGAGCGGCGGGCGACGCCCTTCGCCCGTCGCCCTTCAACCTCGCCCGAGGAGCAGGGCGTGGCGGCGGGAGTGGCGACAGCAGCGGCCGCGGTGGGGGGCGATGGCGGCGGACCGCTGCCCCCCTCTGGGGCCCAAGGTAAGGCTGCACAACGTAACCTTATTGCATCGTTATTAAGGTACAATGTACATGAATTAACACAACATTGGCTGGAATTGCGGTCAATGAATTGATGATATTAACTCTTTCATTAAAAAAAAAAGCGGACATTTTGTTTTGGGGGTGGGGCTAACTCGTCCAAACTCGCCCTTGGCTGGTATAGAGTTAATTGACACTAGTACAGTAACACTCAGTTCAGATGGGTCTGATTTTTGAATAATATTTACTTTTCAATACTGCAACTACATGTTGTATTTAAAGGGGAACGACCATGACATTTAAAAAAAAAAAAAAAAAAAAAAAAAAAATTAATCCCCCAGTCTATTTTACAGCCCCCCTAAAAAGTATTATTAAACAATGACCTGTTATTTTTTTGTGTCACTCTCAGATTCTACCAATTTGAATGGCCTTTCGCCTCCACCCTTTAAGTCATTGATATGCACATTGGGGGGAGTCCCCACCTCCTCCCAATGTAGCCTGGTCTAGCCCTCAATGATTTTGGCCTTGGGGGGCGGGGGTGTCGTGGGATCCACATGGCGGAAGTGCTGCGCTCTGATTTGATCTCACTAACGTGTCGTCATCTCCGGCCCCTCCCGCGCCCGTCCACTGCTGTTCTACGTCACATCATTTAGAGCGACGCCCACCCCGGAAGGTTCACTCCCACTTGAAGGCCACTTTCCAACGTGCGTTAGTCCAGGCTTTCCGTTTTCGCGCAAGGCGAACGAAAATGAAAGCCTGGGTGTCGAGGCTACTCCCAATGTGGTTCAATCTCTGCCCCATCTCACCTTGAATGAGGTGGGAGGGGTTGACAGGAGTCGAGAGTCCCCCCCAAAATATGGACATTTCTGGTATTGCAGTTGCACTCATACCCTCACCTTATTCCCCCATGGTGCTCTTCTATGGGTATATAAGGGCCTAAATTGATATGATGCAATTGATTTTTAAATGCATGGTAGATCCCCTTTAAAATACAGAATATGACCTTTTAATGATAAAATGATATATCGCCCCTAGTCAAAAATCGGATATTAGAAAATTCCTATCAGATTTTGGAACAGATTTTGGAATCCCATCCCAAAAATCCTATAGGAATCCTATAAGAAAATCCTAAGATCCTATAGGATTCTTATAGGAATCCTATTGGAAATCCATAGGATTTCTTCCAAATCTGATAGGACTTTTCCATTGGAATCCTATAGGATTTTTTGACTATAGAGGCATCGGAGATGTGACATCTTTTTCGTCCCATGCAGCCGTAGCCGGGGGTGGTGGTGGTGTTGGGCGGAGCCAGGTGGAGTCTCCTCCTCCTCCTCCTCCCCCTGTCGCCGCTGCCGCCACCACGGGGGAGGAGGAGGAGGAGGCGGAGGAGCAGGAGCGACAGCTGGCAGCGCTGCTAGCGGAGGTGCGCTACCTGGTGGAGCGTGCGCGGGAGCGGGAGCGCCGCGCCAGCGTGGAGGAGGACTGGCGCTTCGCGGCGGCCGTTCTAGACCGTCTCTGCCTGCTGGGCTTCGGCCTGTTCAACGTGGTCTGCACCATCGCCATCCTGGCCGCCGCGCCTAACTTCGGAGAGTCGCTGTCCAAGGACTTCATCTGAACCCGCGCGGAGTCGTTTTTCATTTGGCCGAGGGAGGAGGGATTCCAGAAATTATCCCTTCTGTAAACCCCACCCCAAAAGCCATTGTCCAATGGCAAATCCAAATAGTTTAGCAGCTGTTGTTGCTATGCAGGTCAAGCTCTCCTGTCTTGTCCCCGTTGCTGCCTATTGGACAAGCTAGGACGGATTGTGAAGGGCTTGCATTAAGCCCCGCCCTCTCTCTAGTGTCCTTTTTCCAGCCGGGCTCATTCATTTCAATGTAAATATCATGGACATCGCACGTTAAACACTGGTTCATTTTTGGAACCAGGCCTTCAAAACTCTCTTCCAAATCTGCCAACAAGTACTCCTGCCATAGGCAGTAGAAAACTATTGGTGGAGAGGTTTGTCTATCACATGTTATGCTTCGCAGTGATTGGACCATAGCAGTTTGGAGAGGAGCGTACTCAATGGCTTATTGTTTAGGCATTCCGCTTGCTCAGTTTTATTAGCCACATTGTTGCTGATATGTCGACAGCCATGCATTGACACTCTGAACATGCCATTCTCTGTGTGAGACTCAACTCGAGAGTAATACCTACGGTTTTAAGATTTTAAGGTTTTCCTGGTTCGACATGGCATGTGGAAGGAACACAGTTATTCCAGCCAGTTCCTGTCCTCCCCATCAGGCGCCCCAGCTGGCCAGGGGGAGGCAGTCTAGAGACCAGGATTACTGCATGGATTTTGTGAGGGTACCTATGGTAGTACCCTAGGGGACACGGGGAGAACATGCAAACACAGAAAGGCCCTTTTGCCAACCCCGCCTTTGGTACGGGCATTGAGACACGCCGCACCCACGGCGGCGTCCCTAGCAGGAATCGAACCCAGGACCTTCTAACAGTGAGGCGACTGCACAACCGCTGTTCCACCGTGCCCCTCATTCCAGGCATTTTCACTAGTCTCTGAATGTATACAGTAAGTACTCGTACATGTGTACCCCAAAAGAGACGGTTTGATTGGTCTGAGCACGGAATTGTGGATTAAAAGTGAGGACAGAAAACTGAAGACGCCGAGTGTGATTGGCCGGAATGTGATGATATACGATAATCAGCTCTATCTTTTTTATCGTTATGTATGAGCGTCAGAACAAAAAATCTCATCATCTCATGACTTAACAGGGAGGAGGAAGGTGGTGTTGCACATTACTGAAAATATAAAGAGTATACTGCATATTTTCTTTTGTTCTTTTGATTTTCAAGCATAGTCTGTGAATGCATTATTTTGTTTCGTTAAGATTCTGATTATAATGTCTAGGGCTCCATTTAAAAATGCATATAGATGTCCTGGGCCGTGGCTCACTGGTCCAGGGACCCTGGCTGGTAATCCAACACTGGCAGTGTCCATGGGTTCGACTCCAGATCCCTGAGGGCCTTTACTCCATTTCCCCATGCCCTGTCGGTCTATGTCCCTATATAACAAATAATCCATTTAAAAATGCAAATGGACCCAAATGTCTGTAACTGAAAAAGTGTTGATCTTATACAATAGGAACATTACATGTATCCCAATCAAGGCTAAACCAATCCCTTGAGAAATAATGCTTCATTTCAAATTTGAAATTGCACAACAAATATGTGTAGGGGTGTCAAAAACGTTTAAACAAAAGAAAGAAAATCTGCACACCATTTGATGCTCCCGAATGTGAATTTATTAAGGTGACGTTTCGGGCCGCAGCCCTTCCTCAGACCTATACAGACTGACAAGATAGACAGGCATATATATACACACCCCCCCCCCCCCATGGCCTTACACACCTGTGGTCCATTACCCATTTGTCACCTGTCAGGTGATCAAGATGGGTGCCAACACATACAATTATATTGACAGTTATATTTACAAACCCCAGAATTTCATACAAAGCACATAGGTATACAGAACAGTCAAGTTTAGAAAACCATCATCTAGCTACCTGAGAGGCGCCTCTGTCTACTCTAAATCTCTGTCTAAAAGTATATAGCAGGGACAATGACCAATATACCCCCAAAAATATATATATTTTAAAAAGGAGAGTACATGGATATATGCAATACTGTAGAAACGAAAAAGATCAGAAACGAAGGAGAGTCCTATCCATATGAGCTTGGATGTACCTGGCACATGTTACATAGGCCTCTGTGCACCCATGGACACATACATAGAAGGTCAAACATAAGTGCCCCGTACAGGTAGAATACAGATACTAATCAAAGATATGGTCTGATGTCATATTCTTCATTTAAGCCTCTAGGGGCTAGAGTCTGTAATGTATGTATCCAAAATAATTCCCGTTGTAACAGAATGTTGTTGATGTCCCCCCCCTCTCCGTGGGGTTCAATCACTTCAATTCCTGTATACCTGAGTGTAGAGATATTGTGACCAGCGTTGCAGAAATGGATAGCTACAGGACTAGTGATGGAGTTGTTGCGGATAGTGCTCCGGTGTTCTGAGATGCGTGTTTTCAGTGGTCTGGAGGTTTTCCCAATATAGGCCAGCCCACACGGGCACTTGAGCATATAAATCACATTGGCTGTAGAACAAGTAATGACCCCTTTAATGTCTATCTTTTTACCTGTGTGTGGGTGGTTGAAAATGTTTGATTTGCGTGTGAAGTTGCATTGTTGGCATCTGCCACAAGGGTAATTCCCAGAAGGTATGTTGCTCAAAAAATGTGTAGGTGTCTGGGGGGGCAAATCAGCCCTAACCAGCATATTTCGTATGTTAGGGGGTCTCTTATGTACCACCCGCGGGGGATGAGGCAAACATTGCTTAAGGACAGGGTCAGTGTTAATGATGTGCCAATGTTTTTTAATGGATTTTCAATGTCAGAGGTGACAGGTGAGTATTCGAGTGCACAGAGAACCCTTGGTTCAGTCTCTTTTGGTCTCCTACTGGTAAGGCATTCAGTCTGTGAGGTACCGGCAAATCTTAGAGATGCTTCATGGATCCACGTTTGCTTGTAGCCTCTCTGCCTGAAGCGGTCCTCGAGGTCCCTGGCTTGGGCCTTGTAGTCCTCGTCAGCGCTGCAGATCCGTCTGATGCGATTAAATTGTGAAATAGGGAGGTTCCTTTTGAGAGAGAGGGGATGGTATGAGTCGCCATGAAGTAAAGAGTTTCTATCAGTCGGTTTCCTATATAGGGTTGTTTTTAATTTATTGTCTTCCTTGACTACTAAAATGTCCAAAAAATTCATTTGCTTAGGGCTTGCCTCCATGGTGAATTTGAGATGTTCGTTTTGAGAGTTCATAAATTGATGAAATTCATTCAGTAGGTCTCTTGATCCAGACCATATAAAATAAATATCATCCAGATATCTCTTCCAATTCGAGATGTATTGTAGAAATGGATTTACCTCCTTATTAAAGATCCTTTCTTGTTCAAAGAATCCCACATATAGTGATGCGAAGCTAGGGACATCCTGGACCCCATGGCCACTCCAGAGGTCTGTAGGTAAAAAGTATTTCCAAAAAGAAAGTAATTAGATTGTAGCACTTCCTTCATGAGGTCCAGCAAGCATTCTGTGCTTGGATAGCATTCTGTTCTTTTTTCCAAAAAAGATTTTACCGCCTGCATGCCCCCTTCAAAGGGAACATTCGTGTAAAGTGACTCAATGTCCATGGTCCAGGATGTCCCCTAGCTTCGCATCACTGTATGTGGGATTCTTTGAACAAGAAAGGATCTTTAATAAGGAGGTAAATCCATTTCTACAATACATCTCGAATTGGAAGAGATATCTGGATGATATTTATTTTATATGGTCTGGATCAAGAGACCTACTGAATGAATTTCATCAATTTATGAACTCTCAAAACGAACATCTCAAATTCACCATGGAGGCAAGCCCTAAGCAAATGAATTTTTTGGACATTTTAGTAGTCAAGGAAGACAATAAATTAAAAACAACCCTATATAGGAAACCCACTGATAGAAACTCTTTACTTCATGGCGACTCATACCATCCTCTCTCTCTCAAAGGAACCTCCCTATTTCACAATTTAATCGCATCAGACGGATCTGCAGCGCTGACGAGGACTACAAGGCCCAAGCCAGGGACCTCGAGGACCGCTTCAGGCAGAGAGGCTACAAGCAAACGTGGATCCATGAAGCATCTCTAAGATTTGCCGGTACCTCACAGACTGAATGCCTTACCAGTAGGAGACCAAAAGAGACTGAACCAAGGGTTCTCTGTGCACTCGAATACTCACCTGTCACCTCTGACATTGAAAAATCCATTAAAAAACATTGGCACATCATTAACACTGACCCTGTCCTTAAGCAATGTTTGCCTCATCCCCCGCGGGTGGTACATAAGAGACCCCCTAACATACGAAATATGCTGGTTAGGGCTGATTTGCCCCCCCAGACACCTACACATTTTTTGAGCAACATACCTTCTGGGAATTATCCTTGTGGCAGATGCCAACAATGCAACTTCACACGTAAATCAAACATTTTCAACCACCCACACACAGGTAAAAAGATAGACATTAAAGGGGTCATTACTTGTTCTACAGCCAATGTGATTTATATGCTCAAGTGCCCGTGTGGGCTGGCCTATATTGGGAAAACCTCCAGACCACTGAAAACACGCATCTCAGAACACCGGAGCACTATCCGCAACAACTCCATCACTAGTCCTGTAGCTATCCATTTCTGCAACGCTGGTCACAATATCTCTACACTCAGGTATACAGGAATTGAAGTGATTGAACCCCCACGGAGAGGGGGGACATCAACAACATTCTGTTACAACGGGAATTATTTGGATACATACATTACAGACTCTAGCCCCTAGAGGCTTAAATGAAGAATATGACATCAGACCATATCTTTGATTAGTATCTGTATTCTACCTGTACGGGGCACTTATGTTTGACCTTCTATGTATGTGTCCATGGATGCACAGAGGCCTTTGTTACATGTGCCAGGTGCATCCAAACTCATATGTATAGGACTCTCCTTCGTTTCTGATCTTTTCGTTTCTACAGTATTGCATATATCCATGTACTCTCCTTTTTAAAAATATATATTTTTTTGGGGGTATATTGGTCATTGTCCCTGTTATATACTTTTAGACAGAGATTTAGAGTAGACAGAGGCGCCTCTCAGGTAGCTAGATGATGGTTTTCTAAACTTGACTGTTCTGTATACCTATGTGCTTTGTATGAAATTCTGGGGTTTGTAAATATAACTGTCAATATAATTGTATGTGTTGGCACCCATCTTGATCACCTGACAGGTGACAAATGGGTAATGGACCACAGGTGTGTAAGGCCATGGGGGGGGGGGGGGGGTGTGTGTATATATATGCCTGTCTATCTTGTCAGTCTGTATAGGTCTGAGGAAGGGCTGCGGCCCGAAACGTCACCTTAATAAATTCACATTCGGAAGCATCAAATGGTGTGCAGATTTTCTTTCTTTTGTTTAGCCGTATTTTTAATCTAGCACCCTACCCATTTTGGGTTGTTTTGGATGTGCGTGTTCCTTATTACCTTTCGTGTCAAAAACGTTTCCCTCATAAAAAATACGAACCATTTCAGACCCCAATGAGCCCACATTGCAACAGACAGTTCCTGATTCAAGATGGATTTTTATCAGCCTTGCATTACAGCAAACACAATTCAGCATGGCCTTTGGCAGTGCAAACCAAAAGTCTGTTAGAATCCTCTGAAGGTTTTTTTTTGTTTTGTTTTATTATTTATTCCATAAAAGTGAAAGTGTTTTCATTTCTTGTTGAAGCTGCAGTCAGGCCATCAGGGCTTCAGGCCACATGATTCAATAAAAACACTGTTTTGTATGGAAGCTGTATAAGCTGTCGCCCAGTGCTCTGTGTCTCCCGAGCAGGGGCGGATCTAGGCATGGGAATGGAAGGGGGGGGGGGGGGGGGGGGGGGGGGGGGGCAGTGTCCCCCCCAAACACGATGGCATGCAAATTAAAGTGCTTATATTTAAAATGATTTAAAACACTACTACTGCTACTAACTAACTAGTTGTGGCACCACTAAACCAACAGCATTTCATCATTGAAAACAGAAAACTCTCTGAGTCAGACCTTTAGCTTTATGCATGCTGCGTGTCTGTTGCAACTTCAACAACAACTGATGTTATTATTGATGCTTTACTTGACTAATAAAAGTCCTGTAAATGGTATGGGTGCGGCCAATTCCTAATGTGAACCCATACCATTTTCTCTTGCCCCTCCAACATGTTCTCTTGCCCCCCCCCCCCCCCCCCCCCCCCCCCCCCCCCCCCCCCCCCCCCCCCCCCCCCCCCCCCCCCCCCCCCAATGGGACATGTTACATCCGCCCTGCTCCAGAGCTCTCATGATGATTCATGATGTAATAGCTCAGTTTATTTTTAGGTTTGGCAGAGTTTGAGATGATTTATTATTAATCGTGTTGCTTTTGAGATTATTTATTATTAATGGTGTTGCTTATGTGTGAAACTGCTGTGGAGAAACGGCGGCTATATGGCAAACTCAACTGTATATTGACTTTAAATAAATACACTAGTCTTGTACAATACTTCACCTCTTTATTTTTAATTAATTTTTTATCCCATGATTTTGCAACCCATTTTTCCACCCAGTGCCAATTCCTAATGTGATCCTGGGCTCTACACACCCTCCACCAACCTGGGGAGGCAGCGGACTGGCCTCATGCTTCCTTCAATGCATGAGGAGTCCAAGCTGCCTTCTTTTCACCTGACAGGGGGGAGTTTCCCTGGTTGGACGTAGTGCGTGGAAGGAACACGTTATTCCAACCAGTTCCAGTCCCCTCCATCAGACGCCCCGGCTAGCCAGGGGGAGGCAGTTTAGAGTCCAGGATTAGGGTATCTACCCTAGGGGACACAGGGAGAACATGTGAGGGTATCTACCCTAGGGGACACGGGGAGAACATGTGAGGGTATCTACCCTAGGGGACACGGGGAGAACATGTGAGGGTATCTACCCTAGGGGACATGGGGAGAACATGTGAGGGTATCTACCCTAGGGGAGAACATGCAAACTGCACACAGAAAGGCCCTTTCGCCAACCCCGCCTCGGGTATGGGCACTGATGACTTGGAGGAGCAGACACGCCGCCAGCACCTACAGCAGCGCCCCTAGCGGGAATCAAACCCAGGAGTCAGGACCTTCTAGTTGTGAGGCGACAGCACTAACCACTGTGCCACCAATACTTCACCTCTGAAGTATTGGGGGCACCTCTGAGTGAATGATTGAATACTTAATTAGACAAGCGCAACAGAGTACAAACAATCTTTTTCGATAAACGTTTTCAAAAGTGTTCAGCTGTCCGATCTGCATTGTCACGTTGTGAGCTTGTAAATCAGCTCTTTTTTGTGTGCAAAGGTACTATTGTTTTCAATAGTCAATAGTCATTGTTAATGACTATTTATGATGAGGTTTGACTACGACTAGCTATGTGGATTACTATTATTACAAATCGTAAGCTACATTAACCACTTAATCTTGGGCATTTGAAATGAAAATAGACGATCTTCAATGTTGATTCCACCAAGTACCTTAACACTGTTTCTATATTTCGGTATTGATACTATGGGCTATAGATGGCTGCATTACTACTTGCCCATTGGGCTTCGGCTCTTTAGGTCAGGGGTTTTCAACATTTTTGACTCCAGGGACCACCATTTATTCAGCATTTGAGCCACGGACCACCATTCGATTACATTTTCACCCCAAATACCTAAAACTAAAGAATTCTTTTGGTTTTGTCCACGATTCCAGGCTGGATTTTCAAACAAAACAGTATAGACTTCTTGTTTAAGTGGTGCTAATTCAGATGATGAATATTTCAACTCTTGAGAGTGTAAAAATTTACATTCTGAAGAGTTACATCTGGTTAGCCAACTTTCCATCATTTAGCCTGGGGACCACCTGGAACCATCTGAGGGGCCACTGGTGGTCCCCGGACCACCTGTTTTAGGTGATTGGTAAAGTATGGTATATACTGGCCGGCTACAATACTTAAGTGAAGATTCAGCATACTTTTTTCTCCACTGGATATCTGAGTGTTTTCGTGGGGTCTCTGAACAAGGCATTATCCTCCCAACCCTCATGTTGCTCTTCAGGGGCGTAGCTAGCAATTCTGGGCCCCCTGCAAAGCTTTTCCACATGGGCCCCCCTTTCCCGGCGGCGTCAAAGGGGAATTTCACCCATTTTCAACATTTTTTCTGAGAGCGTACAAATGCAACCAAATGAACCCTAACGGGTTCATTTGGTTCCATTTGTACGCTCTCAGAAAAAAAGAAGTGTCTATAGAAATCCATTAACATGATGACATACATCTTGATGATGCCATCAAGATGTGTTTCATCATGTTTTTGTGTTTTTTCTTCAGACCTCCATTTCCAGGAAACACAGAATGGGGGGAAACATTTTTATCATGTCCACCCAGCACCCCTAGGTTATACTAATGACATATTAGAATGTTGAAAATGGGTGGAATTCCCCTTTAAAATGCTTCAATCTGGTGCACTTTGAGATCAAATATTTTTCATAATATAATCAATACAAATAAAACCTTATTAATGCAAGCTTTCAGTGGCCCCCCCTGACTTTGGGCCCCCCTACAATTGTCCCCCTTTTCCCCACGTGTCTACGCCCGTGATGCTCTTTTTGGCTGCCTGATCATATTATATTTCACAGCACTTTATCAGTCTGGCTCTGAGGAGTAAAAATACGTTGATGGCGTTTGGGGTTCGGCCGCAGCCAAGCAGACAATGATTCTATCAGTCTGGACATCAGCTTCTGTCGGAGGTCATTGCAATCATACAGATGGAGAGAATCCATTTCCATAGATCCATGGAGACACCCAAGCAATTCTCAAGATTATATTAGGCCTCCTTCATAGACTATTAAAGATGGAGTGCCATGTTTTTTCTACCCTAAAACATAATCATCAGGCATCATTGTTATATGAAGAGTAAGATTTTTTTCAAAAAAGTGTACAATGTTTTTTAAACTGTCATTTTTATTATTCCACCCTACCAGTTCATTAAGTATGCCTGGTTTGCCTGGTGGGTGGTGATGGGTGGAGATCCACCTGAACTGAAGCCACGCCCACAGCTTTAGTTGCATGATAAAGGGGGAGGAGTTAGGGGAGGGGCTGAACAGGTGATGTCACTACATTGCAGTTTTTTTCATTGGCACGTTTGACTGGAAAGGTTCAGCCCCCAGGAGGAAACCCTAATTACAAAGGGAAGACAACATTGCACATAAAAAACACACCTAGGGGTCTATTTACATACTGTCACCTATCAAACATGTACAAAATGGAAAAAAATACAAAAATCACGGCACCCCCTCTTTAAGAACAGGGAAATGACTGGATATCAGACAGTGTCCTGCCTGTCAATGGTAACTTCTGCCTGATTCATCGAGTGATTGAACGCTTTTTAGCAGTCTGCAAAAAGAATCACTGCAGGAAAGTACAGTTCATTGCTATGTAAGGAATTTACCATGGAAGGCAGTGGGTTGTTGCCTAATTTAGCCACTGTGTTGTGGCACAACCCTGACACAGCGGGTAAATCCGCCAACAACCCACTGCCTTTCATGCCTTTCACTGCCTTTTTTTTTTTACAAGAACACACGCTTGTAACTTGCAAGGATCTTTAGTTACAACCGATCTGAGCCGTTGGCGGCTCATTTGCGTCTAATTTGCATCACATCACTTCCGGGTATTTCTAAGTTCCAGAGCGGAGTTGTCCTATTTACCACTCGTTTTAAGCCAATCTCAATCCAGTATTTGAACACATGACTTGAAAAAGAGGCCGCAGAAGTAGCATTTCAAACACAAGAAAGCCTATACTACAGCTTGTTTTCATTGGGGTCCTTTGTACTCAATTCATCAAAGTCCTCTCCCCCCCCCCCCCCCCCCCCCCCCCCCCCCCCCCCCCCCCCCCCCCCCCCACACACACACACTTCCCAAATGGGGGGGCAGGAGAACATGGTAAGGGTGCGGCTTCATCGCCCGTGGCGCGAAGCGACACGGGCAACGAAGCCGCACCCTACCATTACCATTTTCAGTTACAGGACTTTTGACATCAGTTGTTGTTGAAGTTGCAACAGACACGCAGCATGCATAAAGCTAAAGGTCTGACTCAGAGTTTTCTGTTTTCAATGATGAAATGCTGTTGGTTTAGTGGTGACACAGCTGTAGTTAGTAGTACTAGTAGTGTTTCAAATCATTTTAAATCCAAACACTTCAATTTGAAATGTCTTGGGTTGTTTTGTATGCCATCATGTTTGGTGGGGCAGTCTGGACATTTAGGGGGCCATCCCCCCCCCATGCCCATGCCTAGATCCGCCCTGCCCCCCTCCCCTTCTCCTCCTGTCCCCTTGTATCCTCTCCTCTCCCCTGGCATGGCTCCAGCAGGTCGATAGTGTCGTGTCGTTAACAGGACGCACAGGGAGCAGGAGATGAAAGGAGGACAATGGGGCAATGAAGAAGGTACAGAGAAAGAACCACCGGCAGGGAAAGAAAATGAGAAGACAGAATGTGAGAGATAATGACAGAACTGTGGAGAGAGAGAGAGAGAGAGAGAGAGAGAGAGAAAGAGAGAGAAAGAGAGAGAGTACTGCTGTGCTGACAGAGCAAACCTAGCCTCGACACCCAGGCTTTCATTTTCGTCCGCCTTGCGCGAAAACGGAAAGCCTGGACTAACGCACGTTGGAAAGTGGCCTTCAAGTGGGAGTGAACCTTCCGGGGTGGGCGTCGCTCTAAATGATGTGACGTAGAACAGCAGTGGACGGGCGCGGGAGGGGCCGGGAATGACGACACGTTAGTGAGATCAAATCAGAGCGCAGCTCATCTGCCGTGTGGATCCCACGACACCCCGCCCCCCCAAGGCCAAAATCATTGAGGGCTAGACCAGGCTAGAGCAAACCAAGACCAATTTAAGTTATTGTCATTAATGGGGGGAAAGAGAAGAGTAAGAGAAGAAGGAAAGCTGGGGATACTGTCGTGTTTTCACCCTTTGGGACAATGCAATAAACCCCTCCCTAAACTGTTATGGTCCAATCACAGCTAAGCATAACCTGTGATAGACAGACCTCTCCACCAATAGTTTTCTTACATGATAAAAACACAAAACGCTGCTTTTGGCGTCGTGTTAACAACGTGGACGAGAGCTACGCTGTAGAGGAGCGTCCCATGGAAACCAGAGACGCCAGTGGAAGAGGTGGATCCCGTCGGCAGTGGCGGATTTAGCAATTTGGGGGCCCCAGGCGGATTTAGCTATGGGGGCCCTAAAAGTGTTAACTACAATCTTTTAAAGGTAGGGGAAGTGATTTCACTTTTGTCAGATATCACCCATTTTTTTTTCTGTTAAAATGCTCTATTATAAGGTGTGGAAACCATATGGAGTTTCCCCCTCCCCCACGTTAGCAGAGGAGCTAATAAAAGTTCCCCAGGTGGTGGCGAATTCTCCTCCAATCAGGATCGAGCAGCAGGCTCACATAGTGTAGCTACTGTTTGGCGCCCCTAGTGCACCAGGCTGGAACTACAGGATTAATTTCAAATCACTTACCCTACCTTTAAAATGCAAGAAATACGTATCATGTAACACACCATTGTATTCCAAAAAGCAATATATATATATATATATATATATATATATATATATATATATATATATATATATATATATATATATATATATATATATATATATATATATATATATATATTTTTTTTTTTTTTTTAAGAATAGTTAAGAAACAATGACTGAAATGATTGAAAAGATTTGTGAGTGAGTCACTCAGTCACATTTTATCTAAAATTGTACCTGAACAATAAAGAAATTATGAGAGAGACAGAGAGAGAGAGAGAGACAGAGACAGAGACAGAGACAGACAGACAGACAGACAGACAGGCAGAGAGACAGACAGACAGACAGACAGACAGACAGACAGACAGACAGACAGACAGACAGACAGACAGACAGACAGACAGACAGACAGACAGACAGACAGACAGACAGACAGACAGAGAGACTATGTGAAAGAGGTCTGAGGGTAGATACTGTATGTGTGCCTGTGTATGAGTGTGTGTGGGTGAAAGATAGAGAATGTATGTGCATAAGATGGTGTGTTTGTTTTTTGTTGTTGCAAATGTTAATGTTAAAGGGGAACTTGTGTGGACATGATAAAAAAGTCCCCCAATTCGGTATTTCCTAAAAATGGAGGTCTGAAAAAATCATTAACATGGTGAAATACATCTGATGACATCATCAAGTGTATTTCACCATGTTAATGATTTTTCTTTAACACCCTTTTTTCCTGAGAGGGTACAAATGGAACCAAATTTGGTTCACATTTGTTCACAACATTTCTCTCAGGAAATTTTAGATTTTTGGGTGGAATTCCCCTTTAAGAAAATATCTGGTATGTGAATGTGATTCTGTCTCCAGGCAGCGTGCTGCCCTGCGCTGCTCTGTACGTGTGTCTCTCAGCTGCAGCTGAATTGTGCTGATGGACGGTAATAATATTGCGGGGGTTTAATTCTAGACTACATTATATCACGGACCCCTAAAACAGTACCGTTGGCCTAAACGAGGTGAAAAGCTCAATGCAAGTTAATGACATGACAAAGTTGCGTGCGTAAAAGGTAAACCACCTCCTCCTCCTCCGCTCACGTGGAGTGCAGCCTGCAGCGGTACAGCCTCTCTGTCTGTCTGGGTCTCTCTCCTCTCTCGTAAATGTAAAATGTATATGGCCAATACGTCAGCTATATTAGTTCATAAAGTCGGGTCTCTTGGAATGCCCGTGCGTGTCGCATTTCGGACGGGTTCGGCGCCGCCATTTAAAGGAAATCTCGGAACAGTTCGGAATCGGGAAAAATGTCACGGATCGACTCGGTTCTGGTTTATTTATTTGTCAATAATTTGCCGAACAGTTCGGCGATATTGCATGGATTTATTTCGGTTTTCGGATGGATTTTTGAGACCCGTGGGGACCTCTACTTCACTTATGTCTTTCTGAAGTAGTAGGCTAGGTAGAATGTCTCTGATAGGTTGTTGTAACGTGATGGGTTTTGGAATAGTGCTCTCACCGTCTCGCGCACATGGCATGGATCATGGAATATTCCACTTTAACGCAAATGGGAGGGGATGTACACGGATTCTGTAGGGCCTATTTTATTGTGTTGTTTTTACTTTTGATTTGAAACATACAAAATCATTATTTATTAACTCACTGGCTGATGCTCACTGTTCAGGGGGGCCCAATTAGATGGCCAACTGTATGGTTAGTTGCCAACGGCTCCGGGGGCCCCTGCTGTTGTGGGGCCCCAGGCGGCCGCCTCGTTCGCCTATATTGTAAGACCGCGCCTGCTCCTGGGCGTCACCTGCTTTCTGAACTATGTTGAGCTTCTGTTGCAACTGCGACGGACCACGCATACTGTTCTCGTCGTGTCCAAGACCTAGATACGGGAACTTAAGGGGGGGGGGGGTGATTTTTTTCCAATTTTGTACATGTTTAAGAGGTGACAGTATGTCAATAGACCCCTTGGTGTGTGTTTTTTATGTGCAATGATGTCTTCCCTTTGTATTTAGGGTTTCTTCCTGGGGGCTGAACCTTTCCAGTCAAACGTGCCAATGAAAAAAACTTCAATAGTGACATCATGCGCTCAGCCCCTCCCCTAACTCCTCCCCCTTTATCATGCAACTAAAACTGTGGGTGTGGCTTCAGTTCAGGTGGATCTCCACCCATCACCACCCACCAGGCAAACCAGGCATACTTAATGAACTGGTAGGGTGGAATCATAAAAATGACAGTTTAACAAACACTGTACACTTTTTGTGAAAAAAATCTTACTTTTCATCTAATATTAATACCTGATGATCATGTTTTAGGGTAGAAAAAAAATCATGACACTCTATCTTTAAATTCCCTATTAATCAGCCATGACCAACCTCTCTGAAATAATTCAACGCCACCCGTTCCCCCGGTAAAGTCCTTCCAACCAACTTCAAACCCACAAGTCAAACACACAAACCCTGGGGTGACAGAGCCTTCGCAGTATGGCTGCCCCCTCACTGTGGAACGCACCAACCAGCAGTGTTGCCAGCTTGGCGCATTTGTCGCTATATTTAGCGCTTTTTCAGACCTCCCTAGCGCCAAAATTAGTGAAAAACTCCTGGCGGAAAATCTAGTGCTTTTTGGCTGGTGAGTTGGGGGGCGCCAGAGATAAAACCCTCATTTTTCACCATTTCTCCTCCTATGACAGTGGTTTTCAACCAGTGGTCCCCTGGCTAAATGATGGATAGTTGGTTAACCAGATGTAACTCTTTGATAGCGTAAAAATGAAACCAAATGGACCCTTGCGGGTCCATTTGGTTTCATTTATACACTCTCAAGAGTTAAAATATTCATCATGTGAATTAGCCCAAGTCTACACAACTAAAGAACGTTGAAGATTAATAGTCATTTACCCTTCCAGGCAAGCATCTAGCGCATTCTAGTGCATTTTGGAAGTGACACTAGTGCATTTTGGATTTTGGCAGTTGGCAACACTGCCAACCAGCTGACATCAGAGCTGCCCCCACATTCCAAATGTACAAAAACACACTCAAAACACACCTCTTCAGACTTGCTTTTCCCCCCACATAGTACTCAAGACCACGCTTATAGTTTTAACCTTTTAACTTTTTAAAATATGCTTTAAATACGAATAATAACATCTTAAAATCAACCCTAAAGCGAACAGGGAGCCAGTGAAGAGAGGCCAAGATTGGTGTAATGTGGTCACGTTTGCGGGTTCCAGTAAAGAGACCCAGGGCTTGACACTAACACTTGCCCGCTTGCCCGGGGCAAGTAAAAAAAAATGGTCGGGCAAGTGAAGACTGCTACCTGGTTGCCCGATCGGGCAAGTGTGCAACTTAGTGCACTATAACACAACACAAGATAAATTTGTCTTGAAGACAGTCATTGCACTCTGCCTCTGTGTCTTTCCCTGCTTTCTAGCTATCCACAATTCCAGGCTGGATTTGGGAAACAAAACAGGCAAATTAACATACACATCAAAATGACCATTAATCTTCTACATTCTCTAGTTGTGTAGACCTGGGCTAATTAAGATGATGAATTTTAACTCTTGAGACCGTAAAAATGAAACCAAATGGACCCGCAAGGGTCCATTTGGTTTCATTTTTACGTTCTCAAGAGTTACATCTGGTTAACTAACTTAACTGGGGACCACCTGGAACCTGGGGGGCAAGTGACCATGACCTGAGGGCAAGTAGAACCTGACTTGCACTTGCCCGATGGGCAAGTGCCTCGGAGACCTTAGTGTCAACCCCTGAGACCTGCTGCAGAACGCAGTATCATAAGCAGAAAATAAAAGTGCACATGCTTTTTGTACAGTACTCACGATTCCAGGATGGGTTCGAATGGGGAATGGGTGAGGGTTAGCTGCGTGATGGCGGATGCAGCATGCTGGGAACAGCAGCGATGTAACACTCAGCCCAGGAGAAACACTCCCACAGCAACACTCTCGTGGAAACCACTCCAAACAGGGTTGAAGAAACTGCATCGCTGAAGAATCAACGAGACTGAAGAAACGATGGTGTTGAAGAAACAGCAGAGACGGACACTCTTCAGACGAGGGTGTTCCAATCCTAAGGAACGAGAGCCAGCGAAATCCAAAAGCGACCTCGCCCGCGGGCGCCCGGTTTCAAAATCGGGCGCCCGTTTTCACAAAAACGGGCGCCCGTTTCACAAAAACGGGCGCCCGTTTCACAAAAAACGGGCGCCCGTTTTCAAAAGCGGGCGCCCGTTTTCAAAAGCGGGCGCCCGTTTTCACAAACTAGGCTATGCCTAAACCTAACTCTAACCCTAAACTTAACCTCAGTAAACCTATGCCTAAACCTAACCTAACCCTAACCATAACCTTTTGAAAAGGGCGCCCGTTTGTAAAAACGGGCGCCCGGTTTCACAAAAACGGGCGCCCGCTTTTGAAAACGGGCGCCCGTTTTTGTGAAACCGGGCGCCCGCGGGCGAGGTCGCTTTTGGATTTCGCCCCTGCTGTAAGGAACAGTGAAGCTCAGATCTGCCAGTGTCCTTTAAGCAAATAAAATGTCTAAGCAACAAGTCCATATACCACTGCATCATGAAGAGATAGTTACATGTAGCTTGTAGTTAAACCATTCTCTTAGAATGCCACGCTATGTATGTACAAAACAAAATAAAGCCATGTACTGTAATGCTGCAAAATTGTAATTGCTATTCACATTTACATTCACATTAACTGTTTTACTACAAGAAGGAGTTACAGCACAGAACATTCCACCAGCATATATTTACCTATTGCAGATCAATATACTGTAGTTCACACCAAACAAGATAATCAACCACGGTCACAACTGATATTTTTCTTCACACAGGATCACTGAGCAAAACTGTGACTTCTCTCTCTGTCTGTCTCTGGTAGAATGAGTGAATACTGTTTTGTTTTGTTTTGTTTTTCTTCCTGGGCTAATTAGAACACCTGCTGGCTGTGAGAACCCGCCCTCACCTGACTCTGGACTCTGATTGGCTGTCAGAAGAACATGCACAAATCAAAACAAAGGAAGCAAAAGATTGACACAAACCCTCAGCTAACACAGGGGTCGGCAACCAAAGATGTTGAAAGAGCCATTTTCGACCCAAAATTAAATTCAAAATCTGTCTGGAGCCGCATTTTATTATTTTGTTTTTTCCTGAGAGTGTGCAAATGTGAACCAAATGGACCCTGGCGGGTCCATTTGGTTCCATTTTCACACTCTCAGGAAAAAAAGGTCCTCAAAGAAAAATCATTAACATGGTGAAACACAACCTTTCTTCAGAAATGAATAAAAAAATAAAAAAAATAAAAATAAAGATAAAGGAGTTTTACAGGACTCCATGTCTAGTCCACACAACACCTCTAAGGTATATTAATGACATAGTAAACTGAGTAAACCTTTGAAAATGGGTGGTTCAGATTGAAAGCTCCACCTCTGATAACTGCTGGGCTTTTTTGACATGGCCAACAAGTGCTACTTTAACTGGCAACTGTCAGACAGCGCAACGCGTTTTGGGTGACTGAAAAGTTTATATTATTTTGGTGCGGATCACCCCAGTGTGTGTATGTAATAATGCTACAGCCACTGAGCCACTAGGGCTGTGTTCTAGAGCCCAGTGTGTATGTAATAATGCCACAGCCACTGAGCCACTAGGGCTGTGTTCTAGAGCCGCATGCGGCTCCTGAGCCGCAGGTTGCTGACCCCTGGTCTAGGTTGTGTCTCTGCACTACATGTGCTTGCAAACAAACTATAGGTATTAAAGGCATTCCTAAGTCCGCTCTCTATATATTTATAACTCTATGTTCAGCCCCCAGGAAGAAACCCTAAATACAAAGGGAAGACATCATTGCACATAAAAAACAGGGGTCTATTTACATACTGTCACCTCTTAAACATGTATAGTACAAAATTCAGGGAACCCCCTTTTAAAACTGAACTAAAACGAAAAACTCCAACACTATTATCACACTGCATGGTCCTGACCTAGAATAACACCTATACGGTGTGGAGAAGTCCTGACGTCACTTGGTCGTCCCCCCGGTGGTGGGAGTAAGTATTAAAATCTGCTGAGTAGTCTAAACGCCGCTATATGACCGGCTAACGGATGCCACCCCTTATTGACTGGCAGCCTGCCAATGGCAGGCATTTATGGGACGATAGAAACAGACTGTACTTTACATGGGGACAGGGGCGGATGTAACATGTCCCATTTGGGGGAGAACAAGTTGGAGGGGCAAGAGAAAATGGTATGGGGGCGGCTTCATCGCCCGGGGTGCGAAGCGACCATACCATTTTCAGTTGCAGGAATTAGTCAAGTAAAGCATCAATAATAACATCAGTTGTTGTTGAAGTTGCAACAGCCACACAGCATGCATAAAGCTAAAGGTCTGACTCAGAGAGTTTTCTGTTTTCAATGATGAAATGCTGTTGGTTTAGTGGTGACACAGCTGTAGTTAGTTAGTAGCAGTAGTAGTGTTTCACATCATTTTAAATAGAAGCACTTTAATTTGAAATATCTTGGGTTGTTTTGCATACCATCGTGTTTGGTGGGGCAGACTGGGTATTTAGGGGGGCATTGCCCCCCCCATGCCCATGCCTAGATCCGCCCCTGCATGGGAGCGGAGAGCTCTTTTATATGGTCGTTAAAGGGGAACACCTCCCATCTTCAACTTTTTTTTCTCCGCCTGAGAATGTACAAATGTGAACCAAATGGACCCTCACGGGTCCATTTGGTTCCCATTTGTACACTCTCAGAAAAAAAAAAAAATAGGTCCTAAAAGAAAGAAAAATCATTAACACGGTGCAACACAACTTGATGATGTCATCAAGTTGTGTTACGCTATGTTAATTCTAGGATCAATACAGAATGAAGGGGACTTTTTAAAACATTATTTCCACACAAAATCTCTAAAGTACGGTATAGTTATGAGGTGAATGACATAAAGTATGTTAATGACATGACGGTATAATTATGATCAAGATATATGGATGCTGCGATGATGCTGTGTACTCCCTGTGTGTGTGTGTGTGTGTGTGTGTGTGTGTGTGTGTGTGTGTGTGTGTGTGTGTGTGTGTGTGTGTGTGTGTGTGTGTGTGTGTGTGTGTGTGTGTGTGTGTGTGTTTATGCACGTGCACGTGTGTTGCATAAGGTGTGCTTAGGTGCTTACTAGTGACGATTTAGGCTTTGAGGCCCTGTGGTTTCTCATTGAGAACTCAAAGACACACACATACACATGGACATAATGTGAAAGTGAAAGACGTATTCCCTTGCAAGAGATACAAAGCATTTACTCAAATTTAGACACTTTCTTCACAGTTAAAAATATATATCACAGTTAAAACAACTTAAAATATAGGCTAAGACTAAGACATAGGCAAACGTAGTGTACTTATAGCGTACGTACGGTACAAGCTTCGGAAAACTAGCTTGACATTTCCCCACACTAATTGCTTTTTTTCACTCGATGGTAGGAAACGTCTGACAAAAAAAAGATAAATAAGAGTCTGTTGTCTATTGAATGGATAAAAGCAATCTGACAGACAGTAGAGAGGTGATCAATAGACAGGGTTCAGGAGAAACACAGTGGATTTGACTGGCAGTTTACTTACAAAACAAGGAACAATGCACTATGTTTGCACTTCAGACATTCATAAAACACTCTTATCAAGAGCCACCAGTCCTGAAATAAGCTGAGAGCATTAAGCATGAAGAATGTTATAGTCAGCAAGCAACAAGAAAATATTCACATAAATAGAGTTAGGTGACTTAAGTGCCTTGGATTAATAGGACAGCAGGTAAGGAATGAACAATTAAAGGGAAATTTTATCCATTTTTAACATTTTACTATGCCATTAATATACCTTAGAGATGTTGTGTGGACAACTGGACATAATGAAAATGTCCTCCCATTTGTGTTTACTAGAAATGGAGGTCGGAAAAAACATCATTAAAATGGACAAATACAACTTGATTACATCATCAAGTTGTGATTGTCCATGTTAATGATTTTTCTTTCAGAGGCATTTGTATCCTCTCAGGAAAAAAAATGAAAATGGGTGGAATTCCCCTTTTAGTGCCTTGGATTAACTATAGGACAGCAGGTAAGGATCTATTCACTACTACTACTATAGCATCAGTACTGCTCCTAATTAAAATCTCAGTTATAAATATTCTGTATACTTTGTGAAATGTTTTAAAGAAGTCTGTTCATGTCAATCTTGCTTGCACAATTCAATAATTTCACCCACGTTCTTTTACAGGATTGGCAGAATCTGTTTGCAACCGCGAGCCGACTATGTACTCACTTGATGCATATACTTACAATTTATGTACACAATGATCCATGTGTGTTTGCATTAATTAACTTCCTGTGACATGTTTGTATCGTTCCTTAAGGCGTTAAGCGGATCAATCGTAGTGAGGTAGTGAGGGCGGCAGTGGCTCAGGGGTAGAGTCACCGGATGGTAACCGCAAGGTTGCCGGTTCGATCCCGGGCTCCGTCGAAGTGTCCTTGAGCAAGACACTGAACCCTAATTGCTCCTGATGTGCTAGTAAGGTACCTTGCATGGTTTCTACTGCCATCAGTGTATGAATGTGTGTGTGAATGGGTGAATGTGATGCATAATCTATGTAAAGCGCCCTGGATAAAGGCGCTATATAGATCCACCATTTACATTGGAGGACACAGGGGCGTTTTTACTATTAGGCAGACTAGGCAGTTGCCTAGGGCGCCATGAGGGGAGGGGGCGACCACCAGACATGCTTTAAAAGGATTCCAGGCTAATAAGACTAATATGGATAAATACATTATACTAGTCCTCTATAACAGAATCGAATTGAATTGTTTTTTTTTTTTGTTTTGTTTTGTTTTTTTTTTTCAATGAAGGTTCACGTTTTAGGTCATATACGTCAAACTCAAAGACCACTGGCTTTATGATTGTATGTTGAATGTTTTCATTCATTCATTCATTCATTCATTCATTCATTCATTCATTCATTCATTCATTCATTCATTCATTCATTCATTCATTCATTCAAAAATGCTTACAGCAATGCAGATGAAGATTAACATGAAAGTGATCCCATTCGACAACAGCACTGCACATACAGTACCTCCTCTGATCACTGCTGGTAGGGGTGGGACAATTCACTGACCTCACAATACGATACAATATCACATACATATTTAGGGTTCTGAATAGATTCATATTGCGATTCTTAGTTATGCTGTGATTCGATTTGATAAATTGATGTATCACATTTTTTACCCACAGATTACTTTCATAATTAATCCAGCGAAGCGTTAGTTCATTGAGGCACGGAGGGCAGAAGGTTTATTTAATTCCCCTTATTTTCAATCAGTAATTCATTCTGTTCCTTTAAATCTGCAGTCTCTCCATGTCAACTCCCCTCACTCTCATTGGCGTCACCATGTCAACTCCCCTCCCCGTCATTGGCTGTCAGCTAGTTAGTCACACCCACATTCAATCATGTGCCCTATATAAGCAGTCTATTCTTTCTCCCTCTCTCTCTGTCTCTTCCTGCTAAGCTGACTCTGTCCTGTTGATCAGATATGTGTTCAAATTTGCATCGGTTGGTCTGTGCTCTTCATGCTAATCCTTCACCACATTTGTAACTCACCAGTAGCCTTGGATTGGTTTCTGATTTGTCTTTCTGATGAGTAGTTGTTGGTTGGGAGTCTGGCTGCCTAAATCCACAATGTATCCTGGTTTCTTGTCATCTTACTACTCATCATGGATTGTTTTGCATCCCAGCTCATCAATCAGTGATTCCTGTTTCTCTTCAAGGACCTACTATGCCAGGTGATGCCCTTGTTCTAAATATGTGATTGATTTTGTCATTGTCTGATCAATAACTGGTTAGATATTATTAGCATCTTCAGGCTAATTGTTTGTTTGCCATGTGGGAAATCCAGGAAGTCTCTCACATGCATCTTGGGTACTGTAGTCTATGCAACCCAACTAGCTGCATTAGAAGGACTGAAGTTTTATTTTACTTGCATGGGATTACAGACAAAGGTAGCTTAATGTTAGTTTTTGGTGGGATGGTATAAGTTCTTTGGTATAGGTTCTTCATGGGAAATGAAATTAACATGTATGCAAGCCCAGGTCCCAGTCTTTGATTGGTCAGAAGCAAGTAGCATATACTTAAGTGTTTCTGGTGATCTGTAATGTCACACTCAGTCAGGGCAAATCTTTTGTTCTAGTGGTGTTTGTTCCTAAGTTCCTATTATGGTAAGATGATAGGAAGCTCCCTTCTGTACAGGCAGCCGGTCCTCCATATTCATGCGTTTGACTAGGAGTTTTGAGATTCATGTTGTGTTGCAACTTGCACCATGCTATTGAGTATAAAGTACTGACTGCCATTGGCCGCATGGTGTTGTTTGAGTAGCATAGCAAATGCTAACTGTCTGCTCAGGGCCACATGGTGGTTTAGTAGCCGGATGCTAACTCTGTTGGCTATTGGCCACATTTGTAAATAACTTTTACTTTATATAAATATAATATAATCTCATATAATTCAGACCATCCTTGAATTTATTTCTAGGCAACTGTTTTCTTATGTCACTGGTCCAGTTGTTTAAGCTCTACTTGTCATTCAGATGGGAAAATGAGCATATTTCAAGTATACATATCCAGTCTATGATATGGATATATGGCTGATGTCTCCCAATGCTCAGTCAGAGCTAAAAGTTTACCCTATGTGGACCAATCATTAGGATGATTTGCCCTGTGGTCGATGCGTATCATTCCTCTCTGGGAATGCCTATGCCCACCATTTCAATTTGTGTGGCATAGGGACATTTTATTCATATTATATGGTCCCATTCTCCCCATCCCAACTTTCCATCGAATTAGTAATTCTTGTGGCTTCTGGATGGTACTGCAGTTTGTACTTATAGGGCACTAGTCTCAACCCTAATGTCTATAGCCATGTTGCTAAGGTGACATTTTATTGTGGAGTTGTTGCTCATTGAATCTGTTTCAGAAGAAGGCGTTGTCCTAATTTGACTCGTAATTATACTGCAGATCAAGTTTTTCCATGATGATCAGTACGTCATATTTATGTGTTTTGCTATACTGTAGGCTGGTTGTTCCGGGGGCTAAGCTTCATTTCGTCGTGATCATAAGACCTGAATCATGTTTATACATTCCGGGGGGGTTGGTTAAAGTATAGCCGTTTCCATGGTGACTTTTAACCTAGAAGACTCTGAATCTAGAAGTTAACTATTCAGTCAGGGCATTCTGGAAGGAGATCACATAGTCTAGTTTTGGGGGTCAAAAGCTGTGAGTTGTGGTGTTGCTTCAGTGGGGTGGGTTTTTATGGCACAGGATGGCATTAAGCATTGCTGTGGTGTTCAGTGTCTTGGCTCAGTGGGAGGAAGCGGATTCCTAGGTGCCAAATCGACTCGAGATTTGAAGATCTCACTGCTCGAACTCTTACTGCTTCTGTTTCTGTTTCATGATCGAGATCCCGCCCTCTATGGTGATCCAGCGTGGTTGTTCTTCTGCCCATCACGGTTGCTGCAAGTTCTTCTCGTAGCCCTCCATGGCGATTCAGCGTGGATTTCCTGCCTATCGTGGTTACTGCAAGGTCCTCTTGCATTGCCGCCAGACTTCGTCTGATCCCGGTCCCGCATCACTGCTGACCAAGACCATGCTCAAGCGCACCTTGGTGGTTCACCTGGATCTACTTCTGAGGCCAGAGGCAGGTTATCCATTATCCAACTGTTTCTGCATCAACTCAATCTGGTCAAGTCTACAGAGTCAGGGTGTGCCACTGATTGGAACTGTACAATCACATAAGTGATGACTTATCACTTTAACCTTGCAGTAATAGCTCAACAACTCATTCCCTCGAGCTCAGTGTCCTCTCCTGCACTCATACTTTTACACCTAAATGCCATTGTTTGATTATATAAGGGTCCGGGTGGCTCATTCGATCGAACCTTATTTTGCCCAAATGTCGTTACCAGTCACCTTCTCTCACAGTGCAACTGAGATTACACCACATTCGTTCACATACACATCTTGAGTAGGCATAAGATATACGTTTTTAATCAGCTCACATCAGGCCAGGGGGACTTAAGCGGGTTACTAATTGTCCACAGGGCTTTGTAGATCACATTGTCATATTCCAGGTGTCAAGGCTGCTTGCATGCCGCATCGGTGGTTGTTCTGAGCATTCTTTTGGTATATCGTATTCTTTTAAGATCTGATGCCGCATTCTCTCCTATGTCCCATGTCCAGCACGACGGTGTCTCTCTGGTGGAAGGGAGCTCTACATAACGAGCCATGTCAAGTTTTGGTCTGCTGCCAGGTGATGAGCCCAGTCCTCACTTGGATCGGTGCAGCAATTTCAGTGGGGTCCCGTGTCCAAGGATCTACACTGAAGCCGTGTTGGACACCTGCTGCTGGAGTTGTATCCGCTAAATGCGGATGTGTGTCTTCAGATAAAGCTTGTGTGTTTATGTTAACTATTCTTGTATTCAGTAGTGGTTGCACCTCATCAGCGATGTGCATTATGATTTGTGGTGGTATATTTCATTCTCAGACGATTCGGTGTACCATGGTGGTTCGACTCTTGGTTTACTAGACTCCTGGTTAGTTCACCCTTGGAGGGGGGGGGACTGTCGTTCATTTGCCCCGGTCAAAAGCTCATGATGGTATGGCGGTTAGTTCGGTCCCACTAAATAGGATATTCCTTCTATGGTGCAGGGGAGGGAATTACACATGGCTAGCTCAATCAGTTAGTATATTTCGTTCATATCAGGATCTGACTGCTCCGGTTCCAGTAGCTCCTTAACTTCCTTATGATCGAAATTCATTCACATAGTTATTTCACATTTTATAGTATATTTCCGTTGCATCAGCCCTCTTAATTGCTTCCAGTCCATCTAATTGGTACTACGGCATAGATTCGGTATTGGATGTGAGGGCCAGGTTGCATTAATGGCATGTTTCGGAAATGCTCACATAAGCTAAATCCATGTAGAATATTTCATTTAAATCAAGGTTACGTGGGCCGTGCCTTCCTCATCACCCAGTCCCAGAGGTATTTTTCCATAATGAGGGTCGCATTTTGCGCGCGCTTAATGCGGGGATTTAAATGGAATTGCATCATGCGGTGCATTCAACTGACTAACACTCCAATCTCATATAGTCGCACCCGTTGCATGGCTCCAGGTGGCTCACTGCCGTGAGCGTGTGTTGGGGGGGTTGTTGTTGATATCAGAGCTGTGCCTTGGTGTGCAGATAATCGGAGATATCAAATGCGATATCAGACCTATGACTCAGTGCATAGATCGTCTGATATCGCATGAGCGGAGCCATGCCGCCATACAATCATGCAAGAGCTTTGCAACAATGGTCTATGGTCATCTGATTCTTGCCGGAGCGCGGGTCGGTGGGGTTTGGCGTGCCCTGTCACATCTAGTTGGTATGGCGGCTAGTTCAGCTTCTCACTAAATAGGATATATCCTATGTCAGGTCACTACCTGGAACCAGTGACTTGCATGTAGAAGGATTTACACATAATTAGTACACTAGTATAGTATATTTCTTTTTCATGGTGTGGTCAGCGGCCATCTATGATTGAAATTCACATAATTAAATATCAATTTATAGGATATTTCTGTTGCATGCCACGTGTTCATCTATTCGTCGCTGCCGTGCAGAATATTGGCAATGGATGAGAAGGTCCCGGTTGCTCCAAGTGGTTTGTAATGGAAATTCACATAGTTAATTTCATGTAGGATATTTCATTTAAATCGAGGTTACGTGGTCGTGCCTTCCCCGTCTCATTATGGGGTTCGTGGATTTAAATGAAATTGCACCATGCCGCCGCGGTGCTTTCACTGACTATCATTCCATTCCCATATAGCTAAGTTAGTTGTGGCTCCGATGTTGGCTCACTGCCGTGAGCGTGTGTTGGGGGGGTTGTTGATATCTCAAGCTGTGTCTTGATGCACAGATAATCGGAGATATCAAATGTGATATCAGACCTATGACTAAGTTCATAGATCGTCTGATATCACATGAGCAGAGCCATGCCGCCATACAAACATGCAAAAGCTTTGCAATAAATGGTCTATGGTCAATCTTATTCTGAGCCGAAGTGTGTCAATGAAATCCAGCGAAGCGTTAGTTCATTGAGGCACGGAGGGCAGAAGGTTTATTTAATTCCCCTTATTTTCAATCAGTAATTCATTCTGTTCCTTTAAATCTGCAGTCTCTCCATGTCAACTCCCCTCACTCTCATTGGCGTCACCATGTCAACTCCCCTCCCCGTCATTGGCTGTCAGCTAGTCAGTCACACCCACATTCAATCATGTGCCCTATATAAGCAGTCTATTCTTTCTCCCTCTCTCTCTGTCTCTTCCTGCTAAGCTGACTCTGTCCTGTTGATCAGATATGTGTTCAAATTTCCTCCACCTCCCCGGCCTCCTCCCTGTGGCACCAGTTCCGAGTACATGAGTCTCTGATTAATCATGATTTAAGGGTTGTAACT
Source organism: Benthosema pterotum (assembly GCA_039105355.1). Lineage (NCBI taxonomy): Eukaryota > Metazoa > Chordata > Actinopteri > Myctophiformes > Myctophidae > Benthosema > Benthosema pterotum. The sequence continues at coordinate 53,193,629 of CM076967.1, forward strand.
ATTGTGGTATCTAGTTCTGTTATGGTATCCATGTTTACTGTGGACTATGATATTTTCTGTATCCATGTAGTTCATGCATTTTGGATAAATGTTGTAATGTCTCATGTCAGTCTGCACTGGATACGATGCTCACGTGTTAATGTCTTGTATTTTACTGTACCTTGGCTCTGCTCAGGGGGGTTGTTGATATCTCAAGCTGTGTCTTGATGCACAGATAATCGGAGATATCAAATGTGATATCAGACCTATGACTAAGTTCATAGATCGTCTGATATCACATGAGCAGAGCCATGCCGCCATACAAACATGCAAAAGCTTTGCAATAAATGGTCTATGGTCAATCTTATTCTGAGCCGAAGTGTGTCAATGAACTTTTATTATTAATGCGCTTTTATTAGAACAAGGGGGATTCCACCCATTTTAAAGATTTTTTTCTGGGAGCGTACAAATGGAACCAAATGGACCCTGACGGGTCCATTTGGTTCCATTTGTACACCCCCAGAAAAAAAGGTCCTAAAAGAAAAATCACAAACACAACACAAACACAACTTGATGATGTCATCATCAAGTAAAATGCGGTACAGTAAAATGTTGAAAATGGGCGGAATTCCTCTTTAAAACAATATGGACCATGAGAAGTTCAATCAACAGGAACATCTTCAAGCAATTTTAAACAATATAAATAACAAAAGGTTCAATCACACTGGTCAATGCAGCCTGATAACGTCAGTCAGTCTTTCTGACGTGAACAATGAATAGGACCTACATAAATAAAAAAAAAATAATAAAAAAAAAAAAAATTTGAACCTGGCGATTCGATATTGATATCCTGACATTAAGAATTGCGATATATTGGCATATCGATTTTTTTTTTGCGCACCCCTAACTGCTGGGCTTGGCCATAATAATAACCAAAACATCTATCATGACACATCAGGGCAGAGCCTATCATTGCATGCTGCTAGTGCTAATGCAACACCATAGTACCATAAGAGTGGCCTGTACTGCACCGTGTGCAGGGAAAATACCATGAAGGAAGTGGTTGTTTAATGTTTTCACCTGGAGAGAGGCTATAGACCTGCGCAGTGACGTCACTGCCCCTGTTCCAGATATGGATTCCCCATTCATTTTTCTCATAGACTTTTCAAAAATAATTTATATAAAGACGATTACGCCGCGGACAAAGCCAACTCGAGTCGTGACGAATCATGATGGCACACACAAACTTTTGGAACAATCAAATCATTTCTAAGATGAAAAACGAAACAAAAAGTCTTGTATCATGCCGTTTTCTACTTCTTCCTAATTAATATGTTATATGACGATATTGTGTTTGTTGTCATGATTTGTCACGACCCGAGTTGGCTTTGGCTGCGGCGCAATCGTGTTTTTATTAACCATTTTCGAAAAGTCTATGAGGAAAATGAATGAGGAATCCACTAGTGGAACAGGGCTGGTGACGTCACTGCGCAGGTCTATAGGCCACAGAGAGAGGCGAAAGCCACATGTCCTTCTTCTAAATAGGTCACAGGACACTGAGGGTTCTGTGACTGACAAGGTGGTGGGTCTCTAGTTGTGAGAATGAGGCTGTCTGGACCACAAACTGATGTTCACATGCATCTACAACACCACTGAGTATCAGTACGCTTGTTTTACTCTCTATAATGCATGTGAATACCATTACTGGCCCATTTCCTTCATCAATAGCACGCATCAGTGGTTTTGTGCACTTTCCACTGCCCAGAATTTGGAGTTTCATGTTTACGTGTGCATTCTGCGGTAAAGACCCTATTGGTTATTCTGCTAATGTGGGTGTAGGCTATAAATGCGCACACGTGTGCAAACTCAAAAGCACTTTGTGTTGGGGCAGCGTTTGAAGTTCGACTGGAAGAGACAGCAGCTCAGATTGTTAGCAACAGTGAAGACGAATACCTGTAGAGCAGCAGAGCTATTGGACGAAGTAAGATAACATTTCAAATATATTATTAATGGTTAAGTTAAATGATATTGTAATCAATTTCATGCATAAAATATTACACTGTGTGTAATATTTTTCCTAAAAAAAAAAAAACAGTTTTTCCATATTTGTGTGGCTGGGTGTGTTTATTTCTTATTTCATAGAAATGTAAATTAATGCAATTGGACAATCCTTTCGTCTGTGTTGGTTAAAAAAAATAGTTAAAAGCACATCAGACAAAACTTTTTAAAGGGTAGACCGCTTTTATTGAGTTTTTTGTTTATTTATTTTTTATTTGTTTGTTTTTTATTTACCTTGATGATGTAATTGAACATGTTGACAAAAAATACTCCAATGATTATAAATTGATAATTTAAAATATGGTCCTCAATGACTTACATTGTACACTAACATTGTTCACCCTTTTCTTTATTTTATGAAAATGTTTACTTCCTCTTGATTTTAACAATTTCATTAAAAAGAAAACCTGGACTGGATTTGTGGATCTAATACCCTTTCAGGACGGGAATCCATTTTTGGATTATGTACAGTATGTACAGTGTTCCACAATTAACTTTTTTGATGCTGATATATAAATATTTTTCATATATAAAAGTATATATACAAGTTTTTCATAAACCTTAGGTCAGGCCTAAATGGGTTAAGATGTATTACCGTATATGAGTTATGCTGAAGCTCTATAGTGTTTGAATCAACTTTGTATGTGTTTGTCCTACTAAAAGTGTGACACTTAGAGCTGTTTTAGTCTACAATGTAGGTCAAGGACGAGCAGTGTTGGGAATATTACTTTACCTTGCTAATATATTACTTATTAATTATTACCTTCATTTTAAAGCAATATATTATATTACAATATTACTGTCTGGGCAAGTGTAATATATTAATATTACTATTACATATTACTTAAAAAAAGTTTTACAAAATAGACCTGTACAACATATAATTAAATATTTAGTATCACTATTAATCAAATAATTTATTGTGTAGGCCAGTGGCATACCTACAATAAAGCAAGCGCACTTGGCTATCTGGACAAATCCATATGAAATCAACTTGAAAAAACAAATTTATTCCTTGAATTCATGAAAGCTAGTAAATTATTTGATGACAAATTATGAAAAATAAGTAATTATTTAACTTCTGCAGTTGTCAAGATAATTTCACAAGAACACTTGCAATGAAATAAGCAAACAGAAAGTAATAATGAAAGTAATGCAGTAATGCAGAAAGAAAAGTATAATATATTAGAATTTTTATGTTAAGTAATATATTTATATTACAAGTCACTGCATTTTGGTAATATATTACGTAGTGCACATGTCCCAACACTGATGATGAGCATATTTTGATGATCAATTTCTAATCATTGGAACATTTCTCTTTTGTATTTCTTGTCCACATTTTTAATTACATCATGACAAGGTAACTACATTAAAAACTCCACAACATGCAGTGCACCTCATTGTCTCTCACCCATAGCAGTTGCAGTTCATATCAACCCATAGCTAGATTTTTAGATATTAGATTTGGGGCTTTACAGTTAATTTCCAGTTAATTTTAAAGGTTAAATTTGTGCTCAGAAAATGCTGTGCGATGACGCCGGGCGTTATTGCACGCCACGGCGTCCAGTGTTGTTTATTGTGCACGTGCTCGTTTCATGCACACGCCCGCGATTTATATTAGACCTCAATCCTGTGAGCTTTTTTTTCTCACTATGCGATTCTCGTCTGTCAACACTGAGTGGCACGGTGCAATCTCTGTGATAATGCAGGCGTTTATCACTCCCTGTCTGTAATGGGGCTCACTCCCCTTAGATAGGAGTTATTAAATGTATTACCATCTTTTAGTACTTAAATTGTAAACTGTAAATAAACTGTAAATCTGTAAATTCTGCTTAAATTGTAAATTGAACTAATCTGTATGTACTGTATATGATGCATTGCAAATGTTGCAAAATTTAAGTTAAGTTTTGTAAGTCGCTCTGGATTAAGAGTGTCTGCCAAATGCCTAAATTGTAAATTCTTCAAAACTGATGCTGAAACATCTAACTCCACCATCTCTCACCACTCTCAAGCAAGTCATTGACTGTAGCATTTTTAAATTTTGTTCTAAGTTGGAATTTTGTGTTATTTTTTTAAGATGTTCGGCAGATCAAAGAGGACGTGGCACGTCGGGGGAGAAATGCAGGAGAGGGTAGAGGAGGAGGACGGCTATGAAGAAGTAGATGATACCAGAGACCAAGGCTCATCGGACTCCCCAGGAGAGCAAGGTAAGATGACAAGACTACTATTTTTGGTTCAAAGAATTACAACAAAATGCATGCTGTGATTAACCTGATTAACACTTTCCCTGTTTTACCGCGTGTTTTTGCGTTTTTGCGACCCTCCAGAAAAACGCGGGGAAATATCCTTGATTATGCAGACTAAAATTGTGATTGTTGCAGGCAAAAATGCTTGATTATGCGATGGAATATGCAGGTTTTTATGTGCAATTATGCGGTGAAAATGCGTAAACTGCCCTGTCACCCATTGAGTACCATATAAAATGACAGGATTTCTCTATATAAATAATCAGTTGTTTCACTATCAAAATGGCTTCTAAATCTAGTCAAGCAGACATACAGCCGACAGTGGATAAATGTGCATAACATCACGTTTAGACGTGATGTTAGTGGCATGGTGGTATCGCCGTGATAATGGTTCATCAGGCTTATCACACCCCGTCTGTAAAGCGGCTAAGCCTTTAAGAGTTTCCTTATGTCAAATGTATTACCATCTTTTAGTGCTTAAATTGTAAACTGTAAATACACTATACAACTAATCGTAAATTCTGCTTAAATCGTACATTGAATTAATCTGTATTAATCTATATGATGCACTAATTGTTTTTACTTGACGTAAGTCGCCTAAATTGTAAATTCTTAAAAACTGATGCTGAAACATCCAACTCCACCATCTCTCACCCCTCTCAAGCAATAATTAACTATAGCATTTTTAAATTTATTTTTTTAAAATTTAAGTTGGAATTTTGTGTTAGTTTTTAAGATGTCCGGTAGTTCAAGGAGAGCGTGGCACGTCGGAGGAGCCCTGGAGGAGAGGGTAGGGGAGGAGGACGGCCACGACTATGAAGAAATAGACGATACCAGAGACCAAGGCTTAACGGACTCTCCAGGAGAGCAGGGTACAACAACACTAACACTGCTTTTCTCTTTTTTCACATCGTTAGTGCAGATTGTCTTTCCTCCTGTGCTATCAGTGTGTGTAAGGTTGTTTGATGAAACTGAAGTTTAGTTAATGAAATGACAAGACTAATACTTTTGGTCCAAAGAATTACAATAAAATGCATGCTGTGATTACCCTGATTAAAAATTAGAATTGTTTGACAGCACAAAAAAAATATTGTGATAAAAATAGACAAATAAAAATGGACAAATAAATAAATGAACAAACAATAAACGAAGGAATAAAATAGATGAAATAATAACTAGAAAAGTGTGTGTGTTTGACTATGAAAAAGTAGGCCTACACAGAGCCATTTTGCAAGAGGTGAAATGGCACATTATCCATAGTCACTCATTCATGTGTGTGCCATTTCTATCATCGTGTTTTCAATTTTGCACTTCATTGTGTTGTGTGAATGCTTGCCTGTGCAGCAAATGCCTAGTTACTGGCATGTGTATTCCATGAATGATACATGCTTCATTTGAAAATTCGAGTTCCATTTTGGCAACAGTTAACAGACAGGCAAAGAGTTATCATAGAAAAGGACTGTCAGGGTTTATTTTGTACGCTATGTGATGCCTTCAGATTTGTGTGCAGTTTTGAGAATGGCATTATAGGTTGTAAAAAAACAAACAAAAAAAAAACATGCGTTAACAACAATGACTGAGAAGTTGAAACACGCCTCCTTCTCTTTCTCACTCTCTCACTCTGTCTCTCTCTGTCTCTCTGTCTCTCTGTCTCTCTCTCTCTCTCTCTCTCTCTCTCTCTCTGTCTCTCTCTCTCTCTCTCCTACCCTCCAGGTGTCCAGAGATCGATCATCATAGAGAGAGGTATCTTCAGAGCAGCTGCAGTGTGTCTTACAGCGCTGTGTGCTGTAGCAGTGGTGAGAACCACTGACAAGGCATTGGACTGTGAGTATATCAGCTGGTCAAAATGTAGGATTAATTCTCCTACAACAAGGACATCACAAGGATATCTCAAATCAGAAACATTGGCATTTCTCCCACACAGACAGATGCAGATGCTTGGTCTCATCACACAGCCCTATGTTTGGTGTGATTTTGTCTTTGCAGGTAATTCAGCCATCCTGGAGAGAGACCAATTGCAAAGGGAATTGAACCAGCTTAAACAGGAGAACATGAGCAGAGCATGTAAGAGAGAGTTGAGGGGCCAGGGCAGGAAGGATTACATTTTACATGAAATGGAGAGATAGATAAATCACATCTTCAAATTAATTTAATCATGATTAATCACCACTCGAACTATGTCCAAAATATGTTTGTTTTCCTGTACAGGATTTGAACATAAAAAAAAAAAAAATAATAATAAATATATATATATATATATATATATATATATATATATATATATATATATATATATATATATATATATATATATATATATATATATATATATATATATATATATATATATATATATATATCGACGATACTCTATGGCTCTGGTTACTGGGAGACACAGATATATGTAGATAGATAATATATGTCTCTGTAAATTCACCATTTTTTTTCAATTAGAAAATTCTCAGTGGGTTGAGTCAGTGTGCAGACTGTTATATTTAATTATTTTAACAAAATAATTAATGCCATCAACACAACTTTCAGTTTCATGGCATTATGCACATGCCAGAAGCTGCACAAAAACAAAATTTGAAGTGCACTGCCAGTTGTACTATGGGCCAACAATAGCCTGCGAAAATTCATTTTTTAGGGATTAATTTATTTTTAATGCACACCACCAAAATCTGAACTTTAATCTTCATATTGTACAAATTTCTCAAATCATCCAAATGTCAAAGTCATCATAAGAAATGGCCTCCTTTTAACATTGGCCTATTATAGCGCCACCAAGAGGCCACAACCTGACCTGTGCACAGGAGGGCACTAATTTGAGATTGAGTGATTTCTGCATTTCCTTCTGAGATTTATTTCAGGCTAGTAATTGTCATGCTTTTTAAATTTCTTTCTTTCTTTCTTTCTTTCTTTCTTTCTTTCTTTCTTTCTTTCTTTCTTTCTTTCTTTCTTTCTTTCTTTCTTTCGTTTTTCGTTTTTTGTTTTTTTCGTTCTTTCTTTCTCCCTCAGTGAAGCTGGTCAACGGCCCAGACTCCTGTTCTGGCAGAGTAGAGATCTACTATGGTGGCAGTTGGGGGACAGTGTGTGATGATGGGTGGGATCTGAATGATGCTCAGGTAGTGTGTAGACAGTTAGGGTGTGGAAGGGCACTAGGGTCGAGTAGACACTTCGGTGAGGGTCGTGGGAGCATCTGGTTGGATGATGTCAGCTGTTCAGGCAGTGAACCAAGTCTCTCACAGTGCAGACATCCAGGATTTGGGATCCACAACTGTTATCACCGTCAAGATGCTGGTGTTGTTTGCGAAGGTAAATATAACGACTGTATGGCCACATTCCCTAGAGGACAAAGGTGAACCTTTGACTTGTATTTTTGTAATTGTATCTTTGTAAAACACATGATTTCATATTACTCCTCCAGATATTGCCCCAAAATTACCCAAATCATATCTCTACAGTAGGCTTATGTGATCAAAACGGACCTTTTTGCGCACTTTCCTACTTAACACACTTTTCACAATGGCCTGTTATATCACCACCAACCGGTGGATTCCTGAAAAACACATTCTTGGAAAAAATGCCTCAGATCATCCAATTACAATCAAAGGCATAAGAAGTAATGCACCCTTTTCACATTGGCCTATAACAGCACCAGGAGGCCACAGCCTGACCTGGTGCATGGAGACCTGTGACCAGAAGGCCACTTTTTCTAGTTAGAACTCATTACATTCATTCATTACAAAAGATGCCATTTAAAAACATAAACTCAGCATTATCCCTCCAACCATATATACACCCCTCCCTTTTCTCCAAATATTTTGTTCATTGAAAATCACTGACGACATGAAACTTTGATATAAAAGGGTAAATTTCAGGATGATGGCAATCTCAGAGTTCTTTGCCATGAGGTGGCATGTTGAACTTCAGGTGACCAATATGAGATGTGTCAGAGCAATACTACCAAATAAGACACCTGCTGCTAACCTTTCACACCTGAGACCTTGTTAACACTAAGAAGTCACATGACATTTTCACGCAGAGTGAAAATGTCTACTTGGGACCAATTTATCCAAGCTGTACAGTGACTATTTCACGGAAAAAAGGATGAATAAATTAATAAATACATACATAGTAGATTAGTAGTACTATCAGTGATGGGGATAACGGCGTTATCAATAACGACGTTACGTAATCAGATTACTTTTATTAGTAACGGAGTAACCTAATGAGTTATTTTTGCAATTTAGTAGTTAGTTACTTAGTTACATTTCCAAAAAAGTAACTCGTTACTATAGTTCGTCGCAATTCATTTTCTTGAGACTGCCCGGTGTTGTATATTCCTCCTTCTGTTAGTGTAGAATAAGCCGACTGCACGTCCTTACTTCTGTGAGTGATGTGCGTAGTTTACATTTTCTGTCTGCACATCCTGTAAGTTCGCCTAAGAAATAAAAGTAAACCTACTGTCTAGCTAGTGTCTAGTTATACTCTAGTATGAATCTTTTATTTTGAAAGGAAGAGGAAGAGGAAGTCCGCTGCTAGGTTGGGTAGTGACACAGCTACTGTATGCCGACTTGCTGAAAGTCTTGTAAACAATGACGCCGTACACTTTGGATTAAATTTTGGATTAACACGCACACTCTCGATTGGGAATCGGCTATAAACTCTGGCTGCGTTATTAGGTGAGTAATGTTTAATTCATTGTTTGGCCGCCGTGCCTTGTCTTATACAGACTACTGTCTAGTTCATAGGCTGGGTTATGATAGTCAGTTAAGAAGCCTGCGGGAGCTGGTTGTTGTGGTTGTTCCCATCGCGCAGCGTGGAGAGGGCATCATCATGCTCTCTGACTGGTTGTACCGCGTACAGCATAATATTGTCTGTAGGCCTACTGTGCATCTGACATAGCCTACTTTGTAGCAACCTAGTTCATAGTGGGTGACATGGTATCACTGTTGAGTACAGTTGTTGTCGGTGGTGGTGGTGGTGGTGGTTCATGTGTGCAACATGGAGTGCGACTCATAATACAATGCAACTAAATTGTGCATACATTAAAAACAAAGAGAAAAGGAGTATTTTAATTGTGTTCAGGAACGGAAAATAACGGAAAATAATCTATTAAGTTACTTTTTATAGAAAGTAACTTGTAACTTAACGAGATTAGTTTTAGGGGGCAGTAGTCCAATAACCTAACGTTGTTAGTTTATAAAGTAACGATACCCAACACTGAGTACTATACCCTAACAACATCATTGTTAGATTCCCCATGCTGGTTGTCAACCAAGACATTTTTAATTTAAAGGTTCATATTATCTCCAAAAAACTAAATCTTAAGATATTCTGCCTATAGTTAGTCTCAATTACCTTTGTGAACAAACAATGCAGTTTCACTTTGGTTACCGTTTTTTAATTGTTTTTTTTTATTTTTTATTAGTTTCAGTTAAAGGGCCACTTCACACCTTTTGCAACCAGAGCTGCTTTTAATGATGTTTATGGAACAATTTCTTGGGGTTTTTATGTGTGCAATATAGTTTTTTAGATGGAAGTCACACCTCCATGCAGCCTCTCCACTCTCCTCAACGAGGGGAAGTGCACTGGTGGTATGACCTTGTACTCCAGGAAGAAAGTTCCTGGATGTTTATGACCATATGGACATCCGTTCATGACTAAAATATCTAAAAAACTATATTACACATAAAAAGCCTAAGTGTTCCTTGTGTCCTAAAGATCATTGAAATAAGATGCAAAAGGGGTGAAGTGTTGAATGTTTTTTTATTCTAGTTTTTGTTTTTTTAGTTACTGGTAGTTTTCGTTAATGATATTATTATATGATTTTTCCTGTGGTCGCATCACAAACAACTGTGATTGTTGAAACGACTTTTTTTCAACAACACTGACCACCATGACCAAAGAAAAGCACTTAAAGCTGATTTTCTGTTATAGAATTTTTTGAGCAAAGTATGTGAGCAAATTAATTATGATTCAGCATAGGCTACATGGTCTACAGTCCAAGTTTTATTATCTGTATTATGAGGACATCTCTGCAATAGATTTCTTTAATTTGTTTCAGGCCTCTAATTGTCATGTTTTTCCCTCCCTCCCATCAGGTGATTACTCAAATTTCCGATTGAGGCTGGTCAACGGTCCAAACTCCTGTACTGGCAGAGTAGAGATCTACCATGGTGGCAGTTGGGGGACAGTGTGTGATGATGAGTGGGATATGGATGATGCTCAGGTAGTGTGTAGACAGTTAGGGTGTGGAAGGGCTCTGTCAGCACCAGGGTCTGCATACTTCGGTCAGGTTTGTGGTAGCATCTGGTTGGGTGAAGTCAGCTGTTCGGGCAATGAAACAAGTCTCTCACAGTGCAGACATCCAGGATTTGGGATCCACAACTGCACTCACGTTGAAGACGCTGGTGTTGCTTGTGAAGGTAAAAGTATATTATAACCATGTTATGGCCACTGTAAATGTAGCCTTATGCCTGGAAGTGTTACTAGGGCCGAATATGTGAGATGCCTTCACTGAGGATGATTTTGCTTTTGTGTTTAACTCCTTAACTGATCAGGCAAAAAGCTAGTCTTGTTCCCATTGGGCTCAATAGTAACGAAATGATTTATAGAAAATCCTCTGTTATGAATTTGTGCAAACCAATGATATCCAAAGACAGCTTGAGGGGTCCACTTTAAGGGAAAAAATAGCCCAACTCGATAATATGTTTTCTTTTTTTTATATAAATTGTACAAAAGGGCCCCGTTGTTCACACTGGCGTTTCCTCCAGGACTATTATGAAATAATCAGGTTTAAAGTTTTATCTTTCATATAACTTTTTTGTGCTTCAAGTAGATACCCATATGCCTATACCATTTTAAAGATCAGGTGGTTGGCTACAGTTAAAAAAAAGGAAAACTTTCTGACATGTTCCAGTGTGGAGATGGCGCCATCTAAAGGTAGCATGCATGAAAAAGCTGACCTATCCATCATCTGGGTTCGCTTGCTTTTGACTGAACAGAAACACGATCCCAGAGCCCCCCCCCCCTCCACACACACACACACACACACACACACACACACACACACACACACACACACACACACACACACACACACACACACACACACACACACAGATGAGAGGAAAAGAGAAAGAGAAAGCGTCGTGACACACACACACACACACACACACACACACACACACACACACACGCACGCACGCGCGCCCAATGCATGCAACATGAAGGAGAAGAGAGGTGAGTTCCTTTAGCTTTGTTCTGTAGCCACATCACAACAACAACAACAACCACCAAACTAATGGCTCTCTATGCGGAGGGCTGATACCACATCACATGCGCCAGTGTTTTTTCGGCTATTTTAGTGACATTAACCCCTAAGTGACTACATGGCATGATAGTCTGCAAGTTAATCTATGCTTATAGATTAAAAAAGTACAACACGCGTTTTCGCGTGGGAAGCAGGGGACAGAATATTACATCACGACTTTTCTCGTGGGAAGACTGTAAAGGTGTTAAAGGCAGAGTAACATACTGGCACACAGCTTTGTCTCAATTTTATTGGATGAAACATATTTGCTAATGCAACTTAGTGAAGAAGTTGGTGACTATTTCCCCTTCCACCATCTCGGAGTAGGCAGAGCCCTCTGTTAGGCCTACACGACACGTATACCAAGCCTACATCACCCCACTGAAATTCTATTCATTAACATGATCAATAAGTTGTCTGCTACACGACTATTTATTATTATTATTATTATTATTATTATTATTATTTTAAACTAAATAAAACTAGAACTACACTGTCGACTGCCAACTTGCGCATTACACACGAGTATAACACACAAACAGTTTTGGACCTCTACGGTCTTACTACCTGCACTTCTTCCTGTGTCGTTTTATTATCCTTGAAATTCTCTCTTAAGGGGCTTACAGACGGCGAGGAATAAATTGCGCACCCTAATTCATTTTCAATGTGACCGGCGTTTTTTTGTTCAGAAAACGACCTGCGATAAAGAGAGCGTTTAACGCCGGTCGTTTATGGCCCAGCGTCACTGATTTGTGTTGTGCACGTGCTCGTTTCGTGCACACGTGCGCAAGTTTTTGAAAGCTCAATCCAGTGAGCTTTTTTAAAACGCCTGGCATTAATCAACGGGCAATTTTCTAAACATTTCTAAAATCTCACCGGACAGATGGCCAGACGTTCCTCTGTGTAGAGAGGTTCCCTCATGCTAGCGACCTGCCTCTGCAGTCTGGGTGCAACCAGGCCATGGAGCTGGTCAAAAAGGGTTGGGGTCAGTCTGTAATAGACCTTGAAACGGTCAGGATAAGGTCTGAGATCCCTCAGCAGATGGTGATATTCACCGTTTATAGACCTTGTCTGCAAAACAGGGTGAACCCAAAAAGCCCTTCGCTGCTGTGTTCTTTTATATTTTAGATGAATACTGGAAAAGTCAGGCCGCCGCAAAGTCGGACCAAATCATAACAAATTCGTCCCAAGTCTGTGTAAAGGTCTGGTATGCATGTCTATTGAACAGATTGATTTGTATGCATGTTTTAATGTTTTGGCCGAGATTTCCATAGCCCTTAGTCGAGATTTCCACAGCCCTGGGCCGAGATTTCCGCACTTTTGGTCGGTCCGACTTTGTGGCGGCCCGACTTTTCCAGTTACCTTTTAGATACAGCCCGAGGAGACGAAGGAGATTCATCAGCTAACCGACGTCGGTTCATCGCAAATATTATTCTTAACTTTCTTTACTCTTAAAAAGAAAAAGAAAAATGACTAAATGGTCCCTTAATACAATTTAAGTTAAGAATTTGTTTGTTGTTGGTTTGTTTGTCGTTGGTGGTTGTTGTTTGTTTGTCTCGCCTCGCTTGTGGGTGATTTGACAGTTGTCTCGTGCACTGATGCCATGGTTACCTGGCATAAAACGCCTGGCGTTAATCGACGGGCGATTTTCCTTATGTCACCAGTGCCGACATAAAGAAACACGCCCGTCGATAATGCAGGCGTTTATCGTTGCCCTTTTATCTGAAAAGCCCTTTATTTCTCCACCTCAGAATAACTTATTCCCCTTTCTCCGCTCCCTCGGTATTGACTGCTGATGTGCCTTAAGGCTCAATCATACTCCACGGTGAAGAGAAGCGGTTTCACCGTTGAAGGTGACATGGTGTTTCGCCTTAAACGGTGAAAGCAGTGAGGCCTTCATACTTGCCGTGATGTCCTTAAGGATTGACTCCGCCCACTTGTGGTTTAGAGGCGATGTGTATGTGAGGTTCTAGCCACTGAAGCAGGAACAGCGGCAGAACAAACTTTTTCTTTCCTCGTCCAGCATCACCACGTTTAACCTTCTAAAGCCTTGTAAAACGGTCTCTAAATTTACCTGATTTTTTTTCAACATCTCAGGTATTTCTTGTAGGCCATTTGTTGGTTATGAAAATCTGCTATTGAGGAGTTATAAAGATGTTCATACTGACTCCCATCGATAACATCTCGGCTACTATTATTAAATCTTACTACAGTAGCTTCTCCTTCGTCAGTTAGAAGTCAGTTCTTCTCGTCTTTGATCTTTGAATCTCTGTAGGTTGTTCACGACAATGAGAAGTAGTGTCAGATTTGTAATAATACGATTAACCTAAAATGAATCTTAGAAACTTTTTGTACAAACAAATTTGTAAATCTGTTCCACGTGTCCACGTGTCAACATTTCACAATAGCATAACTGTCGACACATTGCTATGATCGTATCAAATGTATCTGCGAGCAGCGATAAAATAACAGCCATTTGAACATTCCAAGTTTTATGTCTGTGTTTTGCGAGGAATTTCTGCGCTATAGCTTTCTTTTCGGGGATTTATTTCAATTTAATTGTCATGTTGATCATGTTTGTTTTCCCCCTTTCTCAATCAGGTAACTATTCAGATTTTCCAGTGAGGCTGGTCAACGGTCCAAACTCCTGTTCTGGCAGAGTAGAGATCTACCATGGTGACAGTTGGGGGACAGTGTGTGATGATAAATGGAGTCTGACAGATGCTCAGGTAGTGTGTAGACAGTTAGGGTGTGGAAGGGCTCTGTCAGCACCAGTGTCTGCATACTATGGAGAGGGTAGTGGGAGAATCTGGTTGGATGATGTCAGCTGTTCAGGCAGTGAAACAAGTCTCTCACAGTGCAGCCATCCAGGATTTGGGATCCACAACTGTGAACACGGTGAAGAAGCTGGTGTTGTTTGCCATGGTAAATATATATTATCACTTCTACCCAATATAAATACTGCACATGTAGCATTACGAACGGAAGTGCAGGTAGGGCATAGGGTATATTCAGGCTATGCAGTCACAAATGTAATGCAGTCACGAATGTGATGCTATTCTGAGGTTCAGAATAACCTCAGAAACAAAAGCAAGTGTCACATTCTGACAAGCTGGGATAAGCAATGCCTATTACAGTTAAAACAAAAAATAGACAAACACATGAATCATTTGTTCCTGATATCTGACAATGATGTCACCCTGCTGTCCCCAGTAGTCAAACACTGGCACTTATTTAACAGATTACGGTACTTTATTGAATTTTATGAAAGCTGTTATGCGGATGACGGCGGGCGTTGGACAAGCAACGTCGGCCGACATCCATTATTTGTCTATGGGAGCCGCCGATTCGGGCGACAGCAGCAGAATGGGTGGCGTCGGCCGGAAAGATAAAAAATGCTGAGCTTTTTGGCCAAATCGGCCGACGTTGCTTGTCCATCGCCCGCCGTCACCCGCCGTTAAAACGTAGGCTTACTGATGTTGAATGCTCTGTTGTTCCGTTGGGTTGGCTTCCCCGTCCCGCATTCACTGCCATATACTGTACAGTACAGTAAGAGAACAGACTCTACAGTTGTGTGAAAGCACCAATTCATGGTTTGACAGGGTTAATTGGCCTTCCATTCGCTGGCCATGCCGTTCAGGGCCCCCCATGCTAGCTTATGCTAAAGTTCACACAAACAATGCAGTGCACAGGATAACAAGAGAATGGAGAATGTAATTATTTATTAAGCCCAGTCTGGTGGTACAGGCTTTTGGCCGGATTTGCTGCCATGCAGCCAATGAGAAGACGGACAAAACAGAACAAAACAGAAATCTGGCATGGAAGAAAAAAGAGCACCAATCAGAGACCTTCAATTAATGTCTGACCAGTAAATGCAAGGCAGCGATAATATCACTCTGATAGACTGACCAATCAGCACAAAGCAACAATACTGATACTCTGCTGCACATAATTAGCATGATGTCACGCACTGCTGCATAATATTGGGCTAATCAAGCAAACAAGTTCATCATGATACATTCTCTTGCAGTCGCCTTGGACCTGGTGGATGCATCGGGTTCTTCAGAGGACGAGGTGGACGAAGGGTGAGTGAAGCTAACGTTCTCTCTCTCTCTCTCTCTCTCTCTCTCTCTCTCTCTCTCTCTCTCTCTCTCTCTCTCTCTCTCTCTCTCTCTCTCTCTCTCTCTCTCTCTCTCTCTCTCTCTCTCTCTCTCTCTCTCTCTGTGTGTGTGTGTGTGTGTGGGTGTGGGTGTGGGTGTGGGTGTGTGTTGCGGGCGCACATGCTTTTTTCCCATATTGTAACAGTAGCTTGTTTTTTATATAAGGAGATACAGTACAGCTGATGATGATGCTGAGCCTGAGAGGTCAGTGTTTCATACTTACATGTTCAATGTTTTCAACTTTCTAGTCACACCAATGTAGGCTACTGTATGTGCAGACTTAAAGAGGGATGACATCGTTTCCCACTAATCCACAGTGCAATAAAAACAATAAAGACAAACAATATAGCAACAAGTATTCACAAATGTACAAATGTATTTGTTTTGCATTGTTGCATCCATGCATCACATTTGTATTTCTTCTCTTTTCATTGTTGCAGTGATCCTGTGTCACAGAGGGGCAGGGGCAGAGGTCGCCTTCAGAGACGTGCTGTTTCAGTTGGCCCCTCACTTCAGACATGTGTTTTTTTTCTTTCTTGTAGGCACTAGGCCAGGGGTTTTCAACAGGTGGTCCAGGGACCACCAGTGGTCCCTGAGAGGGTTCCAGGTGGTCCCTAGCTAAATTGGTTTACCAGATGTAACTCTTGAGAACGTAAAAATGAAACCAAATGGACCCTTGCGGGTCCATTTGGTTTCATTTTTACACTCTCAAGAGTTAAAATATTCATCATCTGAATTAGCCCACAGTATACACAACTAGAAGATTAATGGTCATCTGGATCTGTATGTTAATTTGCCTGTTTGGTTTCCCAAATCCAGCCTGGATTTTGTGGTCAAAGGCAAAAGAAATCTTTAGTTTTGGGGTCTGTTTTTAGGGCTAAAATGTCCTCAAATGGTGGTCTGTGGCTCAAATGCTGAATAAATGGTGGGCTATATCAAAAAGGTTGAAAACCCCTGCACTAGGCCTTCACATCAATGATGAGCTATGCTAAGAAATATGTTAATCTGTATGTGTGGTTAATGTTGCTGAGCTGCCATTAGCAGGCTAGCAGCGGTGCTTACCGAGGGCTCGAGTATGCCGTTGTAGAGGCTATTCATGCTCAGAAGTTCTTTGGTAATGAGTGGCCCATATATCCAAACATAACAGTCCTTACTGATTGCATTAAAACAACCTTGAATGGCATTAAAGTCACATCGCCATTCGATTTTCCATTCCCTTGTAAGTGCATACCCTCCATTGGTGTAAGAGCATCAGCTGAGGTGTGTAGTTTGATGTGATTGGTCTGCTTTTGTATATAAGGACAAAAGTTCATTGGCAAGGGTGATCATGCAGACAGCATGCTACAGTATAGCTTGAAACAGGGTCGGACTGGCCATAGGGAGTACAGGGAGCTCTCCCCGGTGGGCCGCGACCATAGGGGGCCACTAGGGGGTGCTAAGAAATAATAATACAGGCGTGTATTGTACCTGTATCAGTGAGTGAAAAAATAAACCCTGTTCTATCTTAGATCCTTTTGCCACAATCATTCTTGTAGGTCTGTTGGTTTGTATCATTATTTTTGATTATTCTGTTTTGGGCCGGTTTGGGCCAAATTCACGCATAAAATGACCCGGCCGAATTATTGTCCCAGTCCAGCCCTGGCTTGAAAGTATGGGCTCTATTTTTTGCTTTTATTAATTTACAATGTACAATGTACGAGTGTTTAATACAATATACCTATGTCTTTACTACACACTTGAAATCTTGAAGCAAATAAAATATTTTTACAATATTGTATTATTAATATAGAGTGGTTTGTTCAGGAAAGCTCTCCATTGCAGTCTAATTATTTATCTTTAACAACTAAAGGTCAGGCGTGTTGTGTCGGGTGGGCGTGTGGGTGGTGGGGGGAAGGGGGGGGGGCAGAGAGAACCACACAAATCTCATCACTTTTTCTCTCCTGACTGCATTTGTGTTCCCATCTGGGAAGATATAAATAAATCTCTGACCAATAAGAAACATGCCTTACTAGAAAAAGTGCACTTACGGGCACAGATCTCCACCAGGTCAGGCTGTGGCCTCCTGGTGGCGCTATAGGCTAATGTAAAAAGGCTGCCATTTTGTCTTATGCCTTTGATGATAATTGGATGATTTGAGGCTTTTTCCCCCAAAAAAATGTATATAGCAAAAATCCACCTATTGGTGGCGCTACAACAAGCCAATGGGAAAATCCAGGTCAAAGGATTGTTCTTGTCCTCTATAAGGTTGCAGTTATGTATGCATGCAATGTTTCATGCAGATCGGTGCATTTGTTGTTAAAGATGTGAAAACCTGCCTTAAGGTGGCGCTATAGCAGGCCAGTGTGAAAAAGGTGGGATATATTTCTCAGCGTATATTGGTAGGGAATTTCCCTATTTATGTCAGCAGACATAAATTGTATGCTGTGTTTATCATTTGATGTTTTTTTTAAACATGCCAATCTTGCAAACTTTGAAATTATCGCCAATTAGGATGGGATATGAAATTTGGGACAGAGCGAGCACATGAGTCTAGAGCACATGAGTCTAGAGATACTGTTATATGATTTGCAGGATTATTCAAATTTGGATGAGTAATATAAAAAATGGCCTCCTGGTGGCACTATAAAAAGCTGAAGTGAAAAATATTGTCAGAGGCTCATCTTTGTTCTACATACATGCAATGTTTCATACAGATCCATGCAGGTATATACAGTATATACAATTGTGAAAAGCTCTCATGGTGGCGCTATAACCAGACATTCTGAGAAATTTGGCAGAGAGGTTCATTGTTGACCTCGAGGAATTGTATGTCCAAAGTTTGGCAACGATCAGGTGGCGGAGATGCACACACACACACACACACACGCATGCGCACGCATGTGCACGCGCACGCACACACACACACACACACACACACACACACACACACACACACACACACACACACACACACACACACACACACACACACACACACACACAGAGTGAAAAACATATCCCCACCATGCCGTCAAGGGAAACGATGATCAAGGAAGTGGTTGTTTGCACCTGGAGAGATCATATACAGTACCACAGAGAGTCTGACATGGAACCACACAGCGTTCTGAAACCTACAAAGACGTAGGATATGTGTCCCTCCCCTGATTCTATATAGGTCACAGAACGCTGAGTGTTTTTCATGAAGGGATGTGGCGGGATGTGGGTAGAACCAGCATGTCTTGTCTCCTGTTGTGAGAACAACATCGAATCGACCACAAACTGATGTTCACACGCTTATCAAACCTATCAGCGTCATGCACAGATAGTACTGAGGAACATCAATCACTTCTCAACTACATCAAAACACTTCTATCTCTGGGAAACCCGAGATTTATATTATGAAATGTTAAATTAACTCTGAAGGCTGCATTTGGTTGCATTTGCAGGGCTGGAATGGGACAATAATTCGACCCGGTCATCTTTTTTGCGTGAATATGGGCCAGACCAAACCAGTGTGCTGATCCCCCCTGCTCTGTCAGCACACACACACACACACACACACACACACACACACACACACACACACACACACACACACACACACACACACACACACACACACACACACACACACACACACACACACAGTACAACACAGGCCTTTTTCCTTGGTTTTGTTAGTGCACCCTATAGTGGCCCCAGCAGTCACGGCTGACCGGGAGAGCTCCGGGTACTCCCTATGGCATACTTGGACATTATGTGTCCCGGGGGCCAAATGCGGCCCTTTGGCTGACTCTGACCGGCCCGTGAAAGGGTACTGTGGTTTCCAACCAGTGGTCCAGGGACCACCAGTGGTTCTTGAGAGAGTTCCAGTTAGATAATGGAAAGTTAGTTAACCAGATGTAACTCTTTGAGAGCATAATATTAATATTACGCAGACTTTAGTTCAGCCTTTAGTCTTGGCCCTCCACAATATTTTATGTATCTCATTTGGCCCCTTGGGAAAATAATTGCCCACCCCTCCCCTATGGCTTCACTCTCTATAACCTCTATAATCTTTTATCAAGAGCACACAGCATGTTTTTTTTTTTTTTTTTTTTGCCTATCCAGAATTCCGCACCTCATGTTTGCACGCAAATTCTGTGTTAAAACAGTCTATTGGCTGTTTGTACCCTGGGGGGTGTAACCGTGCACATGCACGTGCACCTATAAAAGTAGGCTATGAACCCACAAACTTGCTTTGGTGGGATAAGTCTGATTGGAAGAGACGGCAGCTTAGATTGTTAGCAACAGTGGAGATGAATGGGGCTGCTATTTGGTGAAGTAAGTTAATATTCATACTATGGCTGTTTAATCGTGATTAATTAGCATTCAAAATATGTGTTAAATATGCCATGTTTTCCTGTAGAGAATTTGAACATTTACAGAAGAAAAATAATCTGGATTTTTTTTTTTTCTTTATCAAAATTGGTAATCTACATGCCCCCAATGCTTATAGATCTCTCGCGCTATACTCTATGGCTCTGGTTACAGGGAGACACACAGCTATACTTTGTTTTATGTCTCCGTAAAAGTGTGTTAAAAAAAAATAATCAGATTGATCAACAAAATTAATTAATGCCATTAACTAATTAATTCATTTCAACAGCCTTAATTTAAACATGCATATACAGTATGGTAAATTATATTGTAATTACAGGAATATACTTAAAATATGCACATTATGCATATTGTTGTTGTCGGTAGGAAAACATCTAACTCCATTTTGGAGGCTTTTGATATGCTTCCACAACACCACCTTTGATGATTTGATTTTAAGAGGCGTTAGGTGGTTTCATCCTGACTGCAGAGATATACTTTTATTAATTAACTAATTAAGTGTTGTGTGGGCTTGTTTTGTTTAGATGTCTAGCAGGCCAGGAGGATCAAGGAGAGTGTGGCATGTCAGAGGAGCCCAGGAGGAGACGGAGGAGCACATATACGAAGATATTGAGGATCTCAGAGACCAAGACTCACTGGAGGCTCCGAGAGAACCATGTACGGTATAGAGAGTGTATGTTCATCAGGTTGAAAAATGAAATAAGCAATAGGTGACACAATTTTGCCAACAATGTGAGACACATGTTTTTTATACATATTTTAGTTTGAAGTTCTTTTAGGCCAGGGGTATCAAACTCATTTTGGGGTGGTGGTCACATTGGACGAAATGTGATTTCATTGCAACCAGTCGCGGATTGCAGGCATGCAAGCGCAAGCTTCGTACATCGTACACAGCCGTACAGTATATATTATCACATGTATTAAGAATGGCTATTCATAGTTATTAATGACTTTCATTTTTGGTATTATACTTCTAGCATTTGTAGCAACATTTTCTATGACAAATGATACATATATATAAAATCGGCTTTGATCTCAACTGATGGACCATCGGTTGAGAGTAGCTCACAGCTATTTGATATTTAAGAAGCAGCAACACCGAGATTAAATGTTTTCATTTCATTATTTTTTTCCGTTGGCTATTTCAATATAATAATACTAATAAGGGTATTAATACGGGCAATAATAAATATTAACAATAATAAATATGAATAATAATAATAATTCAGATTTTAAAATATATTTTAAGCATTAGTTATTGTTATTCTCAGCTGAATTTAATTTAATTTAATTTAATTTAATTTAATTTAATTTAATTTAATTTAATTTAATTTAATTTAATTTAATTTAATTTAATTTCATTTCATTTCATTTCATTTCATTTCATTTCATTTCATTTCATTTCATTTCAGCTCAGACAGTATTTTAGAATTTATTTTATTGGGTATAATACAAAAAAAAAGAGAAAGAAAGTCATTAATAGCAATTAATGCCTATTCTTAATAAATACCATTTGTACGTAAAAATGCACTTGCATGCCTGCAGTCTCCGACTGGTTGCTCCGGCTCCCATGAAGTCACATTCGTCCTATGCAACCCCCACCCCAAAATGAGTTTGACACCCCTGTGGTAGAGATGTTTTTGACAGACTCCGACATTTGTGCTGTACAAGCCTGGGGCAGGATTAAATCATTAACCACATGTTTGACATGGCTGTTTTACTTACTTACTTATCCCCATCACGCCGGCTGGCGCATAGGGCAGCAACAAAGGTCCTCCACTTGCATCTGTCTTTGGCCATCTTCTCTATGGTCCCCCAGCTCTGATGTAGTTGCTGGAGCTCCTTCTCCATCGTCCTTCGCCATGTCATTTTTGGTCTCCCTTTCTTCCTCTTGCCTTCTGGGGTCCAGTGTAATGCGACTCTTGGGATTGCATTCATGTCCATCCTGAGCACATGGCCAATCCAGGTCCACCTGCGTTTATTGATTATACTGTGCATGTTGTCTTGTTGGGTGGTGTTGAGGAGGTTATTATTGGAGATGGTTATGGGCCAGAATATGCGTAGGATTTTTCGCAGACATGATGTGTGGAAGGTGGAAAGGTTATGGATATCGTGGATATGGCTGTTTTAACCTATAGAAAATATTATACACCGACTGCCTGGTTGGAGATTGGACTATACAGTAAGTAGTTTGTGATGAAAGGTTTAGGTGATCTTCCCAATCCGATTCAGATCATTTGAGCATCTACCGATAATGATTTCTCTCCGAACTAATATTTATATTTAATTGAGCATGTCATAGCAGCATGATGATATGTATATATCATTGATACTAGGACGTTTTTTTTGGCCCTGATACGATACCATTGATTTGAAAATGAGGTGATCGGCCCAATTTCCGGTCCAGAGTAAAATACTGGATTTGTGTAGTAATAATAAAATAAATGTATGGAAAATATACAGTATTTATATATTTTTTTATATAAAGATGAGTGCAACACACCACAGAAGTGACGGTTGTCAGGTCATTTCTAAGTGCAGTAAAGAATTGTTATCGCCCAGTTAGGTAGGTACTTTACTTGATGAATTGAGATTATTCCTTATATAATGTAAATAGACAGTGACATAGTCTAAAACATGATGACTATATTCCACATTTAATTTTTGTTCCCATCCCATACAATCAAATAACTCCAGTTCTCAGAGGCAGCTGCCTATTGTAAATACTACAATTTAAAGATTGCACTGATTATAGCAAGATCAGTGCGAAATAATAGATTTATTTTACGCAACTTTTTCTGCTCTCATAAGTTAGATTTTCTTTTCTTAGCAGAGACATGGTTGAAAGATGCAGAGAATGCTGTTTGTCCTACAGATTGCAAACATTAGTGTCCCCAGACCCTCAGGCAGGCGTGGTGGGGTTCCTGTTGTTTGCAACCAGCAGCTCTGCTGTCGCTCAATAGATATTGGCACCTTTAATTATTTTAAGCTCCATTTATTTATTCAAAATAGGCATTTAACCCTTTCTATTCTATTTTAATTTACCGTGTTCCCGGCCCTAAATGGTGGGTTTCTTACTTATCCCCTGTGACAATTAATTATATTCAACTGTTTTGGGTGTTTTCAACATTCATGTGGACGTGGAGTCCGATAAATTTGCTTCAGACTTTCTGAATCTCACAGAGTCTTACAGTTTAACTCAACATGTCTCTGGGCCTGCTCACACGCATGGTCATACTCTAGATCTAGTTTTTACTCTGGGGTTTAAACCTTAATTCACTTCATTTAAATGGAATTGTTGTTCCCGACCATAAGGCCATTATTTTTTTTAAATTGCTTTTATTGTTGATACACAACCCACAAAACACTCAGTCAGATCCTGCACTCTCAACAGCCACTCTGCTCAAAAATTTACTCATCTCAGTAATGGTGTAACGTTGCCCACTGAGATTTAGTTGACTCTTTTAACAACTTATGTTTGTCTTTGATTAATTTAGTTGCTCCTATCAAAATTAAGACTCTGTCTTGTTGTACATCCCCCTGGATGAATGATACAATTTGTGGCATTAAAAGAGAATGCAGAAAGATCGTAAGTGGAAAAGTAGTAAGCTGGAGGTACTACCTGTCCCTGTCCCAGTCTATTCCCTGTGAAATGGTTTTAGCGTTTTTTATAAATAATAATAATAATAATAATAATAATTTAAAAAAAAGAAAAGCCATCTGCTACTGTTTCAGTTGTGTGTCCGGCTCTTTTTCCTCTTTTAAGTGATTTCAACCAAATTTCCTTTGAAAAATTAACTGAAATTGTGCCCAAATTCCTCCTCAGGTCCATTCGATGTCATTCCAACCACTATTTTTAAAGATTCTTTTAACTCCTTGGGACCATACGTTCTGTCTATTATAAACCACTATCTTAGTTTGGGCTGTGTTAGTTTGGGCTGATTATTTTAAACATGCTGTTATTCAGCCACTTAAAAAAATAATCTTGACCCGTCACTTCCTGTTAAATATAGACCAATTTCAAAACTCCCTTTTATTGCAAACATTTTAGAAAAGGTGGTACTTTTAACAGTTGAAAATCGATCCTGATGCACGCAGACTCTGTGTTCGTTCCTCCTGTTATTGGATTTAAGTGCAGCGTTCAACACTATAGATAATGCTATTCTGATTAACAGACTATAAAAATGGGTTGGACTGCGTGGTACCGAATTAAAGTGCTTTGCCTCATAGCATGGCTGTGGCCATAAATGAGCATGTCTCCTCATCGGTACAGTTAAAATGTGGTGTTCTCCAAGGTTCAATTCTTGGTGCGATTTTATTTTCTTTATACATGCTTCCTCTTGGTGTTTTAATTAGTTATTTTAATCACGGGTCTTACCATTGTTATGCGGATGACACCCAGCTGTATTTTGCTTTTAAACCTTCTGACCACAGTAAACTGTCTATCTTAAAAGAGTGTCTGTCATCCATTAAAGACTGGATATCAGAAAACTTTCTCCAATTAAACCCAGACAAACTGAAGTCCTTATCATTGGCCCTGATAACATAGCTGATGACACAAAGCAGCCCCTGGGTCCTTCATCAGCTCACTTCACACAAGGTTCAAAGAACTTAGGAGTCTTATCTGATCAGCATATGAACTCCGAGCCCCATGTTTAAAATGTTAAAATATGTTTTTATCAGCTAAGAATCATAGCCAAAATTAAGTCTTATCCCTGTGATCTGGAACAAATTATCCATGCTTTTATTTATTCTCGGCTCGAGTATGTAATTCCTTATTCAGCACGCTTAGTCACTCCTCAATCCACCGCCTCCGGTTGGTGCAGAATGCAGTGTTTAACAAACACTTTTAGAAGGTGCCATATCACTCTAGTCCTTGCATCTTTACATTGGCTTCCAATTGCAGAAGTGTTTTTATTTTTTTATTAATCACTTTTAAAGCTCTTCACTGTCTCTGTCCAGGGTATATATGTGAATTATTAACACCCAAAGTTAATGTGAGGTCCTCAGGAAATGACCTCCTTCAGGTTCCTAAAACAAGGCCTCGCAAAAAAGCTGATAGGGCTTTTTCTTTCATAGCCCCTTCCTTATGGAATGCTCTACCGCTTCCCATAAGGAGGGCTGAATCCCTTTACACCTTCAAAAAGCTGCTTAACACGCATTTATATTCCAAGCACTTTTGTTTGTAAACTTATTTTATAAATACATTTAATTTACTTAAATTCATTTATTTAAATTACCTAAAAAAATAAATAAAAAAAATGCATGGCATTAGAAAGACCTCTCTCTCTATCTTGGAATGAAATAGAATAAAACAAAAAATATATTGAATTCTACTCCAGGTATGAGGAGAGCCGTCATCTTCAGAGTAGCTGCAGTGTGTATTACAGTGCTGTGTGCTCTAGCAGTGGTGATAACCACAGTCAAGGTCCTGGACCGTGAGTACTGGCTTATTTTTTAGTGTGTGTGGGTTCAGTAGTACATTATTATATGCATCACAAGTCTATTCACATTGCACACCTAAACATGAACATGAATTGTCTTCTCAAAGCTCCATTCCCACAAAGATGCAGATGCTTGGTCTCATAACATATTTGCTTTTCTATTTTTTTTTTTGTCCCTTTGCAGGTAATTCAGACATTGCAGAGTACGATAACGTGACCCTGCAGAGAGAATTGCAAAGTGAAGTAAACCAGCATAGAGAGACAGCAAGTGAGAAAGAATTGAGGGGCTATAGACTAGAAGGGTCTATAGTCACTCTTTGTATTTGTATCCTTCTTCTTCTTCTTCTTCTTCTTCTTCTTCTTCTTCTTCTTCTTCTTCTTCTTCTTCTGCCAAAAAAATGCAGTTTCTGTAAACCACACAGTGAGTTTTCAGGAAACTTGGCAAGATGGTAGAGGACTAAGCGTTCCTAGACGAGAAGCCCTCAACCATTAGCCAAAGGGTGGCATTATAGCAATCAATTGAACATGCAACCATTTGACCATCAGCATTACAAATGACATACAGTATATTGTATGTGCATGTCTTGCCGAACAACTTTCCCTTTTTACAAATTATGGTAGAGTGCTGTCACCAATGAGTTCGCAACAGAGCCCTACAGGGATAAATTTTAAACTTTGAACGAACACAAACTATTTTACTGCCAGCAATGACTTCAATTAACACATACGTAGCAGTCTTCTTCAATGGCTTATTGTTCAAATTGCAATTATACCAGGGCCTCTAATGTTCCTAATATATGTAAATATATGTAACCAACATATTATCAGCCTGAGTCTGTTATATTTCTTTGCCCCTCACATTGCTGTTTTGCACATTTGTTCAACCTTTACCAGAATGGCAGAATCACTGCAATGCTAAATGATGGTGTACTTATCTGTATTATGTTTTGATGTGTTTTTCTTCTCACTTATTCAGATTTTCCAGTGAAGCTGGTCAATGGTTCAAACCCCTGTTCTGGTAGAGTAGAGATCTACTATGGTGACAGTTGGGGGAGAGTTTGTGATGATGGGTGGGATCTGAATGATGCTCAAGTAGTGTGTAGACAGTTAGGGTGTGGAAGAGCTCTGTCAGCACCAGGGTCTGCACATTTCGGAGAGGGTAGTGGGAACATCTCTTTGCATAGAGTCACCTGTTCAGGCAGTGAAACAAGTCTCTCACAGTGCAGCCATCCAGGATTTGGGATCCATGACTGTACTCACCGTGAAGATGCTGGTGTTGTTTGTGAAGGTATAATCTGTACGAACACATAGGGCCCGATTTTGGTTACATTAGCCCTTATGCGCAATTAACGCACTTAGCATTGGGGAAGAGGCGTTCCCACACTAAAGTTGATAATTTCGTGACCATCCTATGTCCCTTAAAAACCTCCTATACCCGTTAAATTATGCATAGGTGTGGTTTGGGCGTTTTTAGCTTTCATCCAATCCGTGTTGGTCTTGCCATTCCCTTTAATTCATCCCTTATCTATTTCCCTTATCCCTACTGCTATGTCTGACCCTCCGAAGCACGCAGCCTGGCTGCGGGCTTAGGACACACACATGCATGAGTAGCCTATTCTCAAAGATTATGCTCTCATTTTGAAACAATTATAGCTCGGTCAATTCTCAATCATTTCTTACCATTCAACATGTTATGTTGAAAAAACATGTTCCATGTTTTTTTTGCTGTATGTGGCGTGCATTTATCCCAAGTCTGCGAAATGTTATAAAGTAAATTGCAAAAAACTCTGGAATTCGCGGCAAAAAAACTTTTTTTTTTGATCATTGATTTCTCGGTCAATTCTGGACCATTTTTTACATTTTAAAGTGCGGGATCTAGCAAAATGTAAGTGTCGGGATTTTGGTGGAAACGGCCCACCAAATCCCCGACACTTACATTTTGCTCGATGCGGGATCGTAGAGAAGACCTACCCACATATACTATACAGCATCTGAGAGAGGAGGTCTTTCCCGTCACGCTGCACTTTGAAATGTAAAAAATGGTCCAGAATTGACCGAGAAATCAATGATCAAAAAAAAGTTTTTTTGCCGCGAATTCCAGAGTTTTTTGCAATTTACAGCATTGCGTCACAAGTTAATTAATGTATTTAATTATATTATATACTGTACATTACCTAAACACAAGGAAGTGACCGACAGCAGGCAATCTACAGCTGTTTATAGGACAATCCAGCATAAATAAGGAGATGAATTGAACTGGCGCCTTTCCACGTGGAGTTGTGGACATCTCCAAAGGCGCACAGACGCGCATCGTGCGCATGTGGCTCTGCCTTCGCGGATCGGTTAAGGGGTGGTCTGATGTGGCGTTGTGGACTGCGCAACAAACACGCCCATGACCACACCTCCAGACACAAATAACGGTGTCGGCATAAAGAATAGTGGCTAAGGGAAGAGAAAGGGTGACCAAAATAGCAATAAGGGAATTCACTGCGGGTATCGGGTAACGTTAGGGACAAGGGGGGAATGAAAATCGCGCCCATAGCCTAGTATGTGGGTTGCCAACACTACAGTGAATTTACATTTGCTTTAAAAGGCAACATACTGGCATACATGCTGGCATGGTACTTTGTCTCAATGTGAACATGAGAATGAACATGAGAATCATTTCACTACTATTCTGGCAAATCTCTCCTAGCCAAAACAAACTGTCAAACTTCAAGCCTATGTCACCCTATACAAATACATTGAAACGACCTGATGGAATTACACTATTAGAAAACTAATTACACTAAAGAAAATAAATAACCCATTAATAATTGCATGTCTACTACAATTACATGTCTACTACACACTTCTTATTTCTGAGTGTTGTTAACCCCTACTATGCCCAGCTTTTTCACAAAACACAATGATATAATCTCCCATAAGTAATGTTTACAGTTGTATGTTTCTTTGGAGATTTCTTGACTAATCCACTAATCACCATGTTTTTTTTTTTTTTTTTTTTTTTTTTTTTCTCACTGATTATTTAGGCTATGCAGTGAGGCTGGTCAACGGCACAAACTCCTGTTCTGGCAGAGTAGAGATCTACTATGGTGGCAGTTGGGGGACAGTGTGTAGTGATGGGTGGGATCTGAAAGATGCTCAGGTAGTGTGTAGACAGTTAGGGTGTGGAAGGGCTGTGTCAACACCACGCAGAGCATACTTTGGAAAGGGTAGTGGGAGAATCTGGTTGGATGAAGTCAGCTGTTCAGGCAGTGAAACAAGTCTCTCACAGTGCAGACATCCTGGATTTGGGATCAACAAATGTGATCACAATGAAGATGCTGGTGTTGTTTGTGAAGGTAAATAATACATATGAACACGTAAAAACTCTATTCATTATGAACAAATAAACATCTACATATGAACATCTACTACACACTTTTTGTTTCAAAGGGGCATCAACCTTCATCCATTTTTGTCACCGCCTAAACTCCTTTGCTATTTTTAACTATATATTTTTAACTATACAAAGTAGT
Source organism: Benthosema pterotum (assembly GCA_039105355.1). Classification (NCBI taxonomy): domain Eukaryota; kingdom Metazoa; phylum Chordata; class Actinopteri; order Myctophiformes; family Myctophidae; genus Benthosema; species Benthosema pterotum. Next base: position 53,222,717 of record CM076967.1, read on the forward strand.
TTTGAACCGTTCAACTAGCCAGTCTGCATTGACGCATTGTGAGCATGTGTACTGGCCATTTTAAGTATTAAAATGTTAACTAATTGACTAATTCACTAATCGTCTTGTTTTTTTCTTCTCACGGATTATTCAGACTATGCAGTGAGGCTGTTCGACGGTCCAAACTCCTGTTCTGGCAGAGTAGAGATCTACTATGGTGGCAGTTGGGGGACAGTGTGTGATGATCGGTGGGATCTGAATGATGCTCAGGTAGTGTGTAGACAGTTAGGGTGTGGAAGGGCTCTGTCAGCACTAGAGTATGCACACTACGGACAGGGTAGTGGGAGCATCTGGTTGGATGATGTCAGCTGTTCAGGCAGTGAAACAAGTCTCTCACAGTGCAGACATCCAGGATTTGGGATCCACAAATGTGGTCACCATGAAGATGCTGGTGTTGTTTGTGAAGGTAAATAATACACATGACCATGTAATGACTGTTCATTATGACCAAGGACATGTCTACTACACACTTCTTAGGGGTGTTAACCCATACTATGCCCATCTTTGTCACACAAACACAACATGATTGCTGATCACCCCATAAGCAATGATTTGATTGCCTTAGCAAAGTACATATTGAGGATGAAAAGGGAGGTCAGAAACGTGAAGATGCCATGATTGGTTGGAATGACATTTTGTGGTTCAATTGTCTGAGCATATAATGGTGTATTATTATAACAGCGTCCCACACTACAAGTGTGATCAATTGTATACTGTAGACACAGCTTATTTGATTAAATTAATATACCGGTACTAATTCAAGGTTGATGCCATTTCATATCTGTATTATAAGGACATTTCTGCACTAGGTTTCTTTGGAGATTTCTTAATCAATTCACTCATCGTCATATTTTTGTTTTTTCTTTTCAATGATTATTCAGGTTATCAAGTGAGGCTGGTCAATGGTGCAAACTCCTGTTCTGGCAGAATAGAGATCTACCATAATGGCAGTTGGGGGACAGTGTGTCACGATCGGTGGGATCTGAATGATGCTCAGGTAGTGTGTAGAGAGTTAGGGTGTGGAAGGGCTCTGTCAGCATTAAAGTTTGCACACTATGGACAGGGTAGTGGGAGAATCTGGTTGGATGATGTCAGCTGTTCAGGCAGTGAACCAAGTCTCTCACAGTGCAGACATCCAGGATTTGGGATCCACGACTGTACTCACCGTGAAGATGCTGGTGTTACTTGTGAAGGTAAATTCATAGTAATTACTGCACGGCCACTGTACATGTATCATTATGAATAAAAGTGTTAATACCTATAAATTAATTTCAATTTCAAGTTTCAGTGTTTAGATATTAAAGGGGACATAACATTTTTCATTTCTATGGTCTTTTGGGGCTTCCCAGTGTTTCCATCTCTATCTATCTCCACAAAGATTTGTTTCTGAACAATCAGCCTTTTTAGTGCTACAGGGGATTTTATCTAAATAGTATAGAAAATATGCTCAGACAGTACATTAGAATCAGGCCTCATATTTACGTCACCACATGCAGTCCTGTTTGCATTCCCCTCCCCCCACCCCTAGCTCTGAGCTAGCTCCGTAGCTGACCAGCCGCCATTACTGGATATATGCGACTGAAATAGGCATCATATCTAAGGCAAAGGGAACATCAGCTGTGAGTATCCATAAATGTGCCTTTGTAGACTGTACCACAACAGATTCTACTCATAGCACCGTCCACTGTTCGTTTGTGTGTCTGGTGTCCACTTGAGGAAGAAGTGCCGATCGGTAGCCGATAAAAGACAACAGCATCCATGTGTGTGTGTGTGTGTGTGTGTGTGTGTGTGTGGTGTGTGTGTGTGGGTGGGTGTGGGTGTGGGTGTGTGCGTGTGCGTGCGCCCGTGTGTGTGTGGTTGGCTGGACGGAGCTATAGGCTTGTCGACGCGACAGCCGGCCCGTGGCCCACCACTTGTCATTCCTTATGGGTCTGATCATAGACAGCTCTGTAGCTATGACCAGCCACGCCAACGGCCATGTTCCCAGCCAGTGACGACCACAAGGACGGTGGAGCCCTGAGCCCACTGCGGCTGTGGTGACACGCCGACAACGTGCACAGATGCACAGCGGCTATGCTGGTTCAGACGCCGAACGAAAAGGATTTGTCTGTTTGTTTGTTGTTGTCTTCTTGTTGCGGCTTCTTCCTCAAGTGGCGAGGGTAGTGGACTACCAGTCTTGTGAACGGGAAAACAGCGACCGTCTCTTTCACAGATCAGCAAGCATGTTCTTTGAGCCACAGCCGGTTCTAGGCATGGGCATGGACCATATAGCAAGATGAAGGTTACCCAATACCATTTTTGCGTAAAATGGTATGGGGTATGAGTGTAAACATTTTTACGCTCTCAAAGAGTTACCAACTTTCCATCATTTAGCCAGGGAACCACCGGTTGAAAAATCCTGCCCTATCAGCATTCAAGACAAGGCCGATTTGAAATTGTTACTTTTTTTTTTCAAAGAGACAGATTTATAGGATCTTGATATAAGTTAGGTGATCCATGAATTGAAAAAGTAGCCCTGATGGTTCTCTGTTGCTGCTGCTGCGGTCTGTTGCAGGGGAAATATTCTAATGAGCCAGGCATGTGGGAAGAATGGTTGAATGGTTGGTGTGGCGGAGAAAGTCATTTGCATGAATTTGACTGGGGGGCGCCGGGGGGCGCAGTCAAGAGTAAAGTGGTACTGCAACTAAAATTCTTCAGAAATACTTAAAGAAATGTCATGGACTGGTTATATGCAGTGTGACTTTACCACTGCTTGAAATAAGCTTGAGGGACATGTGCAATATGATAGTAATATAGAAATATATGCATATCCCCTTTAAGGTATTGACGTTCATTTTAGCTGCCCTTCCCCCTTCCTATAAAAAAAACAATATGAATTTAAAGTCATTTTTAACCTTGATAGATTTATCAAAAACATGTGGTGCCTGATAGTGTCGTCCTAATGCCTCATGTATTAGGATTAGCTGTGCGTTTTCATTCATTGTTTTTATTTTTATGTGGACATTTCCAATATTAAAAATGAAAACAGTAAATAAATAAAAAACATTTTTAAATGCATTTAAGTGAGGATAGACAGGAAAGACGGACAGAGAGAGGGGAGAGACATGCAGCAAAGTCCATACGAACGGCACTTGAACACGCAACACACTGTCATGCGAGAGCTTATATTGTATTATGTGACATGCATCTGGATCATTAGACCCAATATTATGTATGATGAATCTATGGTCATGGTTAAAATATAAGATTTAAGTAACAATGGGTTTGTATAGGGAGCTAAAATGAATATCAAAAGTCTAAACACTGAATCCAGTAACTTATAACCCCCCGGGTGTTTACATGAGCTTGAGTAGTGATAGAATGATAAAACATATTTATTTACAGTATTTATTTATTTTCCCTTTCGAATGTTATACATGTGAACTCTTGAAAGTGGCATCTTGCATACCATCCTCATATAAGAGAATGAAGATAATTTAAGATCCATAGCATAGCATTTTTTTGTGAATTGAAACATATGAAACATGATGTTGTATTGTATAAGAATTATAAATTACATTCAAAAGTCAAACATATAGTTTTGTAATTTTCTGTAGGTGCTCTAGGTTTAAAATTTGTCTCAATCTTGTGTTTTATCATATCAATAGGTTATCATATCAATAGGTTGTTTTTTCTTCCTTTTATTCTCAGGTGATTCAGGCTATCCAGTGAGGCTGATCAACGGTCCAAACTCCTGTTCTGGCAGAGTAGAGATCTACCATGGTGGCAGTTGGGGGACAGTGTGTGATGATGAGTGGGATATGAATGATGCTCAGGTAGTGTGTAGACAGTTAGGGTGTGGAAGGGCTCTGTCAGCACGAGACTATGCACACTTCGGACAGGGTGCTGGGAAAATCTGGTTGGATGATGTCAGATGTTCAGGCAGTGAAACAAGACTCTCACAGTGCGAACATCTAGGATTTGGTGTCGACTACTGTGATCACAGTGAAGATGCTGGTGTTGTTTGTGAGGTTCAATAATATGACCACAGTACATGTTAGTGATGCGTGGGTCGATGGTGACAGGGCCCATTTCCCACGGGTCTGGTGGACAGGTCAAGGATTTTGGCACATTTAGCGGGCTGCGGGCGGGGTGGGCCCCCTCCCAAAAGTACAAAGTGGAGAACAATGTGGCTGCAGCAGGGTACACACACCCAAAAGAGTGAATTGAACAGAATGTAATGTCAAGTAGACTCAAGTCAAATATTTATTTCAACGCAGATGTCACACACGGTCATTTCCTTGTGTTTAAACTGAGATATTCTTGCATGTCATTATAGGCTACTTTTGGCTTTTGCGGGACGGGCTGGCACCGTGGCAGAACAGAGTGGGGTGGGTTATGGAGAAAACGTGGCCTGCGCATCACTAGCACACGTAGCATAATATGAAAGTGTTAGTAGTCACCTAGTATGTGGGTTGCCATCATTAAATATGAATTTACATTTCCTTTAAAAGGCAAGTAAATTAACATGGCGGCATACTAGGCCTGCTTTGTCTTGTATTGTGATTGTATTATTGTATTGTGTTTTGTAATTGTATTGTGTGAACTGAAAATGAATTGCTCATGCAAAACAGGAGGGCCTACTAGTATAGAGAGCCTTGGGAAACTGCAGACTAACAATAGTTCAAAGTGATAGTTCAGCAACCTGATCTTCATTGTTTGCTACGTGTGACTTGTTTTTATTTTATAGTAATGTTTAACGATTACAAATATTTATATTAAATGTTCAAAATTGTAATACCATGTAGTGTTCATTTTAATTGAATTCCTTATTTTTTCATATCATAATATGCTTTACTGGTGTTATTTTGCTTTCATATACAGTACGCCTTTTTGATTGTATACAGTTTCATTGCAGTTGATAAGTTTAAAGCACAGTTATAATGTGTAAGTACATACAACTCCAACCATTCCTCCTTTTCCAACATTTTACTATGTCATGCCCCTGAGCAAAAGATCTGCTAAAAATGGTGTGAAAATAGATTTAAAATAAACTATATATATATATATATATATATATATATATATATATATATATATATATATATATATATATATATATATATATATATATATATATATATATATATATATATATATATATATATACCCTTCTTTTTTAACTAGAAAAGGAAAAAGAGAAAAGGAAAACAAAAAACAAAAAGGAAAAAACACAAAAACAACCCCCCCCCCCCCAAAAAAAAAAAGAAAAAGAAAAAAAAAAAAAACATACACAACTGTGTATATAGCAGACAGACACGCCTGCAGCGGTCAACTTTTGTTTCCCCTGCCCTGAATTCAGTGTCTCATGTTCACAGCTGCATGCATTCTGCGGTAAAGACTGCATTGTGAGTGCGTGCATGCATCTGTAAAAGTATAAACCCCAAACCACCTGCGTGGGTGGCACAGTGTTGAAGACTGACTGGAAGACACAGCAGCTCAGATTGTTAGCAACCGTGAAGACAAATAGGGCAGCTATTGGATGAAGTAAGTTAAGATTTAAACATTGATTACCAACATTGTTGATAAAAAAAAATCCAAGCAATGAAAAGTATAGTAAAAAAGCTAAAGTAGTAAAGTCCAGTGGACCCTCAAACTGTCTTCTGAAACATCCAACTCCACCACCTCTCCCTCCTCTCATGCAAGTCATTGACAACATAGAAAGTCACAACACCAACTCGGATGAGGCCATTTGGTGTGGTTTCATTGTGACTGTAGAGATATACCAAAAAACATACTACTTAGTTAGTACTAAGTACGTTTTTGTGTGTGTTTTTTTAGTGGAGAAACTGCAGTCAGGCTGACAGGCTCTGTGCTGGCAGAGTGGAACATGCCGTCAGCCAAATGGTTCAGTCCGTGGGTGTGGCCTGTGGAGGGTATATAAAGGAGCTCTCCCCCACAGCCTCACTCTAATGGTTCAGTCCATGGGTGTGGCCTGTGGAGGGTATATTGGGCCGCAACTACACGGGTCTTTGCAAAGTCCAACTTTCTTCCTGAGGGCTGCCGAAGTAGGACTTCTTCCGGGTCGTTGGGCGGTCCCGGTCCCGGTCCCGTGTAGTTTTCTAGTTCCAGAGCCTTGGAAATAGACAGAGTTACGCCAACTCCGTTCACTTCATGGATCCAGTCCATCTACATAGACTTCTGTTGGATAGTGACACGAATAGGGACAGCCGGAAGTTACTGAATGCATTGAAGCCTATGGGCTCGCGCGAGTACATGAAACACTTGACCAGGCTGTTTTCTGACCCCTCAATGTCGCAACTCTTCCACTAGATGGCTCTGTCTACTTCTTGGTTGGTGAAGTGGCGTGCTATATATATATATATATATATATATATATATAGATAGATAGATAGATAGATAGATAGATAGATAGATAGATAGATAGATAGATAGATAGATAGATAGATAATTCTAGGGAGACAGTGCATGGGAATAATAATGATGATAATGACAGGCTAGTTATTTTCAAAGTCATCTTGGAACAGGGTTACAGTAAAGAAATAACAATGTGATTCAGGGTGCCATGGATGGATGCTTTACGATTTTCCTCATGTTTTTTTATTCATTAAGATGTGGATTTTGAGCAGATGTTCCCCTGTATCTCTCGACGTGGTTTCACAAGTCTCTCCCAGGAGCGTTTGGCTCTGTGAACAAAAAACTACAAGCTAAATCCGCCCACCGTTGCGCTGCATGCTGCAACTGTTCCATTGGCTGTTGACTATCACTACCGGGTGATAGTCAGCTCGTATCCTGTCCGAAGCCAGTCCGAAGCTGGTCCGAAGTTTGGACCGTGGCCAGGCAACAGGAAAGACCCTCCCGCGGCCGAAATTCAGACAGGAAGTAGCAGGAAGTGCCCATTGAAACCCATTCAAAAAAGGAGGACGTGACATCACACTCCGGTCCGAGACCTGGAATGTAGTCTGGATGGGGTGTAAAGGAGCTCTCCTCTAATGGTTCAGTCTGTGGGTGTGGCCTGTGGGGGTATATAAAGGAGCTCTCCTCTAATGGTTCAGTCCGTGGGTGTGGCCTGTGGAGGGTATATAAAGGAGCTCTCCTCTAATGGTTCAGTCCGTGGGTGTGGCCTGTGGAGGGTATATAAAGGAGCTCTCCTCTAATGGTTCAGTCCGTGGGTGTGGCCTGTGGAGGGTATATAAAGGAGCTCTCCCCCACAGCCTCACTCTAATGGTTCAGTCTGTGGGTGTGGCCTGTGGAGGGTATATAAAGGAGCTCTCCCCCACAGCCTCACTCTAATGGTTCAGTCCGTGGGTGTGGCCTGTGGAGGGTATATAAAGGAGCTCTCCCCCACAGCCTCACTCTAATGGTTCAGTCCATGGGTGTGGCCTGTGGGGGGTATATAAAGGAGCTCTCCTCTAATGGTTCAGTCTGTGGGTGTGGCCTGTGGAGGGTATATAAAGGAGCTCTCCTCTAATGGTTCAGTCTGTGGGTGTGGCCTGTGGAGGGTATATAAAGGAGCTCTCCCCCACAGCCTCACTCTAATGGTTCAGTCCGTGGGTGTGGCCTGTGGGGGGTATATAAAGGAGCTCTCCTCTAATGGTTCAGTCTGTGGGTGTGGCCTGTGGGGGATATATAAGGAGCTCTCCCCCACAGCCTCACTCTCTCTGTCCTCCATCAGAGCAACACCTGGGTTGCTACTAGGGATGTCCCAATGCCACTTTTTTCATTTCCAATCAGATCCCGATACCACAATTTTTGTGTTAGCCGATACCAATACCAAATATCGATACCAGAGAAGAATATAGCCTATATAATAACATAGGGAAGAAAAAATACCTCTTTCTGAAGTCACCAACTGGGAATGACATACTCCCTTTCAAATGTGCACTTGGAAACTCCACATGACCCAACATATTTAACTGCATGGTGTCAACCCCTTACCCCTGTGTCTCGATCACTTGTTAGGCATATATTTACCAATATGTGATCCGATAATGACAAATAAGGGCCAATACTGATACTTTTCCGATACCCATACAGTATCTGCCGATACCGAGGGACAAAAAGAGCCAATCCGAGTTTTGTATCGGGACATCACTAACCCCTTTGATTCTAAGTTACGTTTTAACACTCTTTACAACAAGACCACACACAGTACACTACACACATCCATACACTGCAAACATTACTGATTACTGACAACCTCACACTGTTCATGCATAAAATACATTATGTACATTGTTGCAGTCTGGAAGAAACTACTGCCTTTTTTCACCTGACAGGGCGCATGGAAGGAACACGTTATTCCAACCAGTTCCTCTCCCCTCCATCAGGCGCCCCGGCTGGCCAGGGGGAGGCAGTCTAGAGCCCAGGATTACTGCATGTTTTTTGTGACGGTATCTACCCTAGGGGACACGGGGAGAACATGCAAACTCCACACAGGCATGGGCACTGATGACGTGAAGGAGCAGACACGCCGCCAGCACCCACCGCAGTGCCCCTAGTGGGAATCGAACGCAGGACCTTCTACCTGTGAGGCACTAACCACTGTTCCACCCCACCCCCACTTCCACACCATGTTAGAGTATGATCTCTTTTGAGGAGTCTCCAGTTAAATGTTTATGTTCTCCACTCGCAGAAACCACAATAAACAATCTGCTACTACAAGTACAACCATGACCTGAACCGGCAACCACGACTCGTTCATCTATCCAGCGGATTACATGTAACAGGATTACATCTCAAAGACAGGATGTTGAGCAAGTGAAAACAAGAGAGATTAAATGTTTTCACTTCATTGCTTTTTGTTCTTTCCCTTGGCTATTTAAATGTAATAATAGTAATAATAACAATAAATTCTGATTAAAAAAAATATATACTCTACATTCTCGATGCATTATTTATTGTTGTCATATATTATTTTTTTAATGTTCCATTGTCCATCACTTCAATAAATAACAGGTTTGCACAAAACCATGGTTTGTTTTAGGTGTAGCCATTTATAAATTTCAGCTAAGACATTGTTTGAAATTAAAATATTCTATTTACGAATGGCATATTGGCACTCTGTAAATAAAAATAGCATCTCTCATAGCAAATGTCTTAATCTACACTACAAGTATAAAACCAATAATAAAACTCATTAATAGCTATTGTTAATAATATATATGATTTGTTTGATATACTGTAGTGTATAAGTATGTAAACATGCCCTCCGGACCACCATGAAGTCACATTAAGTACAATGCGGCCCGCACCCCAAAATGAGTTTTACACCCCTGCTCTAAAGCATACTTAGCGCCCAGGGTGAGTACACCCATATAATCTGTGGCAATGAGATACATATGTCTTAAAATATTGTAAGAGCATGGGTCTATCTTTCTATTGCTGCTAATGAACAATACAGAAACTTAAACAAATACCATGATATACAGTATATCAATAAAAATATATATTTGCAGCTTCCTCAATAGGTATAGCTTCCACAGACCAGTCAGGCTCCATGCTAGGGTACAGTAATTTGAGAGAGGAGGCCTGAAGTGTGCTGAAGGGAAAAGATGGTCAAGGACGTGGTTGTCTGCACACAGCCTCTTGCCACAGCAAGAGGCTGTCATGGAAACATGAAACGTATAAAGAAGTGTGGCCCTGATTCTCTATGAATACCAGAATAGTCGGCCCGAATAAAAATAAAATAAAAAATAAAACCCGGACCAGCCAAAATGTTGACATTGAGGGGTCAAAAAACTGAGTGCTCAGAAGGGCCGCTGCAGCCTGAAAGAGGGACAAACTGGAGTTTGAAATTCATTGTTTTCAACGATGGCGGCGCAAATAAGAGGTATGTATGTGTGCAAAATCTGTTTAAAAGTATTGCACAGTAACAACTAAAGTCTCTGTAATGTTTAGGCTGTAGGCTTACTAGGAGTAGTACAAAACAATCTAAAGTAAAGGGATTTATAATCATCAAAGCTGGGTTGTTAGTGTGCATGCTGTACTAAATGCACGCTGAGGGTTTTCCATGACCTATAATGTGGCAGGATGTGGGGAGCCCAGTGTGTCTTGTCTCCCGTCGTCAGAACGACGTTGAATCGACCACAAACTGATGTTCACATACGCTTGTCAAACAGGCAACGTTTTAGCCAATCACAGTGCAGCAGTCTCCAGCAGTTTCATAAGGCGCAAATAGAGTTAAGGTGAGGTGAAGTTAGACTGTTTACAAACACACATTTTGTAAACACTAAAGTTGCCTATATTACCTTTAATTCTGCGGGTGCATACACACTTTCAGAACAAGAAAGTAAAAAAAGAACTAATGGACTCAATCTGGTGGGGTATTCAGAGGTATGAAATCTATGTTAAGGTAACTCTTAAAGGTCCATTTGGTTCCATTTGTATACTGTAAACTACAGTATCAATTAGTCTGAGACCCCATGGAACTCACACATGAGTTAGAATATCTGTATTTGCCCATTTCTTTCATCAAGAGCAGACACACGCCAGCGGTTAACTTTTGTTTCCCCTGCCCTGAATTCAGCGTCTCATGTTCACAGCTGCATGCATTCTGTGGTAAAGACTGCAGTGTGAGTGCGTGCATGCATCTGCAAAAGTATAAACCCCAAACCACTTGCGTGGGTGGAACAGTGTTGAAGTCTGACTGGAAGAGACGGCAGCTCAGATTGTTAGCAACGGTGAAGACAAATAGGGCAGCTATTGGATGAAGTAAGTTAAGATTTAAACATTCATATTTGGTCAATTGGTCTATACTCACTGAAAAAAGAAAAGAAAAAAACAATTGTTGAGATTACGTGATTCAAACATGCCATTGGTTCCACCTGAATGATTTGCTTTTGCAGCACTAGACCCAATCACGTTCAACTTGCCCCAACGTGATTGGATCTAGTGCTTTGGCAGCTCTTTGCTGCCAAAGCAAATCATTCAGGTGGAACCAATGTCCATGTTTGAATCACGTAATCTCAACGATTCTTTTTTTCATTTTTCATTCCATGAATCAGTGCTGTTGAACATTCTTTCTACATCCATGCGTTGTTTAAAAATAATCACACCCGTGTGAAGTGAGGGGCATTCTTCTTGCACCATTGATTACAAACATTGTTGATAAAACCACCAATGAAAAGTATAGTAAAAAAAAAGCTAAAGTAGTAAAGTCCACTGGACCCTCAAACTGTCTGATTTAACATGCAACTCCACAACCTCTCCCTCCTCTCATGCAAGTCATTGACAATATAGAAAGTCACAACACCAACTCGGATGAGGCCATTTAGTGTGGTTTCATTCTGACTGAAAAAAAAAAAAAAAAAAAAAACATACTACCTAGTTAGTACTCAGTACATTTTTGTGTGTGTGTGTGTGTGTGTGTGTGTGTGTGTGTGTGTGTGTGTGTGTGTGTGTGTGTGTGTGTGTGTTTTAGATGTGGGGTAGCTAAGAGGATCAAGGAGGGTGTGGCATGCTGGAGGAGACCTGGAGCTGGAGGAGAGGGTGGAGGGGAAGTGGAGGAGGGTGGAGGTGGAGGATGAGAGGGTTGTTGACAATCCCAGAGAACAAGGCTCACTGGAGGCTCCAGCAGAACAACGTAGGCTACAACACTAACACCCTCTCTTCTCACATCATTACTGCAGATATTTTCTTCCCCCAAGTGTTATTTATTTATTTAATTTTATTGTTTTGATTGATTGATTATTATGTTTTGCACTCCGTCCATGTGTGTATTTGTGTGTGTCCGTCCGTCCGTTCGTGTGTGTGTCTCCGTCCGTCCGTCTCCGTGCGTGCGTGTGTGCGTCTGTGTGTGTGTGTGTGTGTGTGTGTGTGTGTGTGTGTGTGTGTGTGTGTGTGTGTGTGTGTGTGTGTGTGAGTCCGTCCATCTGTCCGAGATTTTGCACACACACTCCCTGGATGCCGACAATGAACCTCTGCCCCATTTTTTTCCATTTTCCACAGCAGCCTATGTAAGCCACTGTAAGACAGCATGCAAATTTACGGCCTGCATCGATCTGCATCAAATGTAGCGTGACACTCCTTAGAGGACAAAGAATTTTCATGTTACCTTTCACCCCCCCCCCCCCCCCCCCCCCCCCCCAAAAAAAAAAAAAAAAAAAAAAAGAAAAAAAAATGTTATGTGACAATATGGTGTATTCTGACTGAGTTGAACTCGACTTGAACTCTACTGTACTATTCTAGGTGTAAAGAGAGTGATCTTCAGAGCAGCTGCAGTGTGTATTACAGTGCTGTGTGCTGTAGCAGTGGTGATAACCACAGTCAAGATCATGGACTGTGAGTATCAGCTTCGTGGTCAAAACATAACATCACATCACATAAACATAACATCACATAAAAACACACCTAATCTTGAACATGGGTTTTCTTCTTCTCAAAGCTCCATTTTCACACAGATGCAGATGTTTGGTCTCATCATACACAATAGTAACAACTGTGTTTTGTCTCATATTTGGGCCCTTTGCAGGTAATTCAGCCATTACTGAGTTACAGACAAAGTATGACAACATGACCCTGGAGAGAGACCAATGGAAGACCAGCTATGACAACATGACTCTGCAGAGACCAATGGAAGACCAGCTATGACAACATGACCCTGCAAAGAGACCAATGGAAGACCAGCTATGACAACATGACCCTGCAGAGAGACCAATGGAAGACCAGCTATGACAACATGACTCTGCAGAGACCAATGGAAGACCAGCTATGACAACATGACCCTGCAAAGAGACCAATGGAAGACCAGCTATGACAACATGACCCTGCAAAGAGACCAATGGAAGACCAGCTATGACAACATGACCCTGCAAAGAGACCAATTGAAGACCAGCTATGACAACATGACCCTGCAAAGAGACCAATGGAAGACCAGCTATGACAACATGACCCTGCAAAGAGACCAATGGAAGACCAGCTATGACAACATGACCCTGGAGAGAGACCAATGGAAGACCAGCTATGACAACATGACCCTGGAGAGAGACCAATGGAAGACCAGCTATGACAACATGACCCTGGAGAGAGACCAATTGCTAAGTGAAGTAAAGGAGCTTAAAGGAATAACAGAAAGTAAGAAATAATTGAGGGACCAAGCCTGAAGTGTCTATAGTCATTCTTTGTGTTTGTATTAGGGTTGGGCGATGAAACTTTTTTTTTTTTTTCAATCGCCGAACGCCGTGGGAAAAATTGCCAAAAATTACTGAATGACCCCCCAATTTTGTATTCATATCTGTATTACGAGTCCATTGCTGCATTTCAGTTGGAGAATTATTTCAGGCTGCTATTTTTTGTTTATTTATTTGTTGTCTGTGTGTTTTTTCTTCTCACTATTCAGATCGTCCAGTGAGGCTGGTGGACGGCCCAAACTCCTGTTCTGGCAGAGTAGAGGCAGGGGTGAAAATCTACCGTTGTGGCATTTGGGGGACAGAGTGTGGTGATGGGTGGAGTATGAATGATGCTAAGGTAGTGTGTAGACAGTTAGGATGTGGAAGAGCTCTGTCAGCTCCAGGGTCTGCACAATTCGGACATGGGAGAGGGATCATCTGGTTGGATAATGTCAAATGTTCAGGCAGGGAAACAAGTCTCTTACAGTGCAGACATGCAGGATTTGGGATCCACAAATGTGGTCACTATGAAGATGCTGGTGTTCGTTGTGAGGTTAAATAATATACCCAGGCGTGTAGAGTTTGTGTCGGCTGCAAGGCTGCAAGGCTGCAGCCTACATGAGGATTTCAGTAGGATTTCACAGGGGCTGTGGTCCCAACTTAATTTGCTGGCCCAGGCTAGGCTTGGGCCAGGAAAATCGCCCTTGCATGGTAACTGACAAACAATGAGTAGTGGTGGGGGATTTGGGGAGCTATACATCACAATGGCATGTAAGGTGTTAGACTTCATTAATTCAGCCTTTTGTTATCAAATGGCTCAAAACCTGTTTAACTGGTCCTGGAGACTGGAGGTGTTGATGGTCCCCAAAACAGCAGGATGGCTAATGAATGGCCCATCACTATTTCCACTAACCAGCCTTTCTCCACTGTGTGGAGAGGCTGGGGGATAAAAGATTGCCCCAAAACAAACAAATAAATACATATGTAATACATTGAATATACTTGCATTACTAATCACAATGTTATAATTAATGGCACACACACAGAGCCCCCCCAGCCCCTTTTACTATAATAATACTATAGGACTTTTCTATAGTATTATTCCAGTTTGTTCATTATTTATTTTTAAAAAGTACTGTGATTATACTAAATGGAAGATTCCATTACAAAAAGTGTACAGAAACTGCTAAAATGATGCACCACCCACCTGAACTTAATAAAGCCTTGCCCACAGCTGTTGCCCACAGTTGTTGATAATGTGGGAGGGGTTAGGGCTATGATGTCACTATAAAATGTGTTATTTTCATTAGGGATGGGCAGATACATCGGCCATACAGATGTTATCGGCCAATAAAGGCTTTAAAAATGAATATCCGAAAATATCGGTACCGGGAAAATATCATAAAAATATGAGCTGATTTGGGATTTTTTTGTGGGGAAAATCAGTAAAACACTTTTTACAGATATGTATAGAGCTACACAATTGTGAAAAAATATATATGGGGGGCCTTCCTCCAATTATGATGGAGTGGTGGCAGGCCTTGGTGCATGTGCTGGTGGTCTGTTGGGGGTTTTCCAAATCGCTGAATGCTTCCATTATTTATTTTTGTCCACAACTAAAGCCTGCATATATTGGTATCGGTTGATATTGGTATCAGTAATCAAGAGTTGAATAATATTGGGATATCGGTAAGAAAAAAAGTCAATATCGGGCAACTGGTTCCATTTGTATAAACTGTTACAAACCCAACCCAAAGGGCTCATCTAGCTGGAGACCCCCTGGAAATTACTCAAGTATCACTGTGTGTGTGTGTGTGTGTGTGTGTGTGTGTGTGTGTGTGTGTGTGTGTGTGTGTGTGTGTGTGTGTGTGTGTGTGTGTGTGTGTGTGTGTTCTATTCTGCATTGTGATTGCGGCTTGCACAACATGCATGTTCAAAAGTGTGAAACCGAAAACACTTGCTTGGGTGGGACAGTGTTGAAGTTCGACTGGAACAGACAGACAGCAGCTCAGATTGTTGGCAACGGAGAAGATAAATAGGGCAGCAGCAGAGCTAGAAGACTAAGTAAGTTATCATTTACAGTAGTATTATTATAAATCCATAAATCAGTGAATCACTGCTATTGAACATGCTTGGCGTCTGTGTGTATATAGCAGACAGACACGCCAGCGGTCAACTTTTGTTTCCCCTGCCCTGAATTCAGTGTCTCATGTTCACAGCTGCATGCATTCTGCGGTAAAGACTGCATCCTGAATGCGTGCATGCATCTTCAGAAGTATAAACCCCAAACCACCTGCGTGGGCGGAACAGTGTTGAAGATTGTTAGCAACCGTGAAAACAAATAGAGCAGCTATTGGATGAAGTTAAGATTTAAAAATTGATTACAAACATTGTTGATAAAAAAATCCAAGCAATGAAAAGTATAGTAAAAAAGCTAAAGTAGTAAAGTCTACTGGACCCTCAAACTGTCTCCTGAAACATCCAACTCCACCACCTCTCCCTCCTCTCATGCAAGTCATTGACAACATAGAAAGTCACAACACCAACTCGGATGAGGCCATTTGGTGTGGTTTCATTGTGACTGTAGAGATATACCAAAAAAACATACTAAACACAAAAACGTACTTAGTACTAACTAAGTAGTTAGTACTAAGTATGTTTTTGTGTGTGTTTTTTTAGTGGAGAAACTGCAGTCAGGCTGACAGGCTCTGTGCTGGCAGAGTGGAACATGCCGTCAGCCAAATGGTTCAGTCCGTGGGTGTGGCCTGTGGAGGGTATATAAAGGAGCTCTCCCCCACAGCCTCACTCTAATGGTTCAGTCCGTGGGTGTGGCCTGTGGAGGGTATATAAAGGAGCTCTCCCCCACAGCCTCACTCTAATGGTTCAGTCCGTGGGTGTGGCCTGTGGAGGGTATATAAAGGAGCTCTCCCCCACAGCCTCACTCTAATGGTTCAGTCCGTGGGTGTGGCCTGTGAGTGTATATAAAGGAGCTCTCCCCCACAGCCTCACTCTAATGGTTCAGTCTGTGGGTGTGGCCTGTGGAGGGTATATAAAGGAGCTCTCCCCCACAGCCTCACTCTAATGGTTCAGTCTGTGGGTGTGGCCTGTGAGGGTATATAAAGGAGCTCTCCTCCACAGTCTCACTCTTTCCTGTCCTCCCTCAGAGCAATGTCATGGGTTGCAGCCTGGCCCACAGGGCCTAGCCCTATTGATTCTATGTTACGTTTTAACAGTCTTTACAACATGATCACACACAGTACGCTACACACATCCATTTCATATTTAAAAAAAAAATGTTTTCCTCTTGTGTTGACCTTCCTCATTTGTTATGCAACCCCTAGTGCATGACAGCTCTCAATATCTGAATTAGCGCTACACAAGTCTACACAAGAGAATGTAGAAGATTAATGGTCATTTTGATCTGTATGTTTGACTGTTGTTTTTTTTCCCAAATCCAGCCTGGAATTGTGGAAGAAGCAAAATATTTTTGGGGGGGTCTGTGGGGCTAAAAATGTCCTCAAATAGTGGACAATGGCTCAAATGCTGAATAAATACTGGGCCCTGGTATCAAAAAAGGTTGAAAAACACGTGCTCTATGACAGTAACCCACTAGTGACTGATTGAGCTACTGCGTGTGCAGTTAAGCCTACAGTAAACACGGCGCCACTGTGTTTTCCTCGTCGTATATACGTTCGTCCTGCTTCCTCCTATCGGTTTGGTGTTTCGCAAGAACAGTAAAATAACCTGCAGTTCACACTAGGGTCATTGTTGGTCGTTGGGTTTGTGCAGTTCACAGGGTCACTGTTGGTCGTTGGGTTTGTGCAGTTCACGGGGTCATTGTTGGTTGTTGGGTTTGTGCAGTTCACGGGGTCATTGTTGGTTGTTGGGTTTGTGCAGTTCACACTGGGGTCATTGTTGGTCGTTGGGTTTGTGCAGTTCACAGGGTCACTGTTGGTCGTTGGGTTTGTGGTTCCGCCGCATCAAAAGCTGGCCTGTATTTTAGCACATTGTAAGATGGTCAAAACTGCTGAGTGGTCTAAACTAGCTATATGAGCATGCAGCGAAAGCCACCCCTTTATTGACTGACTGGTGTTTATGGGATAATATAAACAGTGGCAAATAAGGGAAGCTGGGGCCGTGTGTGTGTGTGTGTGTGCGTGCGCGTGCAAGATAAAACCCTCATTTTTCACCATTTGTCCTCCTATGATCCTTCCTTCCTAGAAAGGACCATCGGTAACCAAATGGACCCTTGTAGATCTCTTGAGAGTGTAAAATGAAACCAAATGGACCCTTACGGGTTCATTTGGTTTCATTTTACACTAGTTACACTGGTTTCATTTTATACTAGTGCATTTTAGATTTTGGCAGTTTTGCCATGAAAAATATGCCATGAAAATGACTGAGCCAAATTATTATTATTTTTTGTCCCTTTTCCCCTGGACTTGCATCATGGCACCCACGTTCACAGTCCGTAGCGCCTGCTTGCATGTAACTCACGGAGTGATGTCGACACTATAGCTGTTGTCTTCCCCTTTTAATGCACAGAAACTAGTGGCAAAAAATGATCAAGATAAAAAAGAGAAGACGAGTTCCCGGAGTGGTCAACTTCGTCATCAGAAACGTCGATGTTGAAGTCCGTTCATGACGGCATGCAGTATGTGGGGAAGGAGGGGGGGGGGGTGTAGATCCAACTTGTTCATTTGAGCGACAGAAGTGTCGCATGTGTGGGACAAGTCGAGTGGGGAAATGGCGGGACGAGATGTGGTTGGCAAATTATGAACATGTTGATGTTTACATTCCAAAAATAATTCATTATTTCAATTCAAATTCGGCCAATACTTGGGCGATTCAGGCTACAACCAATGAAAATTCAAGCGCTGTCCGTTTTTTCGTCGTCGTCTGTTTAAACGTGCTGTTAGAGGACTACAAAGTATTAGGGCATTTTGAACACTGGTGCCAGCCCAGCCACAATGTGGGACAGACAGGGTCTCCGTTTGTGTGGTGCTGGAAAAGTTTGGGAGGGACTCCCATGCAAAGAGAGGGAAATCTGGTCACCCCTAGCGTATAGGCACCGTCACTGTGATCATGTGACCCCAGCAAACTATTCTCCAGTTCCACGCAACCATAGAGTTATAAATATAGAGAGCGGACTGGAGCGATAGCCCCGCCCCCTTGCCGTTCATTTCAATACAAGTTGCTCAGTGGCGCTTTGAAGCACCCGGAAGACTGCCGGAAGTTCCCATTGGAATAACATTGGAGGCAACTTCCGGACACCAAATTTTGGTGTCCACATGTGTGCCGCCATGACACCTGTGACGTCATGAAGCCCGTTCACTTCCATTATAGGGCTGCACTTCCACTTTTCGCCACCAGGGCCCGTTGCTTCAAGCCTGGAGGCGCTGTCGGTGGATGTGCAGGCAACACAGAAATAGGAACTTCCTTATTGCCTCACAGTAGTTCTAAGGTTGGAGGATGACGTGTTAAAAAGTGGTAGAAGTGGTGGAAGTGTTATTCCCCTTAAACTCGTCCTTTTATCTGCACACGTTGAGAGCTCACACCGACGTGCAATGAATTCACCCCTGTGTTTACAGTATACTTTTTTGTGTGTAAGAATACAGATCTGTGCAGAATACAGATACAACATTTGTATATCACAACATTTGGGATTTTAATTAAAATCATACGCATGGATGAGAGTTAGGAGATTTAGTCAAATCTGTTCTGCATTTTTTTTGTCATCGCACATACATTATTATTGGGTGAGGTGCTGTGTTTGTTTGCTGTTATGAAAAAATGTTACCTTTTTTATATTTTATACATAGCCTAATCACTCTCTTATTTGGTCAAGCTTATTTTAGACCAAGGGCACATTTGACTGTTTCTTTTTCACTTTGCCACCACCGCTGACGTAATGTCATGTACACAGTGTAAGTGTATGTTTTTTTGGGTGTTCTGCTTTTCTTGCTTTCCCTTTGTGTCTAAAGTATATATCTGAAAGCAGCCGTGTGCGACCGTGTTAAAGTCAGCCCTGTACAGATAGCTCTACAGCCGTCCGTTCTGCAACAGTGGAGTCTAATGACGCGCCAAACGGTCTGACCGGACGAGACGTGAGTAACATAACAAAAACAGAAGACAAAAAAACTAAGTTGTTGATTAATCTGATTTTTTTTTTTACATAATTAACTCATGTTCACACTGACTCAACCCACTGAGCATTTTCTCATTGAAAAAAATGGGTAGACCATGATTTTACGGAGACATATAGTGTAGCTGTGTGTCTCCCATAGAGCATATCTCAAGAATTGCAAGCATTGGGGGTTTGTAGATCACCTGTTTTGATAAATATTTGAGAAATAAACAGATCTTTTCCCCTCCAGATTATTTTTTATTTTTTATATCTTCAATTCCTGTAAAGGAAAACAGGCATATTTTGGACATAGCTCGAATGGTGATTAATCATGATTAAATTCATTTTGAAGCTGTGATTAATTTGATTAATTTTTTTAATCATTCAAACGCCCTAGCATTAGAACTCTGAACATCGTCAGCATTGTACTTGTACTAATTATTTATATTTTTAATATCCTTCAGATGCCTGCCGGCTCAAAGGGGCCGCGGTACGTTGGAGGACGACGGGAGGACGCTGTGTACGAGAACGCCGGCTGGGGAGAGAGCGCAGACGAGGCCTTGGACGAAGAGGCCGTCTACGCCAACGTAGAGAGTCTCCGTAAGGCCACAGGAGATAAAGGTACACAGTGACACAACGTATCAGACCTAAATGCCCAGTCTGCCGCACCAAACACGACGGCATGCTAAACAACCCATGATATTTCAAATTAGTGCCTATATTTAAAATGATTTAAAACACTACTACTGCTATACTAACTAATTGTGCCACCACTAAACCAACAGCATTTCATCATTGAAAACAGAAAACTCTCTGAGTCAGACCTTTAGCTTTATGCATGCTGCGTGTCTGTTGCAACTTCAACAACAACTGATGTTATTATTGATGCTTTACTTGACTAATAAAAGTCCTGTAACCAAATCCGCCCCTGTGTATAGCCCTATACACTAGCAGAGAGTGGTACTGAATGTGTTCCAAAATTGTGCTTATTTTGTCTGTATTTTTGAGGCTTCGCCTTTATTTTGACGGAGGGGCAGACAGTAGGATGAGAGGAAACAGGGAGACGGGGTGAGGGCTGTCGGGATCGGGAATCGAACCCGTGGATTGCCTTCCAGGCCTGTAACACTACAAAACAGTATACATGATATAAACGATATTTAATTCTCTCACTCTATCTCTCTAACCTTGCACTGTACTCAACTATCTTCCAGTTGTCCAGAGAACCCTCCTGGTTGAGGTAGAGACCAGCCGTTTCAGAGGGTATGCAGTGTGTGTCACAGTGCTGTGTGTTCTACTAGCAGCAGGAGGACTCGCTGTGTCTGTGTACTGTGAGTATCAGCCAGTGTTGCCAACTTAATTGGCCTACTTGTCGCTTTTTTAGACCCCCTAGCGCCAAAGTTATATAGAGCTCTTGGTGGAAAATCTAGTGCTTTTTGAATGGTGAGTTGGGGCAAAATTGATTCATTTTTAACCATTTTTCCTCCTACCCTGGTTTTCACCCAGTGGTCCCCAGGCTAAATGATGGACAGTTGGTTAACCAGATTTTACTCTTTGAGTAGTTCTAGAGCATTTTGGATTTTGGCAGTTGGCAACACTGATAACAGCTGGTCATAATACTTAGTCAAGATCTTACAACAAGTAAAGGATGCTTTTATTCTGATAGTTTTAGCCTTAGCCTCCCCAGCTTGCTTTCACAACTGCCTATATATATTCTAGCCATGAAATAACACACACTAAAATCAGAAGCTTCTTGTGTGTGTATTACCACTGACAACCTGACGAATTCCAATGCTGGCCATTCATACAGGGGAAATCAAGAGGGGTGGGGGGGGGGGGGGGGGGGCAATCTCACAAGCAGTCTGTTACACACACACACACACACACACACACACACACACACACACACACACACACACACACACACACACACACACACACACACACAGAGGATGCTGCAGAGTGCAGACGGACTCTGAGTAGAGCTGTGTGCATGTGGATGTAGCTATGCATTCAGAAAGAAAACTGAAAAAAAAAAAAAAAAAAAAAAAACCTTGCTCTGTTAGTGCAAGCTAATGACATTGTCATGTCAAAAAGGTACAAGAAAGCTACAAGATAGATCAGCGTTTTTCATGTCACAATCCCTCTAATGTTTGCGTGGGACAAAAATAGACACTACGCCGATTTGCTCAGACACTATGGTTTAAAGGTCTCCTCCAACAATAAAAAGTTAAAAAATTAACTTGTGAAATGGGGCATTCTATGACTTCTGGACGGGATGTCTACTTACTTGTCACGGTCCAACAGGTCCAGTGTACATTGCAGTATTTATATTTAAGTATAATTGGGTATTTTTGAGCACTTCTATGTAAAATTATTACAAAATTGTACTAATTGTTTATTGTTAACTTTTGGTCCCTTGCAGATCATTCCGCCATTACGGAGAGAGATCACTGGAAGAGCAGCTACGACAACACACTCCTGGAGAGAGATGAATTACAACGTGAATAAACATTGCGGAATCAATAGGGCTTCGCACTTGCTTTGCAGTGCTCGGGCCCTAATTAAACCGGCTTAAAACAGAGATAGCAGGTGAGAGAGTAATACAACTTGGCTTGCTGAAGGAATATTAATGTGCCTGTTATTATTGATATTATTGATAATTCAAACGGCATTACGCAACTGCTTAAACTATATAGAATATTTTGTCTGACAAAAGACATATGAAGACATGTGATACAGGTGTGCAATAACCATCATCCTTCCAAAATGTACGATGATCGGTAATGTTTTATGAAGCCGCTTCAACGTTTATTAAGCGATAATTCCCAGGAAGCTGCTTATTAGCCGATCTACTCGACCAGGCATGCTGTCTGGGAGCCTACTGACATGATTGCATTGATAGGATGAAATATTATAGTTACCGGTATACAGTATATCACATTTCAAACGATATATTAAACAAATATATATTTTTGGCATTTGCCAAAGTTGACTCATTTTACATAAAAAAGAGCTTGTCTGCTCAAACCAACAATTCAATACTTTGTTCTCATGTTCCACAGGCTATATTATACCTAAAAAGAGTAGACTTCTGTGTAAAAGGTAAATGGTGCATTACTGTATATAGCACTTTTATCCAAGGTGCTTTACCTAGGTTGTGCATCACATTCACCCATTCACATGGACATTCATACATTATTTTGGTAGTGGAAACCATGCAAGGCACAAACAGCACATCAGGAGCAATTAGGGGTTCAGTGTCTTGCTCAGGGACACTTCGACAGTGACTTTGGGGGAGGTTTGAACCAGCAACCTTGCAGTTACTGACTCTACCGCTGAGGCACTGCCGCCCACTGTGTATCACTGCTCACGTGAGCCCAACAAACTAATGCAGATGTCTATCAATAATTTCAACATCTCCATGCACTACGTTCCGCGGTTAAGTTTGCTTTGGGTGTTCTGCTTTTTTTGGGTGTGCGTTTGTTTGTGCACCGAATTTATATCAGATCTAACGGTCTTACAGTATAATACAGTCAACAGACAGAGCTCAGCCTGTTCTGCAAACAGCGAAGACTGATGAGAGGACAGTGACAAGATCGACGAGACGTGAGTAACAACAACCAACAAAACACCAGGAATATTGTACATGACATTGTAATGACTGCAGGTATTACCTGCTGGGGCGGATGTAACAGTGCCCAATTGGGGGGGGGCAAGAGAAAATGGTATGGGTGCGGCTTCATCGCCTGTGGCGCGAAATTCATGAAACCGCACCCATACCATTTTTGGTTTATTAGTCAGGTAAAGCATCAATAATAACATCAGTTGTTGTTGAAGTTGCAACAGACACGCAGCATGCATAAAGCTAAAGGTCTGACTCAGAGAGTTTTCTGTTTTCAATGATGAAATGCTGTTGGTTTAGTGGTGACACAGCTGTAGTTAGTAGCAGTAGTAGTGTTTCAAATCATTTTAAATGGAAGCAATTTGAAACATCTTGGGTTGTTTGGTGGGGCAGTCAGGGAATTTAGGGGAGGCATTGCCCCCCTCCCTCATGCCCATGCCTAGATCCGCCCCTGATTACCTGTGCTGATGAACTTCATGCGACTCTTTTTTTGTGTCGTTTCTCAAGATGTCTGGCGTCTCGAAGGGGCTGAGGTATGTGAGAGGTAGAGACAACATGGAGGGGAGGGTAGAGGAGGAGGCGGTTTACGCCAACGTAGACCGAGGGAAGGCTGCAGGCGCTGCAGCAGCATACTCCAACGTAGACCGAGGGAAGGCTGCAGGCGCTGCAGCATACTCCAACGTAGACCGAGGGAAGGCTGCAGGCGCTGCAGCATACTCCAACGTAGACCGAGGGAAGGCTGCAGGCGCTGCAGCATACTCCAACGCAGACCGAGGGAAGGCTGCAGGCGCTGCAGCATACTCCAACGCAGACCGAGGGAAGGCTGCAGGCGCTGCAGCATACTCCAACGCAGACCGAGGGAAGGCTGCAGGCGCTGCAGCAGCATACTCCAACGCAGACCGAGGGAAGGCTGCAGGCGCTGCAGCAGCATACTCCAACGTAGACCGAGGGAAGGCTGCAGGCGCTGCAGCATACTCCAACGTAGACCGAGGGAAGGCTGCAGGCGCTGCAGCATACTCCAACGTAGACCATGAGGAGGCTGCAGACGACGCAGTGTACGCCAACGTAGAGGGCGGCCAGAAGGTTACGGGAGATAAAGGTACACTGTGAAAAATATGTTATTTATGCAAATGTTATAATTAAAGGTAGGGGAAGTGATTTCATTTTTGCCAGATATCACCCAAAAAATGTTTTTCTGTTAAAATGCTCTATGATAAGGTGTGCAGACCATATATGGAGTTTCCCCCTCCCCCACGTTAGCAGAGGAGCTAATAAAAGTTCCCCAGGTGGAGGGTGAATTCTCCTCCAATCAGGATCGAGCAGCAGGTTCACATAGTGTAGCTACTCTTGGGCGCCCCTAGTGCACCAGGCTGGTAGTACAAATCACTTACCCTACCTTTAATTAAAAAATATACGTATAAAAATTGTAACTTTTTTTTCACCCAGTGCCAATATGTAACATGACAAAACAAAACAAAACAAAACAAAACAAAACAAAACAAAACAAAACAAAACAAAACAAAACAAAACAAAACAACAAAACAAAACAAAACAAAACAAAACAAAACAAAACAAAACAAAACAAAACAAAACAAAACACAATATGAGTTCTATACCCCCTATGACCTCATACCTATACTCAGTGGCATTTCTAAGCAATTTGGAGCCCTAGGCAAGTTCTTAAATAACAATATTATTATGTGTTTTAAATGCTCAATTCTAGTTATAGAGGATAAGTATAATGTATGGGATCCTTTTAAAGCATGTCTGGTGGTCGCCTCCCTCCCGTCAGGGCACCTTAGGCAACTGCCTATATCTGCCTAATGGCAAAAACGCCCCTGCCTACACTTCAAGAGTACAAGCTGCTTGATCATCTATCTTCTGTACTACTACCTTCCAGTTGTCCAGAGAACCATCCTGGTTGAGGTAGAGACCAGCCGTTTCAGAGGGTATGCAGTGTGTGTCACAGTGCTGTGTGTTCTACTAGCAGCAGGAGGAGTCGCTGTGTCTGTGTACTGTGAGTATTATTGGCAGGTCAAAAGTGCATAGTCATAATGATCTGGCAACAACGAAACGATGCTTTCGTTTGTCTGTGAGCATTGGGAGAGCAAGGCATTTCGGACCCGTGTTTAATGGCACTGCCATGTTTAACTCAGATTGAGTTATTTGATGCATTTTGTCCCCAACTATGATTTTTTTTTGTGGAGAAATCTGATTTCATTGTTATCCATGCCCATCCATCTACTGTACATGTGTTATGATTTATTCATTTTTGTACGCAACCATGCAGTTATTAACCACTTTCAGTGTGACATATGGGGGATTTCATTATCTGCAAACTTTTTCTAAAATTATGTTCTTTTTGCCAACAAATAGAAAAAAATAGTTGTCAGCGTGAGAGCTTGTAGATCCAAAAGGTGGGGCTTATTGACTTTTTGGGGATTTTTTCCTTTTCTTTTTTTTTTTTGCCATGCCTGCATTCTGATATTATGACTACACATCTGTGCAAGAACCTAGTTTTCTAGCCACCTAATCTCCTTCTCAAAGCTTCGTTGCCACACAGATGTTTGATCTTACCATGACCAGCAACTGACACTGTGTTTATTGTCATGTTTGGTCTCTTGCAGATCATTCAGCCAACACTGGGTTACAGACACAGAGAGACCTATTGCAACATGAAGTAAACCAGCTGAGAGAGACGGCAGGTCAGAGACAATACACTCACTTTTATGAAGCAATAACAGTCTATATTTATTAAAATTGGTATTATTGTCAAGGAAGTGTTAGGTTTTATGAAAGTATTCAGATTAAAACAGATTGCTATATGCAGGCACAGTATATAGCAACAGTTGATGTATAATGTATACTATGGTCATAGGCCTAGATTTTCGTCACCTCTAAACCCATTATTCCTTAACTTCTTTGCCTTTTTATACTAATTTAAAAAAACAACAACATTTTTTTCAATAGTTCAAATGGCC
The DNA here is from genome assembly GCA_039105355.1 of Benthosema pterotum. NCBI lineage: Eukaryota > Metazoa > Chordata > Actinopteri > Myctophiformes > Myctophidae > Benthosema > Benthosema pterotum. The sequence goes on from CM076967.1 coordinate 53,248,595, forward strand.
AGTCTACAAGCTCACAACGTGTCAGTAGATTGGCATGTTGAAATATTCCAAAAAGTTCATAAAAATAGTAAAATAGAGACAAGTGGTTTGGGATAAGGGGTTTAGTGTGTGCCGAAAATGGAGCCCTTGGCTTAATGTATAGCCAATGTATAGTTTGATACTATAATCATGCAACCTACTTTAATCTTTTGGATTAATTTTCATAGACTTGGCTTCTTGCTTTTGCCTACTATTTTTGAATAACTACTCTAAAGGTTAGAAAAGATTATCTTTGCTTTGTAAAAAAAAATAATAATAATAACTAAATCTCCTGTTTGTGGTTCAGCCAAGCGGTGTGCCAGTGGATGGATGACGTTTGGAGACAGCTGTTATTACAGATCTGCTGTAATGAAAACTTGGCAGCAACATAGAGACCTGTGTAGGAAGACACCAGGAGCAGATCTGGTGGTCATTAACAGTCCAGAAGAACAGGTTAGTACAGGGGTCAGCAACCTGCGGCTTCTGAGCCGCATGTGACTCCAGAACACAGCCCTAGTGGCTCCCTGGCTGTAGCATTATTACATACACACTGGGCTCTAGAACACAGCCCTAGTGGCTCAGTGGCTGTAGCATTATTACATACACACTGGGGCTCTAGAACACAGCCCTAGTGGCTCCCTGGCTGTAGCATTATTACATACACACTGGGCTCTAGAACACAGCCCTAGTGGCTCCCTGGCTGTAGCATTATTACATACACACTGGGCTCTAGAACACAGCCCAAGTGGCTCCCTGGCTGTAGCATTATTACATACACACTGGGGCTCTAGAACACAGCCCTAGTGGCTCCCTGGCTGTAGCATTATTACATACACACTGGGGCTCTAGAACACAGCCCTAGTGGCTCCCTGGCTGTAGCATTATTACATACACACTGGGGCTCTAGAACACAGCCCTAGTGGCTCCCTGGCTGTAGCATTATTACATACACACTGGGGCTCTAGAACACAGCCCTAGTGGCTCAGTGGATGTAGCATTATTACATACACACTGGGCTCTAGAACACAGCCCTAGTGGCTCCATGGCTGTAGCATTATTACATACACACTATTACTATTACATATTACATACACACTGGGTCATTAATATACCTTAGAGATGTTGTGTGAACTAGAAATGGAGTTCTGTAAAACTCCTTTATTTATTTTTTTTGAAACTCCATTTCTGAAGAAAGATTGTGTTTCACCATGTTAATGATTTTTCTTTGACCCGCCAGGGTCCATTTGGTTCACATTTGCACACTCTCAGGAAAAATATAATAAAAATAAAAATAAAATGCGGCTCCAGACAGGTTTTGAATTTAATTTTGGGTCGAAAATGGCTCTTTCAACATCTTGGGTTGCCGACCCCTGGGTTAGTAGTAGTGAGGCTGTTAAAAATAACAAGTTAATGGCAATAAATAATTTTGTTAATTAATCTGATTACAATGTTTAACGCAATTAACACATGTGCACACTGACTCAACCAACTGCGCATTTTCCTCATTAAGTAGAGCACGTTTTTTCAGAGCCATAGACAGGTGCGTAGAGTTTGTGTAGGCTGCAAGGCAAAATCGCCCTTGCATGGTAACTGACAAACAATGAGTAGTGGTGGGGGATTTGGGGAGCTATACATTACAATGGCACGTTTCCAAAGGTGTTAGACTTCATTAGCAGCCTTTTGTTATCAAATGGCTCAAAACCTGTTTAACTTAACATACATTGGTAAGCACTTGAGATTGTCAGTGGTGGTACCACCATGGCAATGAAATGGTAACCGCAGGAATGTGGTACCAGAAAGTTCCATGCTGTCACCAGGAGATTAACAGGTTAAATACACATTTACATGTCCTACAACTTGGTTAGCGGTTCCTAATAGACAGAGGCATACTTTTATAACCATTGCTTATCAACCATTGACACCTTTTAAATGACGTGTGAAAAGCGTTACCATTCCAGGGTAGTGGTACCACCATGGTGCCCCATCAGCAGCCAAGTGTTAACAGTGACAATCCCAGTGCTTACCACTGTACATCAATCAATCAATTGATTGAATCAATTGATGGAAACCTGTATGTGTTCAATAACGTTAAGTTTCTCTCATGCAAAAATCAGGAATTCATCAAAGGATTGCTGGCTGGGGGTGAGGCTTCAGCAACATGGCTTGGTCTGAAACGGACTGCAGGAAACTGGACGTGGGTGGATGGAAATCCCCTGACCCAGTGAGACATTCTACTGGTTTTCCTATTTGTGATGTGATCAGATTCACTGTTATTTTGTACAATTTGTACAAACATGTTGAAAATGGGAGGAATTCCCCTTTAATACACTTTGTGTTTGTATCCTTTACCCTGCAGGCACTGGGGTGGTGGGTCGCTTCTCAACAATGGAGATGACAACTGTGCATACTTCAGTAATGGAGAATGGCGTAATTGTTCATGCTCAAATAAAAGCTTCCGGATGTGCGAAAAGCTCTATTCATCCTAACTTCATTGATGATACTGTACCTTAGTGTTCTGCTCAGAGTTCACAAGGGCAAATGTGTTGGTGGAAAATGTTGGTCTTTGTTTTCATGCACAGAATGTTCTTAATCGCTGAGTCGCTCATATGCGTGGTTTTGTTTCTGAGGCTGTGCTGTGCTACACTTTGGAAGTCTGTTCCCATGGCGATTCACCAGACACCAATGAGCAATCATGGCGACCGTTTGGGCGATGGGATATTGGAAACAGTACGAGGAGGTAAACAGGATTGTAATCGTGCAAACATTTGGACTATGGGTTATGGCAACTAGGGAGAAAGAAGCTCCCGAGGGTGATTGTAGGCCAGGTGTTAACCCGACAAAAATATAATTTTGACAAAAATGTCCACCACAAGCCGGCATGTCAATGACTGCTTATGCTTTCTCAAGTTGTGTACAAACTGTTCACTGCCACAACTGTCACATTAACCCCATGAATACCACCCATACTCCAAAGTGGATAAATAATGGACCAAAGTTAAGTCTCCAAACCTTTTGTGCTGATAATTTGGCGTAAGTCAAGTATAAGTCTCTCCCTCATGTATAAGTATGTCATGACAGATAGGTACCTTAGTATAATCTGATCGACAGTGGGAATTGTCTTTAGAATTTTGTTTTGGTTTTCACGCTTGCTTCTGAACAATTTTGGTTCTGTTTCCAAATTTTCTAGCCCCCAAAAGAGATGCTTCAGTTTTTGGACCCATCCTGGGTAATTTGGCTTAACCTGATCAACAATAAGAAATTTACTTTAAATAACACATTTTTTCTGTTTTTTGGTGTTTCTTTGATGTACTTTGTTTTGTTTTCTGAAGCATTTGGAAAATGAAGGTGGTTAAGTGTGTATGGCTTTTATATGAAAGTTAGATTAATAATAATGTTGAGTTATATACATTATTAAAACTAGCATTTGTAAAGTTTAGCCCTTTTGGAACGGTGTTCATGCTGTTTAATATATTTGAGACAACATTTTTGTTTTGATTGACTTTGCAGTTGGAGACTTAGTTGACTTTGCAGCTGGAAACTTTGCAGTTAGAGTTACACTTTACTTTTTACTCCCTATGCTATTTTACAACATATGGCATTTGTATTGCTCTATTATGTTGTCTTTGTCTTTATTTCCTGTACATCCTATTTTTGCCAAATTGTTGAAGAGGTTTTAAGTAGATTAAATTCACTGCAGAGTACAAACATGTGCCTTTAAATGTTTATCAATCCCCCCACACACACGTACACACACACACACACACGTGTGTGCACACACACACACACACACACACACACACACACACACACACACACACACACACACACACACACACACACACACACACACACACACACACACGTTGATGACGAATTTCCGCTTCTACGTAGATCGAAGTGGAGAACCGAGAACGTGCACTGTGATAGGTTCATTTTTGACGTACACAGCCTGTGGTCAATTGCATTTGACTTCAGTAGTGTGGCAAAACAAACCAACAAAAGGACTGTGTGGGGGGGGCGACGCTATAAATGTACTTTTACTTATACAGCCTTTTTAGAAGTAACAAATCCTTGTCTTGGAAATATACTCGAGTAAGAGTAAAAGTATAAAAAATATATAACACTGAAAGTACAGATCCTCAGTATCTGTACTCAAGTACTACACTACTTAAGTAAATCGACTTGAGTAAAGTCCACCACTGCATTGAGAACATATAGAGTCTGCAGGCAGACGTAATGCCTGCATGCTTTGTGCAAGAATGTGTTATGTTCTGAACAAACCTATGGCAGCTCACAATGTAATAAATGTCCATAATGTAATAATGGCCCATATTGTCGCAGCAGTGCGTGCCGGCCCACGTGCCCACTCCTGACCAAGCCCACCCAAAACTGAAGTACCGTGGCTTCGCCCCTGCAGAACCCTCGGTTTTACAAACCATGCAGTATGAGCCTAAAGAAAAGTCTGACGAAACTATCTCATGTTTTGAAACAACTCGCTTCCTTCACCTTTATTTATACCACAGTCATTCTGAACTGGAATGGTAAAATTGAGTAATGCAAGATGATTATCAGCAATTTAACCCTTCGTATCATTCAATGAAACCAATAGATCTCAAGACAGTTCCATTCCGGTCCATCTCATGCCAGTCCATTTGGTTGCCGTCTCCATCTTCTCCCGTTTATGGTTATGATTAGTTATGGAATTTATTATCAATACTGCACACACACAAACACACTTTAGATCAGGTTCACTCAACGTCGGTCAGACTCATGTTGCAATAGCCTACAGTATGTTCTTTGAGTGTTCTGCTTTTTGCGTGTGTGTGTGTGTGTGTGTGTGTGTGTGTGTGTGTGTGTGTGTGCGTGTGCGTGTGCGTGCGTGCGTGCATACGTGTGTGTGTGTGTGTCGGCCTTATAAAGTCAACCCCCCGGACGGCGCTCGGCACTGTTTTGCAACAGCGGACAATGATATGACAGGACAGGGTCCGACGATACGAAACGCGAGTAACGCAACGAACAAAACAAGAAAAATCACCAACATCTCATGTGATACTGCCTCCGCCGCATGCACTATATACACCTTCGCTTGTGCTAATTAACCCTCTGCAACATTCGTTTCTTAACAAGATGTCTGGCGGCTCAAAGGGGCTGAGGTACGTTCGAGGAGACAGGGAGGAGAAGGAGAACGTTTACGCCAATGGAGACCAGGAGAACACGGAGGAGAACGAGGAGGAGGACGTTTACGCCAACGGAGACCAGGAGAACATGCCAGAGGAGAACAAGGAGGAGGACGTTTACGCCAACGGAGACCAGGAGAACATGCCAGAGGAGAACGAGGAGGAAGTGTACTTGAATGGAGAGGAGGATGGTGTGTACGAGTTCGGAGACGCCGAGGAGGAGGAGGAGGAGGAGGAGGGGCTGCCCATGGAGGAGAACGTCACGTACGAGGGCGGAGGCCGGGCGGCGAGTCCGGACGAGGAGGCGGTCTACGGCAACCTGGAGCGGGAGGAGCGGGCGGCCAACGTGGAGCGCAAGGAGGATGTGTACGACGTCAACGTGGAAGGGCCTCAGAGGAGTCAAGGTACTCTCTCGCTCTCTCTGGTCGTGCATGATGAAATGCTGTTGGTTTAGTGGTGACACAGCTGTAGTTAGTTAGTAGCAGTAGTAGTGTTTCACATCATTTTTGAAGTTGTTTTGCATGTCATCATGTTTGGTGGGGCAGTTAGAGCATTTAGGGGGTATTGCCCCCCGTGCCCATGCCTAGATCCACCCCTGATTTAAAGTCGTACACATTCCGGTATGTCAACCTCAAGGCCTCAAGGGGCCCAAATCAGCCCTATCCCACTGAAATCCTCATGTAGGCTGCAGCCTTGCAGCCTACACAAACTCTACACGCCTGATTGTACCGACTATATGATAAGAAATGTTTTTGCATGTAAATGCAGCTCGCCATGACCATCAGCATTTCATCAACTGTTTTTACCATTGAATATTACCTTGAACTCTACTGTACTGTACTGTACTACTCCAGCTGACGTTGTGACCAGCCTCTCCAGAGCGTGGGCAGTGTGTGTCGCAGCCATAGACTGTAAGAAGGTCACGGCGCTGTGCGTTCTACTGGCGGCAGGATTCGTTGCTGTTTGCGCATACTGTGAGTATCAGTCAGTCAGAGCACAGAGTCATGATGATCTGTCAACAACCAAACCATTATGACAGTGTGTGGGCTGTGGGTGTTAGTGTTGTAGTGGGACTTTTAGAAGTGGGGGGATGCCTCTTAAAGGGGAATTAGCTCTTCACTAAGCCCCTCCCCAATCCGGCCTTGTCCAATAGGCACGTTGGAAGAGGAAAGCTTGACCTGCATAGCAACAGTTGCTAAAGTATTTGAATTGCCATTGGACAGTGAGCAAACCCCGCCCCAAAGGGTGAGGCTTAGAGAAGAGCTCATTCCACCCATTTCCAAAGTTTTTTCTGATGTCTTTTCGTTTGGTTCCATTTGTACACTCTCAGAAAAAAAGGAAACTCATTAACATGGTGAAACACATCTTCATGATATCATCAAGATGTGTTTCACCATGCTAATGATTTTTGTTCAGACCTCCATTTCTACGAAACACAGAAGTGTGTGTGTGTGTGTGTGTGTGTGGGGGGGGGGGCTTTTTTTTATCATGTCCACACAACATCTCTAAGGTATATTAATGACATAGTAAAATATTGAAAATGAGCGAAATTCCCCTTTAAGACACGTGCACGCACACTTGCATTTGCGTGCGCATTTGCGTGCGCATTTGCGTGCACCAGCGCAACACACACAGACACGCTATTAAAACAAGTATAGCATATTGAGAAAGATGGTTTACAATGCATTGTTTACCATTGTATCCATAAAAGTAAATGACAAGGCAAAAAAAATAGGCCTATTTTTGCCCCAAAAATATTTTAGATGTGAGGCGCGGGCGGACGGCCCTCCACTACACCCCTGGTGTTGGGAGAGCGACGCGTTTTGTAACTGTGTTTGGTGCACCGTCACCTTTAGCCTCTAATTGGGTTAGGCTATTTGATGTATGTTGTCCAGGGGTGTAGTGGAGGGGGGACGCGGGGGGACGGTGTCCCCGCACTTCTCACATCTATAGATATTTCTGGGGCAAAAGTAGTCCTATGTATTTTGTCTTGTCATATACTTTCATGGATACAATTAGGTATTAGAAACAAATCTCTCAATATGCTATACTTGTTTTAATAGCGTGTCTGTGTGTGTTGCGCAGGTGTACGCAAATGCACATGGAAATGCAAGTGTGCATGGCCGTGTCTTAAAAGGGAACAACAATCATTTTCAATGATTGAAACATGATTTCATGTTTTTTGTACGCAACCATACATTAATTAACCACTTTCAGTGTGACATGACCTGGGGAATTTCATTATAGGCAGACATTTTTTTAATCTGATCTCTTTTTACCAACAAATAGAACAAAATAGTTAAGCTGTCATTGTGAGAGCTTGAAGATCCACAAGGTTTTTATTTTAGAAGTGGGGCTTATTGAACCTTTTTGTGGTTTATTGACTTTTGAGTCCCTTGCAGATCATTCAGCCAACACTGGGTTACAGACACAGAGAGACCTGTTGCAAAGTGAAGTAAACAAGCTGAGAAAGACTGCAGGTGAGAGACACGCACCTTTCTGAAGGAATATCAGAAATTATTATATTAAAATTGGAATTATTGTCAAGGAAGTGTGAGTGGAATTTAACGTCTGTGCCTTAAAGTTGAATAACTTAGAGTTGTTAAACTCATTTTTATACTATGACTGTGTGGGCTACTTGGCTACCTTTTTTTGGATTAATTTTCATAGGCTACTTGGCTACTTCTTGTCTATGCCTACTATTATTGTTATAAACGATTATCTGTGCTTTGTAAATAAAACACTAAATCTCCTGTTTGTGGTTCAGCCAAGTGGTGTGCCAGTGGATGGATGACGTTTGGAGACAGCTGTTATTACAGATCTGCTGTAATGAAAACTTGGCAGCAACATAGAGACCTGTGTAGGAAGACACCAGGAGCAGATCTGGTGGTCATTAACAGTCCAGAAGAACAGGTTAGTATTAGTGAGGCTGTTAAAAATAACAAGTTAAGGGCAATAATTGATTTTGTTAATTCATCTGATTAAAATGTTTAATGCAATTAAGAATTAACACATGTGCACACTGACTCAACCCACTGCGCAATTTCTCATTGAGTAGAGAACTTTTTTTTTTTTATCTACAAGCATTGGGGGGTTGCAGATAAATGTTGAATATTTCAACAATAAACAATTTCACCCTTTTCTTTTTTTTTAAATGTCCCCATAGTGACAGTCCCCATAGTAGTGCGGAGGCACTTTTAAACTGCCCCCTGGCTTGTGTTTTTATACACCATATACAGTATATATATCAGTGTTGTTTGTCTCTAAATGTTGATGAATTGAAAACCATGTCGTAAACAAGTGAAAGTCATGGTGTTGTCCACAGTAACATTTTATTGGCTTGTTAATACATCAATCAATCAATCAATCAATCAATCAATCAATCAATCAATCAATCAATCAATCAATCAATCAATCAATCAATCAATCAATGATTGATTGAATCAATCAATATAAACCTGTATGCGTTCAATAACATTACGTTTCTCTCATGCACAAATCAGGAATTCATCAAAGGATTGCTGTCTGGGGGTGAGGCTTCAGCAACATGGCTTGGTCTGAAACGGACTGCAGGAAACTGGACCTGGGTGGACGGAACACCCCTGACCCAGTGAGACATTCTACTGGTTTTCATATTTCTGATGTGATTGTATCGCATACCTGGGCATTATGCGGACCGGGGGCCAAATGCAGCCCTTTGGCTGACTCTGACCGGCCCCTGAAAGGGTTTTAAACCAGTGGTCCAGGGACCACCAGTGGTCCTTGAGAGGGTTCCAGTTAAATATGGAAAGTTGGTTAACCAGATGTAACTCTATGAGAGCGTGAAAATGAAACCAAATGGACCCGCAAGGGTCCATTTGGTTTCATTTTTACGCTACAGAACTAGAGAATGTAGAAGATTAATGGCCATTTTGATCTGTATGTTTGACTGCTTTGTTTCCCAAATTCAGCCTGGAATTGTGGAAAAAGCAAAAGAAATCTTTAGTTTTGGGGTCTGTGGGACTTAAATGGTGGTCCTCTGTGGCTCAAATTCTGAATAAATCGTGTCAAAATGGTTAGTCTTATGCTTATACTTTTGTCTTGAAATTAAATTAATATTAGGCAGACTTTACAGTAGTTCAGCCTTTAGTCTTGGCCCTCCACAATGTTTTATGTGTCTCATTTGGCCCCTTGGGAAAAATAATTGCCCACCCCTGTTCTAGGTGACTGAGTACATGAATGTGTTTAATACACCTTGTGTTCGTATCGTTTCCCTACAGGAACTCATGGGGCGGTGGGTCGCTTCTCAACAATGGAGAGGACAACTGTGCATTCTTCAGTAATGGAGTATGGCGTAATTGTTCATGCTCAAACACAGGCTTCCGGATGTGCGAAAAATCCTATTCATCCTAACTTCATTGATGATACTGTAGCATAGTGTCTGTACATGAGGGCAAATGCGTTTGTGGAATGCCACAAGGTCCCTCAACCAACATTTAGTACAGGCATTATATGGAATAGAAGGGGTAAACCTGGGACAAAAAGGCAAAAAAAGCAAACTCAACTGATTTTGTATCTTCAATATATCCTGAATAACAGATAAAAAGTTGCCTGGAATTGTCTGAGGGGAAAGCTTTGAAAATGGCATTTACAGTATGTCAACCATTGACATCCCATTTAAGGCAAATACTTTCTAAATTTCATTGTGCTTTAATAGCAAGTGACATATCAAACTACGGAGTTTTCATGATGCTGAATCCATTCCAAGCATTAATTTTGCCCAAAAAAATCTTCCTTGGGTTGGAAACAGCCATAATCGTGTTGACAAGTATGATGAGCTCAGCACATTTGGGCAAGTTGTTATGGTGATATTTCACCCAATGAGTGATTTTGTGCAAAACTAATGCTAAGAATGGATTCAGCATCATGAAAACTCTCTAGTTTGATATGTCACTTGATACTTAAAGCACAATGAAATTTAGAAAATAGTTTCCTTCAATAGAATGTCAATGGTGGACATACTGTAAATGCCATTTTCAAAGCTTTCCCCACAGACAATTCCAGGCAACTTTTTATCTGTTATTCAGGATATATTGAAGATACAAAATCAGCTGAGTTTGATTTTTTTGCAATTAGTTCTAGGTCAAATGACATTATTACTGGAATAATTGAGCGTCACAGCATTAGTATACATTTAGGGTTGCCTCTGTCTCTGTTCATAGTGTGTATGTCTGCTCACAACGTGTCACTGAATCTCTGATATGCATGGTTTTGTTTCTGAGGCTGTCCTGCGCTACGCTTTGGAAGTCTGTTCCCATGGCGATTCACCAGACGCCAATGAGCAATCATTGTATTTCCTGCATACATTTTATATATGATGTATATATACAGTAGTATATAGCAATTCTATTTAATTGTACATATTGCAATTGTATTTTCTGTACATCTGTGGTTGACCCTGGGAAGACTAGCTAGCTGCCTAATGGGGATTAGGCAGCTAGCTAGCCAGCAGCTAATGGGGATGACTTTTTTTTTCTATAATTTTAACAAAAAATGTCAACCACAGACAGGCACAGACAAGCAGGCATGTCGATGACCGATGCTTCTGCTTTCTCAAGTTATGTACAAACTGTTGTAATCACATTAACCCCATGAATACCATCCCTACTCTGAAGAGGAGGAATAATGGAACAAATTTAAATCTCCAAACGTTTTGTGCTGATAATTTGGCCTAAATCTTTATGACAGATAGCCTCTGGGTACCTTGGTATAATCTAATCGCAGTGGTAATTGACTTTAGGATAACCACTTTTTTTCTGTTTGTTTTTTATGTTTATTTCTGAACAACTATTCAATTTTGGTTCAGTTTCCTATAATTTTCTACCCCCTAAAAGAACTAAGCACAATGATTCAGTTTTTCATCCCCATCCTTGGTCATTTGGCTCAACCTGAACTTTAAATGACACACTTTTTCTGGTTTGATGTTTGTTTATATACAAATATCATCTACTTTTTTTTTTTTTTCTTTTCTGTTTCTGAAAAATTTGGAAAACGAAGGTGGTTAAATTTGTCTGTGGGTTTTATATGAACGTTAGATTCAATAAAAACGTTGTTGAGTTATGTATGCGTTGTTAAAACTAGCATTTATAAAATGTTGCCCTTTTGGAACGCTGCTCATGTGTTACAGTATGTTTAAAGGTAATAGAGCCAACTGTGGTGTGTACAAACACTCTGTTTGCAAACAGATTTGTTTAATGTCAAGGTTTAATGTTCATCCTGTGTGGCGCGAAGCGACACGGGCGATGAATCCGCCCCCATACCATTTTCTCCTGCCCCCCCAATTGAGAAATGTTAGATCCGCCCTATGGGAGAAAACTGATAGCAATGAGATAAAAATAGGAGAAGTTATGACTAAATTTACAGAAGAATTTCACCAGAAAAGAGAAGCTATACTGCAGCATCATGCAGTTACTGTAAAGCTGCTGCACTCTGGGCTATTATGTAACATTCCTCTTCTACTGTACATACTAGACTTAATTGAGGCATATTGTTCCGTTTGTTTTCATTTCTGCAGTGCGTTATAATGTGAAATGTGTTGTTATAATGTGTAAAAAAAAAAAAGAAGCTAAATAGTGCATTTTGGGCCTTTATCCAAGGCACTTCCCATAATACATTGCATTCACACAGCGATGGCAATGTAAACCATGTATAAGGTATACCAACCAACACATCAGGAGCAATTCAGTGTTAGGGGCTTCATTTCCGTCACATGCTACACCCCTTATCCCTAACCTTTTTACTATTT
>CM076967.1:53265573-53320573 GCA_039105355.1 Benthosema pterotum
GAGACTTGATTGAGATCAATGATCATTCTCAGTATAAAAGCAAAATCTGTTCATTGACTAATTAATTGGATAGTTCAGTGGTTTTCAACCTTTTTGATACCAGGTCTACTACTGATTTATTTTAATAGGATTATGCGTCAAACAATGCCACCTCGGGTCTCAACAAATCGTGAAAACACAGACAATGTTTTGGGACAATCAGATAATTTATAAGAAGAAAAATGAAACAAAAAGTGTTGTACCCTGATGTTTTTTTTTTTCTTTTTGCTAATTAGATATTGTGTGATAATATTATATTATATTGTCATGATTTGTTGAGACCCAGGTTGGCTTTGTCCCGGGCGTAATCATGGGGAGGATGAGGAAAATGAATGGGGAATCCATCTCTACACTATCTATACACTATTTTTTTCTCCCCACATAGAACACTGGGGTGAAGTGGCGCTGTCAAACTGAATCCCTGGAAATGTTTCCTAACGTCAATAAATACTAGTATTTAACTTGGACACACTTTGCATTTTTGTTCAATGCAAAGAAAAGTCTGTTTGGCTCATCTGTCAAGAGACGGTATGACGGTATTCAAAGAATACAATCTGCACCGACATTATGAATCCCTGTCACAAAGGTTATTCGAATTTTATTGATTTCATAAATAGTGTTGTTGTATATTTCCTGATTTATTATTGTTCTGAGAAGAACCTAGAGAGGGTTATTTGATCTCAAAAAGAGTGGAAATCAATAAATGTTTACATTTAGGCAGCCCTGCGATCATTCCAAAGTTATGTGGCCTGTTACGACCCAGGGGTCTTATTGTATTATGTGTATGGGTTTGCACTGTGTAGGTTTTTGTTTCTCTGTGGAGTGTGAGGCAGATCTAGGCATGGGCATGGGGGGGGGGCAATGCCCCCCTAAATACCCAGTCTGCCTCACCAAACACGATGCCATGCAAAACAACCCAAGATATTTCAAATTAAAGTGCTTATATTTAAAATGATTTTAAACACTACTACTGCTGCTAACTAACTACAGCCGTGTCACCACTAAACCAACAGCATTTCATCATTGAAAACAGAAAACTCTGAGTCAGACCTTTAGCTTTATGCATGCTGTGTGTTATTATTGATGCTTTACTTGACCAATAAAAGTCCTGTAACTGAAAATGGTATGGGTGTGGCTTCATCGCCCCGTGGCGCGAAGCGTCACGGGCGATGAAGCCACACCCATACCATTTTCTCTTGCCCCTCCAACATGTTCTCTTGCCCCCCCAGATGGTACACGTTACATCCGCCCCTGGTGTGAGGTGGGGAAGGTGTGTGTGTGTGTGTGTGTGTGTGTGTGTGTGTGTGTGTGTGTGTGTGTGTGTGTGTGTGTGTGTGTGAGTGTGAGTGTGAGTGTGAGCTGTGTGAGTGTGAGCTGTGTGTGAGTGAATGTTGAGTGGATGATTGAAAATTAGGTGACACCCATGACAACGTGAAGATTGGTTGCAGCCTACCATGGAGAGTATAAAGGGCTGTTGGTGAGCAGCTCCTGCATTCTCCTCTCTCCTAATGCTTGCCCCCAAGCCAGTCTGTTTGTTCATTTTACTATGTGAGGAACTTTAACTCTTTACAGCCTGGGTTTGGTAGGGGTGGGTGTTATTGTTTTGGCCACCTTTTCTCCTGTTTTGTGGATTAGGAGTTAAGTTAATAATTGTAATTTTGGTTATATTATTTTGAAGCTAAGTTATAGGGTTACATTGTTTACTTGTTTTTGAGTTTTGCTTTTATGCCCACCTTGAAGAAAATGATAATAAAACTCAGCAGGTGCCTGGCACATAATTATAATTTAACGATTAGACCAACGGCAACTTGGCCAAACAGTCAAATGTTGCATATGAAAGAGACAAAAAAGGAAAAAAAAGAGACAATCTACTAGATCACAATGCATCGCATCTGTGGAATCGAGCCAAACTATAAATATAACACCTCGATCGAAGCTGCAGTTCTAAAGTGCTTGTCAGAGTGAGGCTCGAGGAAGATTATTTTGGGCAGTCACGGCCTGAGAATGTTGAGAACCACTGCTCAACCCCTCCTCACCTCAATATATGAAACTTCTTTTGTATTTATGGGATGTTTGTTGTCTGATGTGCTTGTGGTAGTTTGTCCTGCTGTTGCCCACTATACTATAGCCAGGGGAACAGAGGGCTAAGTGTGACCCCTACTGTCTGGACTGGGAACTGCGCCCTGTGCGTTGGCTGCAGCAAATGCCCAGGCAGCCATGGCATGTTGTTTTTTCATGAATTGAGTGTAATAAAGACATGTTAAATATTCCCATTGCTGTTGCATTGCTCAGTGACGTTCGAAAAGAAGGAAATATTGGGCTACATTATGGAAAGTCCAGAACTAGCCTACATGATGATATACAGTACAGTCGGCTATACACAGTATGTGTATAAGTGGTTAGCTGTGGAACCCGTTCATGTTCAGATGTTATTATACAGTATGTTTCAATATAATTATGTTCATAATATTGAATAAATAAACGGATCTGACACATCTGTAGCCAATTCAAATCTCCAAAACAACTTTATTAGGGAAGACATTATTATTATATATTTTTTTCTCAATAGTTTTAAAGGGGTACTCCACCTTCAAAAAAACTTTTGGTCATTTTATGGTCTACTCAGCCTCATGTGAACACACCAGACAGTTTATAAGTTACTCCTTTCAGTATTTAGATATTTGATGTTCATTAGTCTGCCAGACCCAAACCCATTATAACTTAAAACTCCATTTTAACCACGACAGATTATTCGAAAACAGCCCATCTTTTTTCTGGTGACTGATATTGTCTTCCTAATACGTGAGAGGGCTGTGGAATTTCATTTACAGTTTTTATTTATTTTTAAAATATTTTTTTATTCATTTGGTTGGGCATTCCCAAATATGGAGGGGGCTACATTTTACAAAACAATATTTTCAAAATAAATGAAAACTGTAGATGCAATTCCACGGCCCTCTCACGTATTAGGAGGACAATATCAGTCACCAGAAAAAAGATGGGTTGTTTTTGAATAATCTGTCATGGTTAAAATGGAGTTTTAAGTTATAATGGGTTTGGGTCTGGCAGATTAATGAACATCAAATATCTAAATACTGAAAGGAGTAACTGATAAACTGTCTGGTGTGTTCACATGAGGCTGAGTAGACAATAAAATGACCAAAAGTTTTTTTGAAGGTGGAGTACCCCTTTAAGTTTTAACTCATAAACAGTGGGTCCCATTTTTGGTATGATCTGGCCAGGGATCAAACCAAGCTACAATATCCATCACAAACATTTTTAAAGTAAAATCAAATAACGCATGTGAGAGTCTGTACACACAATTACAGTATGTAACTAAACCGCACATCAAACCCATGTCTAAACTTTAAAGCATTTAAACTTTAAAGTATTTGCAAGCTATAACCATGTTAGCTTGCAAATCGTATAACCAGTTATAACCATCACACTCCAGATTAAAAGACATTAACACTCTTTCATGAATGAAAACAAAACAGTGCACGATGAACAATAATGTTTAGGTTGCATAGTGTCACTCATCAAGGTGAAACTATATTACTATATTATTATATTACTATATTAATTACAGGAAGGAGCACAACAAATAGAGTGGTTATAAGACACATGAATATAAGAAATAACTCAATTAAAATATTTGCAAAACATTTTTGTCTTTTTTCTTTCTCAGGGTAAAAAGTAGATTGAAAATTATTGGATGCATGGACAAAAAGGTATGTTTTTAGTATTCTTTTTCCAGGTTTCAGAGACCCTTTAACTGAAGCATGGCAGCTTCCCAGCTTTATGGATGTAGACCAGAGCATGGACAAACCCTGACAGCCTGACTACTGCATAGGTGACAAACACAGCGACTGGACTGAAGAGATTCTGAGTCTCCCTGCTCAGTTTTGGCAGAATATAGGGAATGTAGCAGGCCATAGTCGCCACCATTACTACCAAGCTGATGAGAATAATCCTAAAAGCCCTGTTCTTCATGTCGTTGCCACTACTGTCTCTCTGTCCTTCTCCTGGTCCAGGCTGTTTCAGAGCTCTGAGGACAGAGAGGCAGCAGAAAGACACCACAGAAATGCACACAATGCAAAGGCCCAGAAAGACGTATGTCATCGCCTTGTATAGCCAGTAATACAACACGGTGAACGCAAGCATCACCATCCAAACAACGCAGCAACAGGCCACCCTGTAGCGGAGAGCTTTGTACCTGAGGAACACCACGGGGTGAACCACGGCGATGTAACGCTCCACACAGATACAGCACTGGAACAACGGAACGGAGAAACAGAGAAACAAAAGGAAAATAAAGAATGAGACCATATGCAAAGTGAGGTTGAATGTGAAGAACACTGCAAAATTTAAGACAGAGGCCAGGGTTGAGACGATGACAGATGCAGTCAGGTTGAGATAGAAGAACTCTGAGGTGAGTGTCCCGCCGCCAGCTCCACTCAGGATCAGCCACAGAACGTAGCTGTTGCTGGGGAGAATCAGGATGAGGCTGATGGCCAGACTGGTGGTGGTGAAGGCTAGGTGCTCCATGGAGATGGAGGTGGAGTAGTCGGTGCCGTTTTCCAGGGTGTCGTTCATCTTAAGGCTGTGTCTGTCTCCTGCAGCTGGTTCAGAAGAGAAAGACATAGGGCTCCATTTTCGTTACATGCTAAACCCCTTATCCCAAATCCCTTGTTTCGTTTTTACTATTTTGAAAAACCTTTTGGAATATTTCAACATGTCAATCTACTAACACGTCTTGAGCTGGTAGACTGGCCATTTGAACAACTTTTTTTTTTTTTTTTTTTTTATAGTTTAAAAAGGCAAAGAAGTTAAGGGATAAGGGGTTTAGGGGTAATGAAAATGGAGCCCATAGAATGCCTGGATTTGAGTACAGTTGCCTTAACTAAACAACCTGAACTAAACAACTTTTCTCAATGTTCATCAACTATATATGAGCCGTTTGAACACAAGGTTAAAGTGGTCTCACGTTTTGGATGCCAGCAGAGTGTCTCAGGTCTCTGAGTTGGTTGTTGTAGTGAAGTGAAGTCTCTTCTTCAGACAGTTGTCACTGTCTTCCTGGCTCCAGACGAGCGGCGGCACGTCCTTCACATGATGTACTCTCCACTTTAGCACCTGGAACCGTTCCCTTCGATGCTTCTCCTTCCACTGTATTGCTTGTCATACAGCTGCACAGCTATGTGTTTCTTTTGATGGTCATTTCATGGAAATCCGCGTTTAATCGTCCGAAGAGTCATTACGCAAACATGGCCCTTGGTTGGATTATAACTCTGGGCAAGTACAGCGATGTGGCGCTGATTTGTTTATGACACACCCAGCCGTGTTAGTCCTCACTTAACCTGAACCTCAGCATCCCGGCTTTGGGTGGAACGCGTGCCGAACCACAAGGTGACAAGTTCACCTTGACACAACGCCACACGTTTATTAACTTGTTTTGACAGAGACTTGGTGTAGAGTAACTCTGTGGATTAGGTGGAACGTTCACTGTCTAACCCAGGGGTGGGCAATTATTTTCCCCAAGGGGCCAAATGAGATACATAAAATATTGTGGAGGGCCAAGACTAAAGGCTGAACTAAAGTCTGTGTAATATTCATTTAATTTCAAGATAAAGGTAAGAGTAAGACCAGCCATTTTGACACCAGGTCTCTCTATTTATTCAGTATTTGAGCAACAAAGGACCACCATTTGATGCCATTTTAGCCCCACAGACCCCAAAAATTTCTTTTGCTTTTTTTAACCAACTTTCCATATTTAACTGGAACTCTCTCAAGGACCACTGGTGGTCCCCGGGCCGGTCAGAGTCAGCCAAAGGGCCGCATTTGGCCCCCAGGCCGCATAATGCCCAGGTATGGTCTAACCAATACCATACCGCGCCGTGCCGTACCATATGCCATGCCAGCTTTATTTATATGGCACACTTTTAAATAACAACAACGTTGTACCAAAGAGCTTTACAATTATACATTAAAAAGCCACAACATTCATTAGGAAAAAAAACATGCAGTTTCACCTTAAAGATCTCATTCTCATACTGTGCTTGGAAATGACAGAGAACACAATTAACTCTTTAACGTTGATTAAATTGAAAAATAAACTACATATGAAGTTTTTTTTATCCTTTCCTCTGTTTCACTTGACGTGATCATGCTTCATGTTGTATGTAAAACTCTTGGAATGGCCTTGTTATTGAAATGTGTTTATACAAATAAACTCGCCTCGCCTTTTTTTTCTGCCATGTCCTCCAGTCAAATGAGGCCTCTGTGTGACATTCAAATGATTGGCTGTGGTGTGATGCTCCGTGATGCAGAATTAAACACCAACATTCTGCTGCGTGGCTTTTCAATGCAAAAACTGTGTCCTGACAGAAACAGCTACTTTAATGCAACAAAAGTCGATCGAGTTTGTGGGGGTTGAAGTTGCCATCATGTAACTTCAAATATTTGCAAGATTAATTAAAGGTAGGGGAAGTGATTTCACTTTTGTCAGATATCACCCAAAAATATTTTTTTCTGTTAAAATGCTCTATTATAAGGTGTGGAAACCACATATGGAGTTTCCCCCTCCCCCACGTTAGCAGAGGAGCTAATAAAAGTTCCCCAGGTCACCACAATTCTCCTCCAATCAGGAGACAGCAGCAGGTTCACATAGTGTAGCTACTTTTGGGGGCCCCTAGTGCACCAGGCTGGTACTACACCATGAATTTCAAATCACTTCCCCTACCTTTAAACATTTTTGAGAACTTTGTACTTTACTATGCCACCAGTAAAGTAGAAAAGTACTTTACTATACTACCATCCGACACTGGTATTAGGAAACGTTGAAAGTGGGACAGATATCCACCATGTGATAACCTCTGCCTTCGACAGTTTCCTCTTTTTATATGCCGACCCCTGCACCTGGTTATCACATGAGCAAATGACAGAATTAATCATTCATTCATTCAATAAAATCATAGCCGATAACAGATAGCACTCACCCTGTAGATATTAGAAATATGAACTTGATTCGCTAGGTTACAGCTGTAATGATGCATGCATGTAGGAATGTGCAATGCACTTAGCACTTAATACAATCAAATGTAAATTCTGTGCTGCTGGTTTTTGCACTGTACTGTATTCTTATTGTCATCTGTATATGTTGTCTTCTGTATATGTTGAGCATGAACCAAGACAAATTCCTATCAACTGGCAATGGCAATAGAGTTCTTGAATCTTGATTGCGGCTCTTGTGTCCGATCCATCACTCGTACTGTATTGCATGGAGAGTATGAACTAATGCCATCTGGTAGGAACTCCGAGGCATGTGTACAACAGGTTCAAATTATCATTTGTACCTTTGTCAATCAAAATGCTAAATCAGGTTGGCAAATGACTAGATGCACTTTACCAATTAAGCACTTAAAGGGGCTTGTGCAATATTGCTCTGTCTTTCTTTCTCTGTGTAATGCGGTTGTTATTTTGTACAGTGTTATGTTATGTGTATGCAGAACTGGTCTCTGTCTCCAAGATGAATTTCTCCTGAGGGAGACAAATAAACGTGAACTTGAACTTGAACTTGAACTCAATTTGGACACACCCTGATGACATCACAGCATGTCATCAAAGCCTACGGACACCACATGGCGGGGAAAAAATGTACGGGACCCGCCAATTATACTGCAACGCCGGAGACGGACGACACTGTGTCTCCCCGTTATAAAGCAACAACCGCAACGCCGCGATGTCGGCCGCAGAGCCCCCGTGCTACATGCTCGTCAGCCCCGAGTCGGACGGCCCCGACTGCCTCTCCGAGTCGGCCCTCCGGTCCGTCCTGGAGCGGGGCGACCTCAAGGCCAAGACGGAGGCCCTGAAGAAGGTCATGGTCCGCATGCTGAGCGGCGAGCGTCTCCCGGGCCTGATCATGAGCGTGATCCGCTACGTGCTGCCCTTACAGGACCACGCCATCAAGAAGCTCCTGCTGCTCTTCTGGGAGGCGGCGCCGCGGACCGGCGCCGACGGCCAGCCGCTCCAGGAGATGATCCTGGTGTGCGACGCCTACCGTAAGGACCTGCAGCACCCCAACCCCTTCGTGCGCGGCTCGGCGCTGCGCCTCCTGAGCAAGCTGCGCGAGCCCCACCTCCTGGAGCCCCTGGTGCCGGCCGCCCGCGCCTGCCTGGAGCACCCGCACGCCTATGTCCGCCGCAACGCCATCCTGGCCGTGGACGCCGTCGCCCGGCGCCACGCGCACCTCGTCCCGGACGCCGCGGAGCTGGCGCGCGACCTCCTCGTGGTCGAAAGGGACGCCGGGTGCAGGAGGAACGCGCTGGGCATGCTGGTCCGCGCCGACCAGCGGCGGGCCGCCGAGTATTTGAGCGCGTGCGTGGCGGACGAGGCGGCGGCGTTCCCAGACGACCTCCAGCTGGCGGCGGCCGAGCTAATGCGCTCCGTGGGCCGCCGCCGAGGAGCCACCGGCGCGCTGCCGGAGGACCAACAACAGCAGCACCGCGCCCGCTTCGTCCGCTGCGCCTACGGCCTGCTGCAGCCGGCGCACGGCCCTGCCGTGCGCTACGAGGCGGCCGCCACGCTGGCGGCAATGTCCAGAGGCGCGCCGGCGGCCGTTTGTGCCGCCGCCCGCTGCTACGCCGGCCTGGCCGTCGGGGAGAGCGACAACAACGTCAAGCTGGTCGTCCTGGACCGCCTTGCAGCGTTGCTGCCACTAGGGGGCCGTCAGGCCCGGGACCCGGCGCTCCGGGACCTGGCCATGGACGTCCTGCGCGTGTTGAACACCTCCTCCGACCCCGAGGTGAGGCGGAAGACCCTGCGGTTGGCCCTGGACCTGGCCTCGCCCCGCGACGCCGAGGCGCTGGCCGGCGCGCTGACGAAGGAGCTCTCCAAAGCCCGGCGGCGCCTCGGTGCGGTCGACGACACTGCGGGAGAGTACCGCCGGCTGCTGGTGCGTGCGCTGCGCTCCTGTGCCGCACGATTCCCCGACACCGCCGCCCTCGTCCTCCCCGCGCTGACGGCGCTGCTGGGAGACGACAGCGGCGGCGACGATGACGAGGAGGATGAGACGGTGGCCACGGCAGCAGGGGACGCGCTGGAGTTCGTGCGGCATGCGGCACAGAGGCTGGAGCACCTGAGGCCGCTGGCTGTCCGGAGCGTACTGGAGGTGTTCCCTCGGATACGGAGCGCCAAGACCTACCGGGGGGCGCTGTGGATCCTGGGGGAGTACTGCAGCGCGGCCGAGGACATCCGCCGCGTGGTGGGGGAAGTGTCACGGTCCCTGGGAGAGGAGGACGAGGTCGCGCTGGACGTGGCGGAGGACGGGGGAAAACCGGGCGAGGCTCGAAAGAAGAAGCTCCTGACGGAGATGGGCACGTACGCCACGCAGAGCGCCCTCGGCTCCTTCTCCTCCTCGTTCTCTCCGCCTTCCGCGCCTCCTCCTACTCCGCTACGAGCGTTCCTCGCAGGTGGCGACGACTCCTCGTACGTGGCGGCGGCGCTGGCCGCCGCACTAACCAAGCTGGTCCTGCGCTACGACGCCGACAGCGGCGGCTCCGAAGAGCGAGCCGCGACCACCAAGGACCGGAACTCCCTGGCGGCCGAAGCCATGCTGCTCATGGCCGCCGCGCTCCGCCTCGCCAGCCAGCCCGTGGCCGAGGACTGCGCCGAGCGCGTGCGGCTGTGCATGCGTGCCGTGTCCGGCGTGCGCTCTACGTCGGTGGCGCGTGCGTTCGCCGGCGGCGGCTGCCGCAAGGCCCTGGAGCGCGTGCTCACCGCCTGCGCCGGGCGAGAGGGGGAGGACGGCGACGGCGACGAGGAGAAGCCGTCACGGAACGAGTCCGAGAAGACCGTGGAGGTGGACCAGCCCATCGTCTTTGCGCATCTCAGCGCCGCGTGGGCCGGCCCCACGTCCCACACAGCGGCAAAGGAGGACGAGGACGAGCTGCCGCTGGCCCTGTCGGCGATGGCGGCCGGACGAACGCCGCCGTCCTCCGAGGCCTACTCCAACGAGCTCGCCCGGGTGAGCCAGCTGACGGGCTTCTCCGACCCTGTCTACGCCGAGGTGGTGGTGCGTGCCGAGCGCTACGACGTGACGCTGGACGTGCTGCTGGTCAACCGCACCAGCGACACGCTGCAAAACGTGGCGTTGGAGCTGGCCTCCTCGGCCGACCTGCGTCTGGTGGCCGGGACAACGGCAACGACGCCCTCGGCGCTACCGGCGCTCGGCCCACACGGCCGTGCTCAGATCCGTGCCGTCCTGAAGGTGGCGTCGGCCGCCGCGGCCGAGAGCGGCGGCGGCGGCGGACGCACCGTCTACGGCAACGTGGTGTACGACGCGCCGGGCGCAGGCGGCGGCAGGAGGTGCATCGTGTTGAGCGAGGTGCGCGTGGACGAGGCGGAGGGCGCGGCGAGGCGGCCCGGCGACGCATCCTGCTCCGACGCCCAGTTCCGCCGCATGTGGGCCGACTTCGAGTGGGAGAACAAGGTGGCGGTGGACACGGACGCCACCGACGCCAAGGAGTACCTCGCCCGCATCGCGGCGGCGAGCAACATGCACTGCCTGACGCCGGCCGACAGCAGCGACAGCGGCGGCGGCGGCTGTGGCTTCATGGCGGCCAACCTGTACATGCGCTCCGTCTTCGGGGAGGACGTCCTGGCCAACGTCAGCGTGGAGAAGCCCCCCCGCCAGGACCCAACGGGACCCGAGCCGCCCGTCACGGGACACATTCGCATCAGGGCCAAGAACAAGGCCATGGTCCTGAGTCTGGCCAACAAGATCAACCTCTCCCAGAAGAGGTTGTCGGCGTTTTGACCGGAGCGCGCTTCGTCGCCCGAAAACACCATGAGAAACGCCGCTCTGGTGTCCCTTAGCTAAGCATGATAGACAAACCTCCACCAATAGCTTTTTGATATGATGAAACATTGTTTTAAAAAAATAAATGTCACACATTTTTAAACTGCTTAGGGCATGCCTTGTTGATGGATTTGGAAGAGATTTTGAAAGTCTGGTTCCAAAGATGAACCAGTATTTATTGTGTAAAGTCCATGATATTTACATTGGAATGAAATGAATGTGTCCTTGGTTTGATAAGAGGCCAGGGCTTACTTAAAGGTCTATTGTTGCTCATTGGCACACTTCGGCTCAGAATGACCACTACCATTTAGTACAAAGTATGTTAGTGCGGCGGTATTGCTCCGTTTATGTGATATCTCAGATTACCTGTGCACCGAGGCACAGCTCTGATATCATCACACATTCGACATCTCAGCTTATCGGTGCACTGAGACACATCTCCGACATAATCAACAACCCCGAGAACAGAGCAACATCAACATCAGGGTCTTCCTTATTATCGTTAATCCCTCAGACAAGCTGTCGCTTCGGGTTTCAAATTTCAGATTATATCGGAGGGACAGCCACCTTGAGAGCATTTACATTTTCAAGCGGGAACTGTAAAACAATATACGTAAAATGTACAGGTACACGAACAATATTACAGGTTCTCCATATACATCAGGTCAGTTTGTTCGTGCTCTGCCGTCCTACATCTTTGTTGGAGATACGTCCACATTAAAGTTGGGGTTTGTTTGAATTTGAATAGTCCTGGTTCCCAATGGTCCCCTTAACGGTTACTAATATTATTTGTTCCCCTTCTTTCCTAACAGGCCTATAAGC
This sequence comes from Benthosema pterotum, assembly GCA_039105355.1. Classification (NCBI taxonomy): domain Eukaryota; kingdom Metazoa; phylum Chordata; class Actinopteri; order Myctophiformes; family Myctophidae; genus Benthosema; species Benthosema pterotum. The sequence goes on from CM076967.1 coordinate 53,277,290, forward strand.
TACATTATACACCATACACACAAATTCAATCATACAAAGCCGCTTTATCGTAGGCTAATTGCAAATTATATGTATTCTGAGGATAATAGGCACTATATTCAGACTTCACACCACCGATAACCATAATATAATTATTGCAATTTCTTCTGTATATTTGTGTCTTTAATGTTCAGATTACTTCAACAGGAAGGAGTAAGGACTCGCCGTTACCCCAGTGGGAACAAGCCATTGGCTTTGTTGCGTTATAAAAGCTAATAACAGACCTGTACTCTCCTGTGCTTTTTCATGCAAAAGTAATCAGTCATTCAGATATATACAACATGCAGATATATACACTGAATGAACTCTTTTAAATTGACAATTTAAAAGCAGTTGCACTGTAAGTTTAGCCTGGCTCAGCCCTGAATCAGCACGTTAAAAATACTAGCTTATTTTTTACCTGTGATTCAAGGACTGGCTTCCCTGCCTTTGGGGCTGTTTGTGCCGGTTGGAAATCCAATCCCAGCACCTGATTGGCCAACAGCCCTGTCACTCACTTTGTACACAACGTTGTCAGACAAAGACATCAAGTAACTAGAGTTGTGCCCCTACGGGGCACAGGTCTCCACCGTCCGGCTCAGCTATGACATCTATGACGTCATCATTACATCACACACGGGACGGAATGACGGGGTGCGTTCCATAGTCACCACCTTACGGTGGAGACAACAATTACAGGCATTCTAACTGAATGCCATGAACAAACCAGTACAATGAACCTAACAGATTCTACTAACCATCAAGCCTTGACACCCAGGCTGTCATTTTCATCCATGTTGCGCGAAAACAGAAAGTCTGGACTAATTTGTTACTCACAGTGGCCTAGACGTGGGAATCAAACTTTCGGGGTGGGCGTCGCTCTAAATGATGTGATGTATCACAGCAGTGGAGGGGCGGTAGGGGGAGAGGCTGTGGATGACGACACGTTGGTGAGAGCAAATCAAATCAAATCAGACCCCCATAAACCGGCCAATCGAGTGCGACCTGGACCGCGCACGGACCAGGAGGCTAGGCACACAACAGGCCTAATCAAAGGCCTGCTTGTACGTGAGCGGAGCGAGCTAATATGATGACATCACCCAAACCAGATTGGCAGAAGGACCATAGTGTCCAGGTTTACAGGAAATAATTGACACTGGGGGGAGAAAAAAACAAACAAGCAAACAAACAAAAGGGTTTAAACATGGTGGGATGAAAGGTGAATAAAGGAAGACGATTCAAAGAGGAAAGTAAATAAAAAGCATCTAATTTGCGTCCTCTTTCGTCAATGTTTCCGTTCACGTGAACACTCAAAGATGGCCATTCATTTTCATTCAGGACAAGTGTGTGCACTGCAACTGCCACAGGGCTTTGGTGAAATTAACTATCATTGCATCTCTGTTTGTACTTGAATGTTACTGATGCCACAGGACGGTGGCCATTGCACTGTCTGAGTGTTTATCTGTATTTATGGCTACTGGAGTTAATTCACCCGTCTTATCGACATGCACGACAGACACACTGCAGACAACCAGGCTGGTAGGTAAACTGAACGATGTGTTGGAGGAGGAGGCTTGGTAACTGTAGAATGAGAAAAATAAACAGAACTCAATTTATTAAACACCATGCAGCTCAGCATATATTAAACAGCACATCAGCGTCGTGAATGAACCGACTTGCATGTGTGGTAAATTACAACTACGGTGGCTGACGAAGCACATATAGAGCGAGCACTGGGTGAATGCTCTACAGTAACCTAGCTGGCTTTTCCAGACCCAACGTGGACTCATGGAGGAGGAAGTGAGAGTAAATCCATGTTATAATATGGCCAGGCTAGAGGCTTGGGAGCTGAAGGTGTGTTCAAACTTTAAGATATTTGTTTCCACTGTCGCTTCTCTTTGGTCCGACAGGTCAGTGTAAGTAAAACAAAAATAGCAGGAAAGTCGGGTGTTTTCCCTCCCTAAAACATGACCATTGTGTATTATGATTATACTCAATATATTATTGACATTATTGACAAAAAGTGAATTAAGAAAAAAAAGTTAATTATGAAAGTGTTATAATTATATCTTTATGTGGCCACACCCACCAGTTCATTAAGTATGCCTGTTTTTTTTTTACCTTAACATCACCCACCACCAAAAATGTGGGCAGAAGGTGGACAGGAGGGGCTAGTGCGTCAGACAATAGATGTTTACTTCATTCAGTTGCTGTTTGTAGTCATGGCTGCCAGTTCCCACCTGATGTCATGTGGGAGTTCTGACTTCTCTAGATCATACTGAATGACTGCTAGCTTGCATAATGTCTTGAGGCTGGGACTGAGGTCTAAGATGTACAGGTGATCAGAGGTGTTTATGATGACACGACCTCCAACCATGCAGCAGCAGCTCTTAATCCTGCGGCTCATAACCTTCAAACATGGACTGTTCCGCTTGGGCTCAACCTTCTTCCAGGAGAAGGTCTCTGGATTGAATTTCCACAGATCATTGAAATGTACAGGTAGTTTAGTCCCGTTCGTCTTCCATCCACCAAATATGTACAGCTCTCCATTGTAGACAAAAGTTGATGGATCAATGCGTGGTCCTGGATGAGGCTCTGTAGGTGTGGTCATCCAGATTTCATTCTCTGTGTCAAACACTCTGACAGAGGTGTTGTAGGAACTACTCCCCCTCCAGCCCCCAAATACAAACATCTTCGTCCCGATCATGGTGGCAGAGTGCCTTGATGAAGCAGCAGGTGATGCTCCTCTGGTGGTAATTAGAGTCCAGACCATGGTGCTGGTGTCCAACTTGTATGTGTCATTAATCCAGTAAGTCACAGTGCTGAATCCTCCATGGATAAATATGATTTTCTCTAGGACACAGGCTGAAGAGGTCTCCATCGGCTCTGGAACAGCCCCAGAAACCTGTGGTTTGGACCATGTATGGGCGTCAACATCAAAAGCATAAAGATCATTGTAAAACTGGCTACGGTTTATACTACCTCCCCAAACATAGACCGTATCTTCAATAAGCACAGCTGTGTAGTATTCGCGATTGGAGGGAACCACAAGCTGACATTCTCTTCCAGGGTTCAGTGGGGTCAACTTCCTCCAGGTCAAAAACACGGTGTTGAAAATGTGCACATCAATCTGCCTCTTGTCGTCACTTCCAAAAGAGTACACATAGTGTCTCACTGTCACAACAGTCTGAATGGCTGTCCCTGGTCCTCTCAGACGCAGCACCCAGCGTAACATTACTCACAGCAGTATGATAGAGGTTAGATCTCACTGGTCAATCTCATACTACACATCAAGTGTTGTCCAAAGACGTGGCATATTCTGAATCTTAACGTGTGTTTGTTCAGAGGCACAGGCGCCATGCAAAACATGTGCTGAAGACTTATACTGCATGTATGACAACTAATGTAAGCTGTAGGACGCTGTCTTTGTGTTACACAGACTGCTGCAGAGAAACCTAAAAGAATGCCTGAACTTATTAAAATAAAATCACACCTGTGTGAAGTCAGGGACACCCTTATCATCCTACAACACTGATTTTTTTTTTCTTCTTGAGAATGTACAAGTGGACCCTAATGGGTCCATTAGGTTCCATCTGCACTCTCAAGAAAAAAAGGGTCCAGGTTAATGATGTTTTACCATTTATAGGAAACACAGAATCAAGGTGGTTTTTAATATTTTCTAAGGTATATGAATGTCATATTCTACCACAGGTCGTTTTGAGGACCTAACCTGATTGGTTGAAACAGATCACATGCAGTTATCAATACAAGGATTCCAGCTGGTGTTTTTCCTCTCAGAATGCAGCAGACTGGCTGGCTAGGCTAGCCTGGCTAGTCTCTCTTGTCCTTTGTGGTCGCAGTGACTACATCTGTCATTGAAAACTGTGGTAGAATAGCAGTATTACACTGGAGGGAGTGTATTAATATGATCCTTGGCATTTCAGCGATGCTTTCTGACAACATCAAGGTTGTGCCAATAATCACGTTAATCCACACCCTCACGGCTAATATTGCTTAAGTAAAATGTTTAAAAAAAATTGAATTCCCCCTTTAAGCAACAGGTGATAATATTTGTTTTTGGGCACAACAAAAACAATAATTAGATTTCTCTTAATTTTTTCAGGCCTTTTCGTAACTTTCCGTAAGTTACCGTAACCTTCCATAACCTTTTCATAACACCTTTTCCTATAACTGACCTCGGCTGCGCCTCAGTCAGTTATTAGGAAACAAATCACCGGTTCGGCGGGTGTTGTCCCTTACTTACGTAATTGGGAGTTCTCCTTATTATGAGCCTATCCTTAAAGAGGTTATTCATTTTTTTGTGAATCAAACATTTTAGAATGGGACAATGTTGGTGGATTTTTAAGTGTCAGTTTTAACAACTGCTTCTTTTCACCATGCATGAGGTCAGTCTGTTGCCCTCCCCAGGTTTGCAGAAGGACCGTAGTGTCCAGGTTTATTGGAGATAATTGACATTGGGTGAGAAAAACAAACAAACAAAATGGTTCAAAAATGGTGGGATGAAAGGTGAATAAAGGAAGACAACTCAAAGAGTCAAGTAAATAAAAAGCATCTAATTCCAGACAATCGCGATCTGCGTCCTCTTTCATTTTCAATGTTTCGGTTCACGTAAACACTCAAAGATGGACATTCATTTTCATCCAGGACAAGTGTGTGCACTGCAACTGCCACAGGGCTTTGGTGAAATTAACTATCATTGCATCTCTGTTTGTACTTGAATGTTACTGATGCCACAGGACGGTGGCCATTGCACTGTCTGAGTGTTTATCTGTATTTATGGCTACTGGAGTTAATTCACCCGTCTTATCGACATGCACGACAGACACACTGCAGACAACCAGGCTGGTAGGTAAACTGAACGATGTGTTGGAGGAGGAGACTTGGTAACTGTAGAATGAGAAAAATAAACAGAACTCGATTTATTAAACACCATGCAGCTCAGCATATATTCAAGTTCAACAGCACAGCAGCGTCATGAATGAACTGTACAGTAACCTAGCTGGCGTTTCCAGACACAACGTGGACTCATGGAGGAGGAAGGGAGAGTAAATCCATGTTATAATATGGTCAAAACCAGGCTAGAGGCTTGGGAACTGAAGGTGCGTTCAAACTTTAAGATATTTGTTTCCACTGTCGCTTCTCTTTGGCCCGACAGGTCAGTGTAAGTAAAACAAAAATAGCAGGAAAGTGCACTTGTTTTCCCTCCTAAAACATGACCATTGTGTATTATGATTATACTGAATATATTATTGACATTTCAAAAGTTAATTAAGAAACAAAAAGTTAATTAAGAAAGTGTTATAATTATATTTTTATGTGGCCACAACCACCAGTTCATTAATGCCTGTTTTTTAACCTTAACATAACCATCTGAGCTTAATCCTTGTCACTAAAATGTTGTTATTTCGATTGGGCCCTTTGAACCAAAGGCACCTTTCAGGAAGAAAGCAAAAATACACAGGGAAGACATATTTGAATATTATAACTACTCCACAGACCATAGTTAGCAACACTCTATCTTTAATCTATCTAATCAGAAGCTGACAGGAGGGTCTAGTGCGTCAGACAATAGATGTTTACTTCATTCAGTTGCTGTTTGTAGTCATGGCTGCCAGTTCCCACCTGATGTCATGTGGGAGTTCTGACCTCTCTAGATCATACTGAATGACTGCTAGCTTGCATAATGTCTTGAGGCTGGGACTGAGGTCTAAGATGTACAGGTGATCAGAGGTGTTTATGATGACACGACCTCCAACCATGCAGCAGCAGCTCTTAATCCTGCGGCTCATAACCTTCAAACATGGGCCGTTACGCTTGGGCTCAACCTTCTTCCAGGAGAAGGTCTCTGGATTGAATTTCCACAGATCATTGAAATGTACAGGTAGTTTACTCCCGTTCATCTTCAATCCACCAAATATGTACAGCTCTCCATTGTAGACAAAAGTTGATGGATCAAGGCGTGGTCCTGGATGAGGCTCTGTAGAAGGTGTGGTCATCCAGAGTTCATTCTCTGTGTCAAACACTCTGACAGAGGTGTTGTAGGTGTTGTAGGAATGACTCCAGCTCCAGCCCCCAAATACAAACATCTTCGTCCCGATCATGGTGGCAGAGTGCCTTGATGAAGCAGCAGGTGATGCTCCTCTGGTGGTAATTAGAGTCCAGACCATGGTGCTGGTGTCCAACTTGTATGTGTCATTAATCCAACGAGTCATTGAGACATTGCTGAATCCTCCATGGATAAATATGATTTTCTCTAGGACACAGGCTGAAGAGGTCTCCATCGGCTCTGGAACAGTCCCCGAAACCTGTGGTTTGGACCATGTATGGGCGTCAACATCAAAAGCATAAAGATCATTGTAAAACTCTATACGGTTTATACTACCTCCCCAAACATAGACCGTATCTTCAATAAGCACAGCTGTGTAGTATTTGCGATTGGAGGGAACCACAAGTTGACATTCTCTTTCAGGGGTCACTGGGGTCAACTTCCTCCAGGTCAAAAACACGGTGTTGAAAATGTGCACATCAATCTGCCTCTTGTCGTCACTTCCAAAGGAGTACACATAGTGTCTCACTGTCACAACAGTCTGAATGTCTGTCCCTGGTCCTCTCAGACACAGAGCCCAGTGTAACATTACTCACAGCAGTATGATAGAGGTTAGATCTCACTGGTCAATCTCATACTACACATCAAGCAGTTGTCTAAAGACGTGGCATATTCTGAATCTTAACGTGTGTTTGTTCAGAGGCACAGGTGCCATGCAAAACATGTGCTGAAGACTTATACTGCATGTATGACAACTAATGTAAGCTGTAGGACACTGGCTTTGTGTTACACAGACTGCTGCAGAGAAACCTAAAAGAATGCCTCAAGTTATTAAAATAAAATCACAACTGTGTGAAGTCAGGGACACCCTTATCATCCTACAACACTGATTTTTTTTCTCTTGAGAATGTACAAGTGGACCCTAATTCAGTCAGGACAACTCAAGAAGGGTTTAGTATTCATTTATTGAATATAAAATAAGCAATATATTTATCATGGTTTGGCGGATGAATTGGATCTGCTTTTTGGGTACTCAGATCAAGCGCAACAGTCCTGACCTTAAGGACTCCGAATCCCCCGTACCCAAAGGGCAGATCCAAATCTACAGGTGGTAGCTGGGGTGGAGGAGGGTTAGCAGCAAAATGATTAAGCATAAGCAGAACAGCAGTATCAGAGTGAGCAGCAGCAGCAGCAGCAGCAAGCAAGCAGGAAGAGCAATACAAACTTACAGTTTAAATAGCCTGTGAGAGCCTGTGATTGGATGAAGTCAATCATGTGAATGTGATGCTGAGGCGGCCCTTTAAAGGGCCGGCAGCGACTGCACTGAGGTTTCCTGAATGAACTTGCTATGCGCTTGTCTATGACCAGCGCACCGCTCATTGGGTCCATTAGGTTCCATCTGCACTCTCAAGAAAAAAGGGTCCAGGTTAATGATGTTTTACCATTTATAGGAAACACAGAATCAAGGTGTTTTTTTTAATATTTTCTAAGGTATATTAGTGTCATATTCTACCACAGGTCGTTTTGAGGACCTAACCTGATTGGTTGAAACAGATCACATGCAGTTATCAATACAAGGATTCCAGCTGGTGTTTTTGCTCTCAGAATGCAGCAGACTGGCTGGCTAGGCTAGCCTGGCTAGTCTCTCTTGTCCTTTGTGGTCGCAGTGACTACATCTGTCATTGAAAACTGTGGTAGAATAGCAGTATTACACTGGAGGGAGTGTATTAATATGATCCTTGGCATTTCAGCGATGCTTTCTGACAACATCAAGGTTGTGCCAATAATCTCGTTAATCCACACCCTCACGGCTAATATTGCTTAAGTAAAATGTTAAAAAAAAAAATGGAATTCCCCCTTTAAGCAACAGGTGATAATATTTGTTTTGGGGCACAACAAACAAACATTCGATTTCTCTTAATTGTTTCAGACCTTTCCTAACTTTTCGTAACCTTTCATAACCTTTTCATAACACCTTTTCCTATAACTGACCTCGGCTGCTCCTCAGTCAGTTATTAGGAAACAAATCACCGGTTCGTCGGGTGTTATCCCTTACTTACATAATTGGGAGTTCTCCTTATTATAAGCCTATCCTTAGAGAGGTTATTCTTTTTTTTCGTGAAACATTTTAGGCTGGGACAATGTTGGTGAAATTTTAAGTGGCCGTTTTAACAACTGCTTCCTTTCACCATGCATGAGGTCAGTCTGTTGCCCTCCCCAGGTTTGCAGAAGGACCGTAGTGTCCAGGTTTATTGGAGATAATTGACATTGGGTGAGAAAAACAAACAAACAAAAGGGATTAAAACGGCGGGATGAAAAGGAAGACGATTCAAAGAGTAAAGTAAATATAAAGCATCTAATTCCAGACAATCGCAATCTGCGTCCTCTTTCATTTTCAATGTTTCGGTTCACGTAAACACTCAAAGATGGACATTCATTTTCATCCAGGACAAGTGGGTGCACTGCAACTGCCACAGGGCTTTGGTGAAATTAACTATCATTGCATCTCTGTTTGTACTTGAATGTTACTGATGCCACAGGACGGTGGCCATTGCACTGTCTGAGTGTTTATCTGTATTTATGGCTACTGGAGTTAATTCACCCGTCTTATCGACATGCACGACAGACACACTGCAGACAACCAGGCTGGTAGGTAAACTGAACGATGTGTTGGAGGAGGAGGCTTGGTAACTGTAGAATGAGCAAAATAAACAGAACTCCATTTATTAAACACCATGCAGCTCAGCATATATTCAACAGCACAGCAGCGTCATGAATGAACTGTACAGTAACCTAGCTGGCGTTTCCAGACACAACGTGGAATCATGGTGAAGGAAGTGAGAGTAAATCCATGTTATAATATGGCCAAAACCAGGTGCGTTCAAACTTTAAGATATTTGTTTCCACTGTCGCTTAATTCTCTTTGGTCCGACAGGTCAGTGTAAGTAAAACAAAAATAGCAGGAAAGTCGGGTGTTTTCCCTCCCTAAAACATGACCATTGTGTATTATGATTATACTGAATATATTATTGACATTTCAAAAGTTAATTAAGAAAAAAAGGTTAATTAAGAACGTGTTATAATTATATTTTTATGTGGCCACAACCCACCTGAACTTAAGCCTTGTCACTAAAATGTTATTTCGATTGGGCCCTTTGAACCAAAGGCACCTTTCAGGAAGAAAGCAAAAATACACAGGGAAGACATATTTGAATATTATAAGTACTCCACAGACCATAGTTAGCAACACTCTATCTTTAATCTATCTAATCAGAAGCTGACAGGAGATGCTAGTGCCTCAGACAATAGATATTTACTTCACTCGTTGCTGTTTGTAGTCATGGCTGCCAGTTCCCACCTGATGTCATGTGGGAGTTCTGACCTCTCTAGATCATACTGAATGACTGCTAGCTTGCATAATGTCTTGAGGCTGGGACTGAGGTCTAAGATGTACAGGTGATCAGAGGTGTTTATGATGACACGACCTCCAACCATGCAGCAGCAGCTCTTAATCCTGCGGCTCATAATCTTCAAACATGGACCGTTCCCCTTGGGCTCAACCTTCTTCCAGGAGAAGGTCTCTGGATTTAATTTCCACAGATCATTGAAATGTACAGGTAGTATAGTCCCGTCCGTCTTCCATCCACCAAATATGCACAGCTCTCCATTGTAGACAAAAGCTGAATGATCAAGGCGTGGTCCTGGATGAGGCTCTGTAGAAGGTGTGGTCATCCAGAGTTCATTCTCTGTGTCAAACACTCTGACAGAGGTGTTGTAGGAACTACTCCCCCTCCAGCCCCCAAATACAAACATCTTCGTCCCGATCATGGTGGCAGAGTGCCATGATGAAGCAGCAGGTGATGCTCCTCTGGTGGTAATTAGAGTCCAGACCATGGTGCTGGTGTCCAACTTGTATGTGTCATTAGTCCAGTAAGTCACATTGCTGTATCCTCCATGGATAAATATGATTTTCTCTAGGACACAGGCTGAAGAGGTCTCCATCGGCTCTGGAACAGTACCCGAAACCTGTGGTTTGGACCATGTATGGACCTCAACATCAAAAGTATAAAGATCATTGTAAAACTGGCTAGGGCTTATACTACCTCCCCAAACATAGACCGTATCTTCAATAAGCACAGCTGTGTAGTTCTCGCGATTGGAGGGAACCACAAGTTGACATTCTCTTTCAGGGGTCACTGGGGTCAACTTCCTCCAGGTCAAAGATACTGTGTTGAAAATGTGCACATCAATCTGCCTCTTGTCGTCACTTCCAAAAGAGTACACATAGTGTCTCACTGTCACAACAGCCTGAATGTCTGTCCCTGGTCCTCTCAGATGCAGCACCCAGCGTAACATTACTCACAGCAGTATGATAGAGGTTAGATCTCACTGGTCAATCTCATACTACACATCAAGCGGTTGTCTCAAGACGTGGCATATTCTGAATCTTAACTTGTGTTTGTTCAGAGGCACAGGCGCCATGCAAAACATGTGCTGAAGACTTATACTGCATGTATGACAACTAATGTAAGCTGTAGGACACTGTCTTTGTGTTACACAGACTGCTGCAGAGAAACCTAAAAGAATGCCTGAACCTATTAAAATAAAATCACACCTGTGTGAAGTCAGGGGCACCCTTATAATCCAACAACACTGATTTTTTTTTCTTGAGAATGTACAAGTGGACCCTAATGGGTCCATTAGGTTCCATCTGCACTCTCAGGAAAAAAGGGTCCAGGTTAATGATGTTTTGCCATTTATAGGAAACACAGAATCAAGGTGGTTTTTAATATTTTCTAAGGTATATTAATGTCATATTCTACCACAGGTCGTTTTGAACACCTAACCTGATTGGTTGAAACAGATCACATGCAGTTATCAATACAAGGATTCCAGCTGGTGTTTTTCCTCTCAGAATGCAGCAGACTGGCTGGCTAGGCTAGCCTGGCTAGTCTCTCTTGTCCTTTGTGGTCGCAGTGACTACATCTGTCATTGAAAACTGGGGTAGAATAGCAGTATTAAACTGGAGGGAGTGTATTAATATGATCCTTGGCATTTCAGCGATGCTTTCTGACAGCATCAAGGTTGTGCCAATAATCACGTTAATCCACACCCTCACGGCTAATGGGTACATGGCTCCATTCCGACACCTCTCCATTCCGACATGGTTCCATTCCGACGTGGTTCCATTCCGACATGACTCCATTCCGACATGGCTCCATTCCGACATGGCTCCATTCCGACATGACTCCATTCCGACATGGCTCCATTCCGACATTTCCCCATTCAGACATACCTCTATTCCGACAGATTTTAGTCGGGTGTGCGTGGGGAGGGGGGTCTGCAGTGTTGGACAGACAGAAAGCTTGTGCGCGCACTAGTTCTCTGCCCCTCTCCTTCTCTCTCTCTCTCTCTCTCTCTCTCTCTCTCTCTCTCTCTCTCTCTCTCTGTTGATGACGAGTTACTATGGTAACCCGTATCTGACACACGTGGGGGCGGGGTCGAAGTGAGAGCCGTGAGAACGTGTAGAGTAGACTCAACGACTATCTGCGGCCTTCTGGGGTGTGTGTGTGTGTGTGTGTGTGTGTGCGTGTGTGTGTGTGTGTGTGTGTGTGTGTGTGTGTGTGTGTGTGTGTGTGTGTGTGTGTGTGTGTGTGTGTGTGTGTGTGTGTGTGTGTGTGTGTGTGTGTGTGTGGCAGGGTTTATAGGGTAATGGTTAACTAAAACTGTTGAACTAAAAAAAAATATAAATAAATAAAAAACTAGCCTATAACTAAACTATAACTGCATATTGGGTCATAAAATTAACTGAATTCATACTTAAAATATTCTTCTTTTTGGTTTTATCAATATGTATATGGCTTTCAGGCATTTGTATATTCAGCACCAGTACAGTATGAAAATACTGACTAGCAATTGCGCCCTAAAACTAATTAAAACTAACTACCTTTAAAAAGAGAGTAAAAACTAACTAAAACTAAACTGAAATGAAAAATCAATATAATAACCCTGGTGTGTGTGTGTGTGTGTGTGTGTGTGTGTGTGTGTGTGTGTGTGTGTGTGTGTGTGTGTGTGTGTGTGTGTGTGCGCGCGCGCGCGCGCTCACGTGCCGTTATATTATTGTATTATATAAAATTTTCCAACATGAATTTCACCCAAATTGGACAGTCTGTGCATTAGTCTCTCTCGCTCTCTCTCGTTCTCTCTCTCTCTCTCTCTCTCTCTCTCTCTCTCTCTCTCTCTCTCTCTCTCTCTCTCTCTCTCTCTCTAATTATATGAAGCGCAATATATGCACGCACAGTTCTAACGAAAAAAAAAAAAAAAACTAAGTAGGCTACTTTTTATTATTATCTTGACTCCTTGTTCTTATGTGTGTGGGTTTATCAGAGTGCAGGCCAGGCTCCTAACCAACGGGCCTCGGGCTGGGCTGAACTCGTAGGGCAATGCTGCGTTAAGGGCTGTTTTTTCCTCGAGAAAAAAAAAACACCGATCACTGAGTCCATAGACATAGCCTACTTCACCGGTTCTTGTTCAGAAAAAATCGAGACTGTCTCATAGATTTGTTAATCACTGCTAGAGCTGTCAGCTGTTGGCCCTTGAAATAAAAATGGGGTCCGAGGGATGATTAGAATCAATGATCAGGCATGTTACCAAATCAAAGCGCATCTCTCTCTCGCCAACACAAGCAATCGCACCATGTGAGTGCACGGTCTGATATACCACTATAGGCCTATTGCATATTAAGCATAATAGGGTTAGTTATACCTAGAACGACTGAAGCTCAGAGGTCTTTTTGATCTCTGGAATCCTCACCCTTTCTCCCTCCTTGAAAGTTCACACCTCCATGCCAAGAAGAGCTCTATTGTTCCAGCTAATGGCTCATTTACATTCCAATTGAAGAGCCCAAGACTTGTCATTGTCTTTTGACTTTTACTTTTTTACTTTTAGTAAGTAGCCTAAATAAGTTTTATTTTTTATTTCATCTGTTATTTAGTGCACACAGACCCGCCAAAGGGTTTTCGTCCATTTAGTCATTTTAGTTTATCATGTGCAGCTGCGATGCGGCAACGCGGCCTATAAGCACGCAGCCTGGCTGCGGGCTTAGGACAGACACATGCATGAGTATAGCCTATTCTCAAACGATTATAGATCTTATTTTCAAACAATTATAGCTCGGTCAATTCTCAATCATTTCTTACCATTCAACATGTTATGTTGAAAAAAATGTTCCTTGTTTTTTTGCTGTATGTGGCGTGCATTTATCCCAAGTCTGCGAAATGTTATAAAGTAAATGGCAAAAAAGTCGGGAATTTGTGGCAAAAAAGATGTTTTTTTGATCATTCATTTCTCGGTCAATTCTGGACCATTTTTTACATTTCAAAATACAGATGCTGTATAGAATATGTGGGTAGGTGTTCTCTACGATGCGGGATCGAGCAAAATTTAAGTGTCGGGATCGCCTTCTTTCTTGCTTTTCTTTTTTCTTTTTTGCGTATTTGCAGAGCCGGCTAAAAGGCTGTGCACGGGGGGGAATGCCCCCCTAAACGCCCTAAATACGTTGTATAACGCATAAGGTTTTCGCCCCCCCAATTGTGAAACTTTATATCGGGGCCTGACAAAAGCCGAGAGAGAGAGAGAGAGAGAGAGAGAGAGAGAGAGAGAGAGAGAGAGAGAGAGAGAGAGAGAGAGAGAGAGAGAGAGAGAGAGATGCATCTTCGTGTCGGGGATTCGGTGGACGTTTCCACCGAAATCCCGACACTTAAATTTTGCTCGATCCCGCATCGTAGAGAACACCTACCCACATATTCTATACAGCATCTGAGAGAGAAGGTTTTTCGCATCACGCTGTATTTTGAAATGTAAAAAATGGTCCAGAATTGACCGAGAAATGAATGAAATAATATGAGATATGGCAATATGAGAACCCCAAAGAAAAGACTCAAGGAGAGGGACAGAGACAGAGAGCGCACAGCATCCACTGTCGTCCTGGGCAAGTGAATCTTTTATTATGTTTATTTATAGTTTATTTTAAGTAGGCTACATTTAAAAGATTAGCATAATTGACCCTCGAAACTATAGTCATACCGTCATGTACCCCCACCCCCTCCCAGTATAAACAGTAATAGGCCTACTGTATGAACAGTATTAAACAGTAGGCTATACAATAAAATAAATAATAACATTAAGTAGCCTAAATGTCACTCGAACGAACTGCAGTCCAATTCACGGGAATGGGGGGGGGGGGGGGGGTCACTGCGCCCCTGCTCTCTTCCCATTTAGCAGGTGTGCGTTTAAATGCCTTATTTTACTTATTTAACGCACCGCGGAGTTGCGGAGTTGCGTACGCACGCACGCACGCACGCACGCACGCACACACACACACACACACACACACACACACACACACACACACACACGTCTTGTCCTTGTCGCGTTGGCAAGTGATCCATTGCAACAACGTGCATGCATGCTTCATTACACAGCGGAGCGAAATTTTGATTGATGGGACTCGTTAAGAGACCCGTTCATAAAAAGATGATGGACTGAAATGGACCCACGTCCGAGTCCCAACCATACTGCCGTCCAACGCTATTCCGCTATTCTTCTCTTATCCTGCCTATAACCGAAACCTGGCCCTAACCCCCTAACTATCTTTTCCGCCTGTGGAGCTGATCATCCCCCTAACTATCTTTGCCGCCGGCGGAGCTGATCATCCGCGAACGGTTCACTACGATATTATTTTTTTCCTCATCACTTGTCGGAATAGTGTTATTTTTGACAAAAATATAATGGTCGGCATTCCGACACATAATGCTTGTCGGAATGGTGCTACCCCTTCTGTCGGAGTAGCGCCATGTTCCCAAAAAATATAAGTATTGCTACTCCGACAATTGAGAGTCAATGTCGGAGTAGCGAGGTGTCGGAATGGAGCATGAACCCCACGGCTAATATTGCTTAAGTAAAATGTTTTAAAAAATTGAATTCCCCCTTTAAGCAACACATGATAATATTTGTTTTTGGGCACAACAAACAAACATTAGATTTCTCTTAACTTTTTTCAGGCCTTTTCGTAACTTTCCGTAACCTTTCATAACCTTTTCATAACACCTTTTCCTATAACTGACCTCGGCTGCGCCTCAGTCAGTTATTAGGAAACAATTCACCGGTTCGTCGGGTGTTATCCCTTACTTACATACTGTAATTGGGAGTTCTCCTTATTATAAGCCTATCCTTAAAGAGGTTATTCATTTTTTTGTGAATCAAACATTTTAGGCTGGGACAATGTTGGTGAAATTTTAAGTGGCCGTTTTAACAACTGCTTCCTTTCACCATGCATGAGGTCAGTCTGTTGCCCTCCCCAGGTTTGCAGAAGGACCGTAGTGTCCAGGGTTATTGGAGATAATTGACATTGGGTGAGAAAAACAAACAAACAATATGGTTTAAAAATGGTGGGATGAAAGGTGAATAAAGGAAGACGATTCAAAGAGTAAAGTAAATAAAAAGCATCTAATTCCAGACAATCGGATCTGCGTCCTCTTTCATTTTCAATGTTTCGGTTCACGTAAACACTCAAAGATGGACATTCATTTTCATCCAGTACAAGTGTGTGCACTGCAACTGCCACAGGGCTTTGGTGAAAGTAACTATCATTGCATCTCTGTTTGTACTTGAATGTTACTGATGCCACAGGACGGTGGCCATTGCACTGTCTGAGTGTTTATCTGTATTTATGGCTACTGGAGTTAATTCACCCGTCTTATCGACATGCACGACAGACACACTGCAGACAACCAGGCTGGTAGGTAAACTGAACGATGTGTTGGAGGAGGAGGCTTGGTAACTGGAGAATGAGCAAAATAAACAGAACTCCATTTATTAAACACCATGCAGCTCAGCATATATTCAACAGCACAGCAGCGTCATGAATGAACTGTACAGTAACCTAGCTGGCGTTTCCAGACACAACGTGGACTCATGGTGAAGGAAGTGAGAGTAAATCCATGTTATAATATGGTCAAAATTAAGAAAGTTAAGAAATTAAGAAAAACAAGTGAATTAAAGTGTTATAATTATATTTTTATGTGGCCACAACCACCAGTTCATTAATGCTTGTTTTTTTAACCTTAACATCACCCATTTTTGAGGGTAAATCCATGTTATAATATGGCCAAAACCAGGCTAGAGGCTTGGGAGCTGAAGGTGTGTTCAAACTTTAAGATATTTGTTTCCACTGTCGCTTCTCTTTGGTCTGACAGGTCAGTGTAAGTAAAACAAAAATAGCAGGAAAGTCGGGTGTTTTCCCTCCCTAAAACATGACCATTGTGTATTATGATTATACTGAATATATTATTGACATTTCAAAAGTTAATTAAGAAAAAAAGGTTAATTAAGAACGTGTTATAATTATATTTTTATGTGGCCACAACCACCAGTTCATTAATGCCTGTTTTTTAACCTTAACATCACCCACCTGAACTTAAAGGTAGGGGAAGTGATTTCACTTTTGTCAGATATCACCCAAAAAATATTTTTTTCTGTTAAAATGCTCTATTATAAGGTGTGGAAACCATGTATGGAGTTTCCCCCTCCCCCACGTTAGCAGAGGAGCTAATAAAAGTTCCCCAGGTGGTGGCTAATTCTCCTCCAATCAGGATCGAGCAGCAGGTTTACATAGTGTAGCTACTGTTTGGCGCCCCTAGTGCACCAGGCTGGTACTACACCATGAATTTCAAATCACTTACCCTACCTTTAAGCCTTGTCACTAAAATGTTGTTATTTCGATTGGGCCCTTTGAACCAAAGGCACCTTTCAGGAAGAAAGCAAAAATACACAGGGAAGACATATTTGAATATTATAACTACTCCACAGACCATAGTTAGCAACACTCTATCTTTAATCTATCTAATCAGAAGCTGACAGGAGAGGCTAGTGCGTCAGACAATAGATGTTTACTTCATTCAGTTGCTGTTTGTAGTCATGGCTGCCAGTTCCCACCTGATGTCATGTGGGAGTTCTGACCTCTCTAGATCATACTGAATGACTGTTAGCTTGCATAATGTCTTGAGGCTGGGACTGAGGTCTAAGATGTACAGGTGATCAGAGGAGTTTATGAGGACACGACCTCCAACCATGCAGCAGCAGCTCTTAATCCTGCGGCTCATAACCTTCAAACATGGACTGTTCCGCTTGGGCTCAACCTTCTTCCAGGAGAAGGTCTCTGGATTGAATTTCCACAAATGATTCAAAATGTAGTTCGTCTGCCAGCCACCAAATATGTACACCTCTCTATTGTAGACAAAAGCTGAATGATCACACCGTGCTCCTGGATGAGGCTCTGTAGAAGGTGTGGTCATCCAGAGTTCATTCTCTGTGTCAAACACTCTGACAGAGGTGTTGTAGGAACTACTCCCCCTCCAGCCCCCAAATACAAACATCTTTGATCCGATCATGGTGGCAGAGTGCCTTGATGAAGCAGCAGGTGATGCTCCTCTGGTGGTAATTAGAGTCCAGACCATGGTGCTGGTGTCCAACTTGTATGTGTCATTAGTCCAGCGAGTCATTGAAAGATTGCTGAATCCACCATGGATGAACATGATTTTCTCTAGCACACAGGCTGAAGAGGTCTCCATCGGCTCTGGAACAGTCCCCGAAACCAACTTCAAAAGCATAAAGATCATTGTAAAACTGGCTACGGTTTATACTACTTCCCCAAACATAGGCTGTATCTTCAACAAGCACAGCTGTGTAGTTTTGGCGATTAGAGGGAACCACAAGTTGACATTCTCTTTCAGGGGTCACTGGGGTCAACTTCCTCCAGGTCAAAGACACTGTGTTGAAAATGTGCACATCAATCTGCCTCTTGTCGTCACTTCCAAAAGAGTACACATAGTGTCTCACTGTCACAACAGCCTGAATGGCTGTCCCTGGTCCTCTCAGACGCAGCACCCAGCGTAACATTACTCACAGCAGTATGATAGAGGTTAGATCTCACTGGTCAATCTCATACTACACATCAAGTGTTGTCCAAAGACGTGGCATATTCTGAATCTTAACGTGTGTTTGTTCAGAGGCACAGGTGCCATGCAAAACATGTGCTGAAGACTTATACTGCATGTATGACAACTAATGTAAGCTGTAAGACGCTGTCTTTGTGTTACACAGACTGCTGCAGAGAAACCTAAAAGAATGCCTGAACTTATTAAAATAAAATCACACCTGTGTGAAGTCAGGGACACCCTTATCATCCTACAACACTGATTTTTTTTTTCTTCTTGAGAATGTACAAGTGGACCCTAATGGGTCAATTAGGTTCCATCTGCACTCTCAGGAAAAAAGGGTCCGGATTAATGATGTTTTGCCATTTATAGGAAACACAGAATCAAGGTGTTTTTTTTTAATATTTTCTCACAACATCTCTAAGGTATATTAATGTCATATTCTACCACAGGTCGTTTTGAGGACCTAACCTGATTGGTTGAAACAGATCACATGCACTTATCAATACAAGGATTCCAGCTGGTGTTTTTCCTCTCAGAATGCAGCAGACTGGCTGGCTAGGCTAGCCTGGCTAGTCTCTCTTGTCCTTTGTGGTCGCAGTGACTACATCTGTCATTGAAAACTGTGGTAGAATAGCAGTATTAAACTGGAGGGAGTGTATTAATATGATCCTTTGCACTTCAGCGATGCTTTCTGACAACATCAAGGTTGTGCCAATAATCACGTTAATCCACACCCTCACGTCTAATATTGCTTAAGTAAAATGTTAAAAAAAAAAAAAAAATTGAATTCCCCCTTTAAGCAACTGGTGATAATATTTGTTTTTGGGCACAACAAACAAACATTAGATTTCTCGTAGCTTTTTTCAGGCCTTTTCGTAACTTTCCGTAACCTTTCATAACCTTTTCATAACACCTTTTCCTATAACTGACCTCGGCTGCGCCTCAGTCAGTTATTAGGAAACAAATCACCGGTTCGTCGGGTGTTATCCCTTACTTACATAATTGGGAGTTCTCCTTATTATAAGCCTATCCTTAAAGAGGTTATTCTTTTTTTTGTGAATCAAACATTTTAGGATGGGACATTGGCTGGTATTCTCAAAGCTGTGGTGTAGCCAGGTATGGTGTAAGTCTTCTCATTGGCTGCAGGGCAGCAAATCAGGTGTGGGGCCATGCTCATTGGCTGCATGGCAGCAAATCAAGTCTGGCCTTCTGTGTATAGGCCAAAAGCCTATACCACCAGGCCTGGGCCTGGGCCTACCAAATAATTATCCATAATAATCCCTTACTTACATAATTGGGAGTTCTCCTTATTATAAGCCTATCCTTAAAGAGGTTATTCTTTTTTTCGTGAATCAAACATTTTAGGCTGGGACAATGTTGGTGAAATTTTAAGTGGCCGTTTTAACAACTGCTTCCTTTCACCATGCATGAGGTCAGTCTGTTGCCCTCCCCAGGTTTGCAGAAGGACCGTAGTGTCCAGGATTATTGTAGATGATTGACATTGGGTGAGAAAAACAAACAAACAAAAGGGATTAAAAATGGTGGGATGAAAGGTGAGTAAAGGAAGACGATTCAAAGAGTAAAGTAAATAAAAAGCATCTAATTCCAGACAATCGCAATCTGCGTCCTCTTTCATTTTCAATGTTTCGGTTCACGTAAACACTCAAAGATGGCCATTAATTTTCATTCAGGACAAGTGGGTGCACTGCAACAGCCACAGGGCTTTGGTGAAATTAACTATCATTGCATCTCTGTTTGTACTTGAATGTTACTGATGCCACAGGACGGTGGCCATTGCACTGTCTGAGTGTTTATCTGTATTTATGGCTACTGGAGTTAATTCACCCGTCTCATCGACATGCACGACAGACACCAACCAGGCTGTTAGGTAAACTGAACGATGTGTTGGAGGAGGAGGCTTGGTAACTGGAGAATGAGCAAAATAAACAGAACTCCATTTATTAATCACCATGCAGCTCAGCATATATTCAACAGCACAGCAGCGTCATGAATGAACTGTACAGTAACCTAGCTGGCGTTTCCAGACACAACGTGGACTCATGGAGGAGGAAGTGAGAGTAAATCCATGATATAATATGGTCAAAACCAGGCTAGAGGCTTGGGAGCTGAAGGTGTGTTCAAACTTTAAGATATTTGTCTCCACTGTCGCTTCTCTTTGGTCCGACAGGTCAGTGTAAGTAAAACAAAAATAGCAGGAAAGTCGGGTGTTTTCCCTCCCTAAAACATGACCACTGTGTATTATGATTATACTGAATATATTATTGACATTTCAAAAGTTAATTCAGAAAAAAAAGTTAATTAAGAAAGTGTTATAATTATATTTTTATGTGGCCACAACCACCAGTTCATTAATGCCTGTTTTTTAACCTTAACATCACCCACCTGAACTTAAGCCTTGTCACTAAAATGTTGTTATTTCGATTGGGCCCTTTGAACCAAAGGCACCTTTCAAGAAGAAAGCAAAAATACACAGGGAAGACATATTTGAATATTATAACTACTCCACAGACCATAGTTAGCGACACTCTATCTTTAATCTATCTAATCAGAAGCTGACAGGAGGGTCTAGTGCGTCAGACAATAGATGTTTACTTCATTCAGTTGCTGTTTGTAGTCATGGCTGCCAGTTCCCACCTGATGTCATGTGGGAGTTCTGACCTCTCTAGATCATACTGAATGACTGCTAGCTTGCATAATGTCTTGAGGCTGGGACTGAGGTCTAAGATGTACAGGTGATCAGAGGTGTTTATGATGACACGACCTCCAATCTTGCAACAAAAATACTCCATCAGACATGGGCCGTTCCCCTTGGGCTCAACCTGCTTCCAGGAGAAGGTCTCTGGATGGAATTTCCACAGATCATTGAAATGTAGTATACTCCCGTTCATCTTCCATCCACCAAATATGTACACCTCTCTATTGTAGACAAAAGCTGAATGATCACACCGTGCTCCTGGATGAGGCTCTGTAGAAGGTGTGGTCATCCAGAGTTCATTCTCTGTGTCAAACACTCTGACAGAGGTGTTGAAGGAACTACTCCCCCTCCAGTCCCCAAATACAAACATCTTCGTCCCGATCATGGCGGCAGAGTGCCATGATGAAGCAGCAGGTGATGCTCCTCTGGTGGTAATTAGAGTCCAGACCATGGTGCTGGTGTCCAACTTGTATGTGTCATTAATCCAGTAAGTCACAGTCCTGAATCCTCCATGGATAAATATGATTTTCTCTAGGACACAGGCTGAAGAGGTCTCCATCGGCTCTGGAGCAGTCCCCGAAACCTGTGGTTTGGACCATGTATGGACGTCAACATCAAAAGCATAAAGATCATTGTAAATCTACTGGGTGCAGTTTCGACCTCCCCAAATGTAGACCGTATCTTCAATAAGCACAGCTGTGTAGTTTTTGCGATTGGAGGGAACCACAAGTTGACATTCTCTTTCAGGGGTCACTGGGGTCAACTTCCTCCAGGTCAAAGACACTGTGTTGAAGATGTGCACATCAATCTGCCTCTTGTCGTCACTTCCAAAGGAGTACACATAGTGTCTCACTGTCACAACAGTCTGAATGGCTGTCCCTGGTCCTCTCAGACACAGCACCCAGCGTAACATTACTCACAGCAGTATGATAGAGGTTAGATCTCACTGGTCAATCTCATACTACACATCAAGTGGTTGTCCAAAGACGTGGCATATTCTGAATCTTAACTTGTGTTTGTTCAGAGGCACAGGTGCCATGCAAAACATGTGCTGAAGACTTATACTGCATGTATGACAACTAATGTAAGCTGTAGGATGCTGTCTTTGTGTTACACAGACTGCTGCAGAGAAACCTAAAAGAATGCCTGAACTTTTTAAAAATAAAATCACACCTGTTTGAAGTCAGGGACACCCTTATCATCCTACAACACTGATTTTTTTTTTCTTCTTGAGAATGTACAAGTGGACCCTAATGGGTCCATTAGGGTCCATCTGCACTCTCAAGAAAAAAGGGTCCAGGTTAATGATGTTTTGCCATTTAGGAAACACAGAATCAAGGTGTTTTTTTTAATATTTTCTAAGGTATATTAATGTCATATTCTACCACAGGTCGTTTTGAGGACCTAACCTGATTGGTTGAAACAGATCACATGCACTTATCAATACAAGGATTCCAGCTGATGTTTTTCCTCTCAGAATGCAGCAGACTGGCTGGCTAGGCTAGCCTGGCTAGTCTCTCTTGTCCTTTGTGGTCGCAGTGACTACATCTGTCATTGAAAACTGTGGTAGAATAGCAGTATTACACTGGAGGGAGTGTATTAATATGATCCTTGGCATTTCAGCGATGCTTTCTGACAACATCAAGGTTGTGCCAATAATCTCGTTAATCCACACCCTCACGGCTAATATTGCTTAAGTAAAATGTTAAAAAAAAAAATGGAATTCCCCCTTTAAGCAACAGGTGATAATATTTGTTTTTGGGCACAACAAACAAACATTAGATTTCTCTTAATTGTTTCAGACCTTTCCTAACTTTTCGTAACCTTTCGTAACCTTTTCATAAGGCCTTTTCCTATAACTGACCTCGGCTGCGCCTCAGTCAGTTATTAGGAAACAAATCACCGGTGTTATCCCTTACTTACATAATTGGGAGTTCTCCTTATTATAAGCCTATCCTTAAAGAGGTTATTCTTTTTTTTCGTGAAACATTTTAGGCTGGGACAATGTTGGTGAAATTTTAAGTGGCCGTTTTAACAACTGCTTCCTTTCACCATGCATGAGGTCAGTCTGTTGCCCTCCCCAGGTTTGCAGAAGGACCGTAGTGTCCAGGATTATTGTAGATGATTGACATTGGGTGAGAAAAACAAACAAACAAAAGGGATTAAAAACGGCGGGATGAAAAGGAAGACAATTCAAAGAGTAAAGTAAATATAAAGCATCTAATTCCAGACAATCGCGATCTGCGTCCTCTTTCATTTTCAATGTTTCGGTTCACGTAAACACTCAAAGATGGCCATTAATTTTCATTCAGGACAAGTGGGTGCACTGCAACAGCCACAGGGCTTTGGTGAAATTAACTATCATTGCATCTCTGTTTGTACTTGAATGTTACTGATGCCACAGGACGGTGGCCATTGCACTGTCTGAGTGTTTATCTGTATTTATGGCTACTGGAGTTAATTCACCCGTCTCATCGACATGCACGACAGACACACTGCAGACAACCAGGCTGGTAGGTAAACTGAACGATGTGTTGGAGGAGGAGGCTTGGTAACTGTAGAATGAGCAAAATAAACAGAACTCCATTTATTAAACACCATGCAGCTCAGCATATATTCAACAGCACAGCAGCGTCATGAATGAACTGTACAGTAACCTAGCTGGCGTTTCCAGACACAACGTGGACTCATGGAGGAGGAAGTGAGAGTAAATCCATGTTATAATATGGTCAAAACCAGGCTAGAGGCTTGGGAGCTGAAGGTGTGTTCAAACTTTAAGATATTTGTTTCCACTGTCGCTTCTCTTTGGTCCGACAGGTCAGTGTAAGTAAAACAAAAATAGCAGGAAAGTCGGGTGTTTTCCCTCCCTAAAACATGACCATTGTGTATTATGATTATACTGAATATATTATTGACATTTCAAAAGTTAATTAAGAAAAAAAGGTTAATTAAGAACGTGTTATAATTATATTTTTATGTGGCCACAACCACCAGTTCATTAATGCCTGTTTTTAACCTTAACATCACCCACCTGAACTTAAGCCTTGTCACTAAAATGTTGTTATTTTGATTGGGCCCTTTGAACCAAAGGCACCTTTCAGGAAGAAAGCAAAAATACACAGGGAAGACATATTTGAATATTATAAGTACTCCACAGACCATAGTTAGCAACACTCTATCTTTAATCTATCTAATCAGAAGCTGACAGGAGATGCTAGTGCCTCAGACAATAGATATTTACTTCACTCGTTGCTGTTTGTAGTCATGGCTGCCAGTTCCCACCTGATGTCATGTGGGAGTTCTGACCTCTCTAGATCATACTGAATGACTGCTAGCTTGCATAATGTCTTGAGGCTGGGACTGAGGTCTAAGATGTACAGGTGATCAGAGGTGTTTATGATGACACGACCTCCAACCATGCAGCAGCAGCTCTTAATCCTGCGGCTCATAATCTTCAAACATGGACCGTTCCCCTTGGGCTCAACCTTCTTCCAGGAGAAGGTCTCTGGATTTAATTTCCACAGATCATTGAAATGTACAGGTAGTATAGTCCCGTCCGTCTTCCATCCACCAAATATGCACAGCTCTCCATTGTAGACAAAAGCTGAATGATCACACCGTGGTCCTGGATGAGGCTCTGTAGAAGGTGTGGTCATCCAGAGTTCATTCTCTGTGTCAAACACTCTGACAGAGGTGTTGTAGGAACTACTCCCCCTCTCCAGCCCCCAAATACAAACATCTTCTTCCCGATCATGGTGGCAGAGTGCCATGATGAAGCAGCAGGTGATGCTCCTCTGGTGGTAATTAGAGTCCAGACCATGGTGCTGGTGTCCAACTTGTATGTGTCATTAGTCCAGTAAGTCACATTGCTGTATCCTCCATGGATAAATATGATTTTCTCTAGGACACAGGCTGAAGAGGTCTCCATCGGCTCTGGAACAGTACCCGAAACCTGTGGTTTGGACCATGTATGGACCTCAACATCAAAAGTATAAAGATCATTGTAAAACTGGCTAGGGCTTATACTACCTCCCCAAACATAGACCGTATCTTCAATAAGCACAGCTGTGTAGTTCTCGCGATTGGAGGGAACCACAAGTTGACATTCTCTTTCAGGGGTCACTGGGGTCAACTTCCTCCAGGTCAAAGATACTGTGTTGAAAATGTGCACATCAATCTGCCTCTTGTCGTCACTTCCAAAAGAGTACACATAGTGTCTCACTGTCACAACAGCCTGAATGTCTGTCCCTGGTCCTCTCAGATGCAGAACCCAGTGTAACATTACTCACAGCAGTATGATAGAGGTTAGATCTCACTGGTCAATCTCATACTACACATCAAGTGGGTTGTCCAAAGACGTGGCATATTCTGAATCTTAACTTGTGTTTTTTTCAGAGGCACAGGTGCCATGCAAAACATATGCTGAAGACTTATACTGCATGTATGACAACTAATGTAAGCTGTAGGACACTGTCTTTGTGTTACACAGACTGCTGCAGAGAAACCTAAAAGAATGCCTGAACCTATTAAAATAAAATCACACCTGTGTGAAGTCAGGGGCACCCTTATAATCCAACAACACTGATTTTTTTTCTTGAGAATGTACAAGTGGACCCTAATGGGTCCATTAGGTTCCATCTGCACTCTCAAGAAAAAAGGGTCCAGGTTAATGATGTTTTACCATTCATAGGAAACACAGAATCAAGGTGGTTTTTAATATTTTCTAAGGTATATTAATGTCATATTCTACCACAGGTCGTTTTGAACACCTAACCTGATTGGTTGAAACAGATCACATGCAGTTATCAATACAAGGATTCCAGCTGGTGTTTTTCCTCTCAGAATGCAGCAGACTGGCTGGCTAGGCTAGCCTGGCTAGTCTCTCTTGTCCTTTGTGGTCGCAGTGACTACATCTGTCATTGAAAACTGGGGTAGAATAGCAGTATTAAACTGGAGGGAGTGTATTAATATGATCCTTGGCATTTCAGCGATGCTTTCTGACAGCATCAAGGTTGTGCCAATAATCACGTTAATCCACACCCTCACGGCTAATATTGCTTAAGTAAAATGTTTTAAAAAATTGAATTCCCCCTTTAAGCAACACATGATAATATTTGTTTTTGGGCACAACAAACAAACATTAGATTTCTCTTAACTTTTTTCAGGCCTTTTCGTAACTTTCCGTAACCTTTCATAACCTTTTCATAACACCTTTTCCTATAACTGACCTCGGCTGCGCCTCAGTCAGTTATTAGGAAACAATTCACCGGTTCGTCGGGTGTTATCACTTACTTACATACTGTAATTGGGAGTTCTCCTTATTATAAGCCTATCCTTAAAGAGGTTATTCAATTTTTTTGTGAATCAAACATTTTAGGCTGGGACAATGTTGGTGAAATTTTAAGTGGCCGTTTTAACAACTGCTTCCTTTCACCATGCATGAGGTCAGTCTGTTGCCCTCCCCAGGTTTGCAGAAGGACCGTAGTGTCCAGGGTTATTGGAGATAATTGACATTAGGTAAGAAAAACAAACAAACAATATGGTTTAAAAATGGTGGGATGAAAGGTGAATAAAGGAAGACGATTCAAAGAGTAAAGTAAATAAAAAGCATCTAATTCCAGACAATCGGATCTGCGTCCTCTTTCATTTTCAATGTTTCGGTTCACGTAAACACTCAAAGATGGACATTCATTTTCATCCAGTACAAGTGTGTGCACTGCAACTGCCACAGGGCTTTGGTGAAATTAACTATCATTGCATCTCTGTTTGTACTTGAATGTTACTGATGCCACAGGACGGTGGCCATTGCACTGTCTGAGTGTTTATCTGTATTTATGGCTACTGGAGTTAATTCACCCGTCTTATCGACATGCACGACAGATACACTGCAGACAACCAGGCTGGTAGGTAAACTGAACAATGTGTTGGAGGAGGAGGCTTGGTAACTGTAGAATGAGCAAAATAAACACAGAACTCCATATATTAAACACCATGCAGCTCAGCATATATTCAACAGCACAGCAGTGTCATGAATGAACTGTACAGTAACCTAGCTGGCGTTTCCAGACACAACGTGGACTCATGGAGGAGGAAGTGAGAGTAAATCCATGTTATAATATGGTCAAAATTAAGAAAATTAAGAAATTAAGAAAAACAAGTGAATTAAGAACGTGTTATAATTATATTTTTATGTGGCCACAACCACCAGTTCATTAATGCTTGTTTTTTTAACCTTAACATCACCCATTTTTGAGGGTAAATCCATGTTATAATATGGCCAAAACCAGGCTAGAGGCTTGGGAGCTGAAGGTGTGTTCAAACTTTAAGATATTTGTTTCCACTGTCGCTTCTCTTTGGTCCGACAGGTCAGTGTAAGTAAAACAAAAATAGCAGGAAAGTGCGGTTGTTTTCCCTCCCTAAAACATGACCATTGTGTATTATGATTATACTGAATATATTATTGACATTTCAAAAGTTAATTAAGAAAAAAAAGTTAATAAGAAAGTGTTATAATTATATTTTTATGTGGCCACAACCACCAGTTCATTAATGCCTGTTTTTTAACCTCAACATCACCCACCTGAACTTAAGCCTTGTCACTAAAATGTTGTTATTTCGATTGGGCCCTTTGAACCAAAGGCACCTTTCAGGAAGAAAGCAAAAATACACAGGGAAGACATATTTGAATATTATAACTACTCCACAGACCATAGTTAGCGACACTCTATCTTTAATCTATCTAATCAGAAGCTGACAGGAGAGGCTAGTGCGTCAGACAATATTAGACAATTAGACAATATTAGACAATATACTTCATTCAGTTGCTGTTTGTAGTCATGGCTGCCAGTTCCCACCTGATGTCATGTGGGAGTACTGACTTCTCTAGATCATACTGAATGACTGCTAGCTTGCATAATGTCTTGAGGCTGGGACTGAAGTCTAAGATGTACAGGTGATCAGAGGTGTTTATGATGACACGACCTCCAACCATGCAGCAGCAGCTCTTAATCCTGCTGCTCATAGCCTTCAAACATGGACTGTTCCGCTTGGGCTCAACCTTCTTCCAGGAGAAGGTCTCTGGATTCAATTTCCACAAATCACTGAAATCGATGTAGTAATTCTGCCATCCAGGAAATATGTACAGCTCTCCATTGTAGACAAAAGCTGAATGATTGCAGCGTTTTCCTGGATGAGGCTCTGTAGAAGGTGTGGTCATCCAGAGTTCATTCTCTGTGTCAAACACTCTGACAGAGGTGTTGAAGGAACTAGTCCCGCTCCAGCCCCCAAATACAAACATCTTCGTCCCGATCATGGTGGCAGAGTGCCATGATGAAGCAGCAGGTGATGCTCCTCTGGTGGTAATTAAAGTCCAGACCATGGTGCTGGTGTCCAACTTGTATGTGTCATTAGTCCAGTAAGTCACATTGCTGAATCCTCCATGGATAAATATGATTTTCTCTAGGACACAGGCTGAAGAGGTCTCCATGGCCTTTGGAACAGCCCCAGAAACCTGTGGTTTGGACCATGTATGGACGTCAACATCAAAAGCATAAAGATCATTGTAAAACTGGCTACGGGTTATACTACCTCCCCAAACATAGACCGTATCTTCAATAAGCACAGTTGAGTAGTTTTTACGATTGGATGGAACCACAACTTGACATTCTCTTTCAGGGGTCACTGGGGTCAACTTCCTCCAGGTCAAAGACACTGTGTTGAAAATGTGCACATCAATCTGCCTCTTGTCGTCACCTCCAAAGGAGTACACATAGTGTCTCACTGTTACAACAGCCTGAATGGCTGTCCCTGGTCCTCTTAGATGCAGAGCCCAGCGCAACATTACTCACAGGAGTACGATAGAGGTTAGATCATCAAGCGGTTGTCTCAAGATGTGGCATATTCTAAATCTTAACTTGTGTTTGTTCAGAGGCACAGGTGCCATGCAAAACATGTGCTGAAGACTTATACTGCATGTATGACAACTAATGTAAGCTGTAGGATGCTGGCTTTGTGCTACACAGACTGAAGAGAAACCTTAAAGAATGCCTGAAATTATTACAAATAAAATCACACCTGTGTGAAGTGAGGGACACCCTTATCATCCTACAACACTGATTTTTTTTTCTTCTTGAGAATGTACAAGTGGACCCTAATGGGTCCATTAGGTTCCATCTGCACTCTCAAGAAAAAAGGGTCCGGGTTAATGATGTTTTGCCATTTATAGGAAACACAGAATCAAGGTGTGTGTTTTTTTTTTTTTTAAATATTTCCTCACAACATCTCTAAGGTATATGTCATATTCTACCACAGGTCGCTTTGAGGACCTAACCTGATTGGTTGAACCAGGTCACATGCAGTTATCAATACAAGGATTCCAGCTGGTGTTTTTCCTCTCAGAATGCAGCAGACTGGCTGGCTAGGCTAGCCTGGCTAGTCTCTCTTGCCATTCGTGGTCTAGTGACTACATCTGTCTTTGAAGAAATATTCTTTCTCAGCGATTCTCTTAGTTTTAAGAGAACTGTGGTAAAATAACAATATTACACTGGAGGGAGTGTATTAATATGATCTTTGGAACTTCAGTGATGCTTTCTGACAGCATCACTGATAATCACGTTAATGCACACCCTCACGGATAATATTGCTATATTAAAATGTTTAAAATGGGTGGAATTCCCCTTTAAGCAACAGGTGATAATGTTTGTATTTGGTCACAAGAAACAAACATTAGATTTCTCTTAATTGTTTTGGGGCTTTTCTTAAACAATCATCATTGACAAATTAAACAGTAAAGCTAGCTGTATATGAGGCGATCTATAAAACTGGTTCAAATTGCAGTCCCACTATGCAATCTTTATATATATATATATATAATATATATATATATATATATATATATATATATATATATATATATATATATATATATTATATATATATATATATATATATAAAAACATCATCATCGTTTTCAAGTCATGAAAACGATGATGATGTTTTAAGATAAATCATGTTGATTTACCTAATTAAAGGGAGGTTGAAATATGTAGATTGATTTGTCTATTTGCTTTAAATTCAAAAACCTTATGTAAAAATGCTAACATGTTTTCATGTCACTACCGATACACAACGTGTTTTATTCCATAGATGGACCCTAGTTTTAGCTACACCTTTACACACTCTTCACCAAGAAGTGACATAGACCTCATTCATCATGGCAAAACGTTAAAGGTAGGGTAAGTGATTTGAAATTTATCGTGTAGTACCAGCCTGGTGCACTAGGGGCGCCCAAGAGTAGCTACACTATGTGAACCTGCTGCTCGATCCTGATTGGAGGAGAATTCATCCTCCACCTGGGGAACTTTTATTAGCTCCTCTGCTAACGTGGGGGAGGGGGAAACTCCATATATGGTCTGCACACCTTATAATAGAACATTTTAACAGAAAAAAAATGTTTTTGGGTGATATCTGACAAAAGTGAAATCACTTCCCCTACCTTTAAGTAGCAGGTGTACTTCTGTCTGGAATGAATATCTTCTAAACTCTGGAATTCAGTGTGTATTATTTGGAGTGTACTGAACCCATCATTTCTTTTTCTTTTTTTTTTTTTTTTTTTTTTTTTTTCTTTTTTTTTGTTTTGTTTTTTTTGTTTTTCAGCTAAATGTGGTGTTTGTATTCACACAAATCAGTAGAAAGCTGTTTTTGCTATAGGCATATTTTGCAGAGCAATTTATAGTTAAGCTAAAAAATAGATACAGTGAGCTTCATTGTTCATGTCTCAGAATAGTGACGTGATTGTTTGCAAATTTGTTCACCAAATTGGAGTGTTTGTTCATGCCTCGAAGACATCAATGTACGTAACTCTGATTTCTATTTCATCGTGATTTTGCAGGGAGAGAAAAAACACCAAAATGTAATCTAATCACTGCTTGCTTCCTGCTTCGCACAGTGAGGACGTGTTTGCTGCTTGCTCCCGCTTATGCTTGCATTTTTCACTGATACCCGTGTTTTATTTTTCTTTGAGAAACGACAAGTCGATCGTGGATACTCGTAAACTGATGTGACTGTTTAGTCAATAGATAGTAGTGTTTTCCACGCTCAAAATAGTCTTTTTTCACCTTCAGTGCTTGGATACGTGGCACATAGCCATAGCCGATTAGCACTGGTAAATTTCCAGCACCGAGATGGCTCCGTCAGCAGAGGACTATCATAAACTGTTACAAAAGATCGCAGTGCTAGAAACGGAATTACACCATCTAAGAGGAAATATGGAAGTAAAACAACTAGACGGTAATAAGGAGAACCGCACCCAGGATAAGACATCTGTCTGGAACTATCTTGGCGCAAAGCCCAGAGACAAAGGACAGGCCGAGGGACAGGCAAAGAAAGGTCCGAAAACTGCTGACGTTTACAGCATTCCCACTGTGATTACAAACAGAGTGGACAGTGTACAGGACCCCAAAAGGCGTCTATCTGGTCGGACCCGGAGTGTGTATGAGAACGACTGGCCACCGCTCCCAGCCCGGCAGAAACTATCCTCCTCCACCCCCTTCAACGGAAAGCAGCGAGAAATAGAACGAGGGACACCCCCCCCGTAACGGGACAAGTGGAGCTAAGTAATAGATTTACCCCCCTGCTTCAGTTGGAATCAGGATGCCCATCAGGTGACAGAGAGAATGTCTCTCCTACCAGGGTAAGACCCAAGACCAACACTAGCACTGAAAGGCAAGGAGAGAATGAATTTGAATTCCTCATTGTTGGTGACGAGGCTGTAAAACACGTTAAAAGCAAGAGAAAAGCTAAAGTGTTGTGTTTTCCCAAAGACACAGTCTCTCTCATGAATGAGAAAATCCGTGACCTTGTTGCCGCACACCCCTCAGTGAAAACACTGATACTCCATATTGGTACGCAAGACACAGAAAGACGAGAATCAGAGACAATGAAAAAAGACTTTGTGGCATTATTTCACAACCTGCGATCTATGAATATAGAGGCATACATCAGTGGGCCCCTCCCCCCAATGGGAGGAAGTGAAAGTTTCAGTAGACTGTATGCACTTACTAACTGGCTGTCTAATGCCTGTGCGGGAGAATCTCTCGGGTTCATAGACAATTTCTCCTTTTTTTATGACAGAAGGCACCTTTTTGCGGACAGAACTCATTTGAACAGAAAGGGTGTCCGTCTTTATGTTAGTAATCTCTTCCACTCTCTGTTGGATCAACAACCCAAGGCCACCAAGATAAAACCTCCGAGTGGCAGCATGCCAGCAGCCTTGAGCTCTCCACAATCCTCCCCCCGTGAGAGACGCGTGTGCATGCATGCGTGTGAAGCAGAAGTCATGATTGTTGATGAGCATGCCTGTGCACGTGCATCTGAAACTAAAGCCACGGCTGTGCCTGCTATAGGTATTGTTGTTGAGCGTGTGTGTGTGCGTGCGCCTGTAACTGAAGTTTTGGCTGAGCCTGCGTATGCACATGCACTCATTGTTGATGTGCCCACATGTGCGCTCGAGACAGTGCCCAGGTCTGGCGCCACATACGCATTTACACATGTGGACATGGAAGAGGCTGCCCCTGTTCCAGAAATACACCAAGGCCACAAAGCCGATCCGGCCCTGGAATCTCCTACTTCTGATGAGGAGGAGCACAAGGAGGTGCAGATTGATGCATCCGATCCGGCCCTGAAATCTCCAACCCTTGGTGAGGAGGAGCGTATTGATCCATCCGATCCGGCCCAGAAATCTCCAACCCTTGATGAAGAGGAGCAGGTGGACGCATCCGATCCGCCCCTGAAGTCTCCATCCTTTGATGAGGAGGAGCAGATGGACGTGACCATGGAGCAGGACGACAAGGACAAGGAGGAAGAAGATACCAAGGACTCAGGGAGACCCATCGACGAATTTCCAACTCCATCGCCCGTACAGTTCCTCACATTCTCCCCGGCAATGATGGACTATGTGACCTCTGGAGTAGAGTCCCCCCTAACCCCGGCAATGATGTTCTCCGGAGCAGAGAGGACCCCATCAACCAAACGCCGTGCACCACTACCCCCTAAAAAACGCTGTGCACCGCTACCCCCTAAACACCATCAACCGTCCCTCCAGGAATGGAGGGAGGCATCCCTCCGTGTCCTCCAGGAATGGAGGGAGGCAGGCCGCCCTGACCTAGAAAACACGTTTGATAACTGATATCAACAGGGTCCAATACGGGTAGCAACAAATGGACCCCATGCTTCTAGTATGCCCGATATCTCACCCACTGTCCACGATCAGGTTTATATCATCCCTACTGTTATCTCAAACAGAGTGTCTAGGAGGAATCTAAAGAGAGAATGCTTCTTGGCCTCTGTACCTCCCACTCAACACAGCCCCCCAAAAAGTGTTAGCAATCTAAACCTTGCCCTATTTAACATCAGGTCACTGACAAATAAGTCCGCCTCTGTAAATGATATTATCTGTAAAGAGAAGTTAGATATAATGTTTTTAACAGAGACATGGCTCGGCTCGGATGGAGCGGTTCTCTTAGCTCCAGCCTGCCCCACAAACTATAGCTTTATTCACTCAGTCCGCGAAGCCAAAAAAGGAGGTGGACTGGCAAATATTTTCTCAGACACTTTAAAATTTAAAGCTCTGTCTCTCGGCACCTTTTCATCCTTTGAATACCAGGCCACAATACTCCAGGGTAAATCAGCGATTCCAATGATTACTATCTACCGCCCCCCCAAGTCCAGCAAAGCGGCATTTCTAACAGAATTCTCAGAACTCTTATCTATCTGCTCCACAAATTACGATAGCACGCTTATCTCAGGGGATGCTAACGTACATGTGGAGGTTGCCTCTGACTCTGTGTCCTCGAGTTTGATAGAACTGCTCCACTCCTTTGGGTTTACTCAACATGTCATCGGGCCCACACATAAACATGGCCACACTCTGGATCTGGTAATCTCTAGAGGTCTGATTATTAATGTGGAAAGGATTATCGAAAGGCCTGAATTATCAGACCACTACTTGCTGTGTTTTAATATGTCGGTCTCTGACCTTGAGAAAAACAACACTGAATACACTGTAAAAAAACGTTTTTTCAGCTCATCAGCAGCCAACGAGTTCCCTCTTCATCTGGGCCCCCCACTGTCCATCACTTCCTCAGTGAATGAAATGGTTGAACATTTTAATCTTAAACTAGAGTCAGCTCTTAACTTAGTTGCTCCATTTAAAACTAAAAAGAAACAGAACACTAAAGTAACACCCTGGTTAAATGACCACACGCATTCACTGAAAAAAGAATGCCGTAGAGCCGAGAGAATATGGAGAAAAAGCAAACTCACCATCCACCTAGAAATTCTTAAAAAGTCAACTGTAGTCTATAACAAAGCATTGCGTCTGGCAAGACAGGCTTATTTCTCGGGCATTATTAATGACAACAAAAAAAATGCCAAAGTCCTTTTCTCTACCATTGAACGACTTTTAAACCCCCCTCAGTTCTACAAGCAGTCGTTCCCTGCCTCTAAAACTAAGTGCAATGAGTTTGCTTGCTTCTTTGATAATAAAATTTGCAATATTAGAGCTGATATTATGAATGCTGCCACTACCCTAAACCCTCAAACTGCAGCTAATGCAACCAGGATAGAGCCCTCCAGGGGGAGCTTATCGTCATTCTGCGCAATTGATGAAGACGAGCTCCGCAAAACCATATCACAGATGACATCCTCCTCTTGCTCATTAGATATAATTCCCACCACTTTTCTCAAAGAGGTTTTAGACAGTGTGATCAGTGATATCCTAAAGATTGTAAACAACTCTCTGCAATCAGGTGTCTTCCCTGACTCTCTGAAGACAGCTGTAGTAAGGCCCTTACTCAAGAAACACAATCTGGATCCCTCTGTGCTGGGTAACTATAGACCCATCTCTAATCTGCCCTTCCTGGGCAAGGTTTTAGAAAAATGTGTCTTTCATCAGTTGGATGTGTTTCTACAGATAAATAAGGTGCATAACAAATTCCAATCCGGCTTCAGACAAGGTCACAGCACAGAAACAGCTCTTGTAAAAGTAATCAATGATCTCAGGGTATCTGCTGACAAGAAAATTATATCTGTACTTTTACTTCTCGATCTTACGGCTGCATTTGACACAATCGATCATTCAATTTTAATTCACCGGCTGGAGCACTGGGTAGGTCTATCGGGGTCAGCCCTGTCTTGGTTCTCCTCCTATCTATCAAACAGAAACTATTATGTAAAGCTAGCTGAGTTTGACTCTGACAAACATGACATCAGTTCTGGTATCCCACAGGGCTCAATACTCGGTCCCCTTTT
Source organism: Benthosema pterotum (assembly GCA_039105355.1). NCBI lineage: Eukaryota > Metazoa > Chordata > Actinopteri > Myctophiformes > Myctophidae > Benthosema > Benthosema pterotum. Next base: position 53,312,397 of record CM076967.1, read on the forward strand.
GTTCTCCCTATACATACTGCCGCTAGGAGAACTTATTACAAATCACAAAGTGAATTACCATTTCTATGCCGATGATACCCAGCTATATCTTTCCGTAGCCCCAAATGATCCCTGTGCCTTAGATCCATTGCTGACCTGTCTGTCTAGCATCAAATGCTGGATGAGTGAGAACTTTCTCAAACTAAACGAGGATAAAACAGAAGTTCTCATAATTGGCTCCAGCGACCAGAAAGAATCAATACTAAGCAGACTTGGCAATCTGATTGGAGAAAGTAATAGTACAGTAAAGAACTTGGGGTCTTCATTGACTCCGAATTTAATTTTAATTCACACATTAATCATGTCACCAAGACTGCCTTTTTTCACCTTAGAAACATTGCACGAATCAGGGCCTATCTGGGCCCTGATTGCACGAATCAGGGCCTATCTGTCAATGGATGATGCTAAAACCCTGATCCACGCCTTTTTTCACCTTAGAAACATTGCACGAATCAGGCCTATCTGTCAATGGATGATGCTAAAACCCTGATCCACGCCTTTGTATTTTCCCGGCTTGACTACTGCAATGCACTCTTCTCTGGCCTCCCCAAGAAAACAACTGACAGATTACAACTAGTCCAAAACGCGGCAGCCAGAGTTTTAACTAAAACTAAGATGAGAGAACATATTACTCCTGTCCTAGCCTCACTACATTGGCTACCGGTTGTGTTTAGAATTGATTTTAAAATTCTTTTACTTGTCTATAAAGCGCTTAATGGTCTTGCACCTTCCTACCTACATGACTGCCTGCCTAAGTATGTCCCAGGCCGACCCCTCAGGTCTTCCACTGCAGGCCTGCTTGCGGTGCCTAAAATGGCAACTAAAAAACACGGTGAAGCAGCCTTTTGCTTCTATGGACCGACGGCGTGGAACAAACTCCCATTATACATTCGGCAGGCAGCCTCTGTAGACATTTTTAAAGCACAACTCAAGACGTACTTCTATGCACTTGCTTTTAACTGATTCTCTGTGATTCTATATTTTATGATTTTATATTTCATGCCTTATTTCAGGTCCTCACTGTACTGCTTCTTTGATGTATTTTAATGATCTCTTTAATTTATACCCACTTTTTTTTTGTCTTCTTCTCTATTGCAATGTAAAGCACTTTGAGCTGCATTTTATGTCATGAAAGGTGCTATACAAATAAAGATTATTATTATTATTATTATTATTATTATTAAAAACAATATAGTCACTACCGAACATTGTCTATTTTGTTAAAAAAAAAAAAAAAAAAAAAAAAAAAAGACATACTAAGTTAACAACTAGTGTAGGCTATGTGTAATGTCAACTATAACTGAAGCTGAAATCAATATAATCAACTTTCTACATTTACATTACAAAGAAAATAGGGTTTAGATTTTGATTGCTCTTGGTCTTGCCGCTGGATTTGGGAAACAAAACAGTCAAACATGCAGATCATAATGACCATTAATCTTCTAGTTGTTTAGACCTGTGATGAAGTTTAACTCTTGAGAGTGTAAAAATGAAACCAAATGGACCCGCAATGGGCCCGGAAGGGTCCATTTGGTTCATTTTTACGTTCTCAAGAGTTACATCTGGTTAACCAACTTAGCTGGGGACCACCTGGAACCCTCTCAGGGACCACTGGTTGAAAACCCCTGCTCTAGACCATACCTGGGCATTATGCTGCCCGGGGCCAAATGCCCCGGTTTTCAACCAGTGGTCTGGGGACCACCAGTGAGTGGTCCTTGAGAGAGTTCCAGTTAAATATGGAAAGTTGGTTAACCAGATGTAACTCTTTGAGAGTTACATCTCTCTTTGAGAGTTAAAATATTAGCCCAAGTCTACACAATCAGATAATGTATCTGGATGGTTATATATATATATATATATATATATATATATATATATATATATATATTATATATATATATATATATATATATATATATATATATATATATATGTTTGTGTGTGTGTGTGTGTGTGTGTGTGTGTGTTGTGTGTGTGTGTGTGTGTGTGTGTGTGTGTGTGTGTGTGTGTGTGTGTGTGTTTGCCTGTTTTGTTGTGAAATCAACCTGGTATTGTGGACAAAAACAAAAGAGATCCTTAGTTTTGGGGTCTGTGGGGCTAATGAAATCATGAAATGCTGGTCCTCTGTGGCTCAAATAGGCCTACTGAATATATAGAGGACCCTGGTGTTGAAATGGTTTGGTCTTACTCTTAGTTTTATCTTGAAATTAAATTAATATTACACAGGCTTTAGTTCAGCCTTTACTCTTGGGAAAAACAATTGCCCACGCCTGCTCTAGAAGCAGAAAATGTCCACATATTGTTTCCATGCAGTTTGAACAGTAGATGGCACTGTTTGATCACAATAAAACCTTGTGACGTTATGTAGAGTGGCAGATCCTCCCCCTCCTCCCCTCCTCTCCCCCTCTCTCTGTCTCCCCCCCCCCCCCCCTCTCTCTCTCTCTCTCTCTCTCTCCTCTCTCTCTCTCCTCTCTCTCTCTCTCTCTCTCTGTCTCTCTCTCTCTCTCTCTCTCTCTCTCTCTCTCTCTCTCTGTCTCTCTGTCTCTCTGTCTGTCTCTCTGTCTCTCTCTCTGTCTCTCTCTCTGTCTCTCTCTGTCTCTCTCTCTCTCCTCTCTCTCTCTCTCTCTCTCTCCTCTCTCTCTCTTCTCTCTCTCTCCTCTCTCTCTCTCTCTCTCTCTCTCTCTCTCTCTCTCTCTCTCTCTCTGTCTCTCTCTCTCTCTCTCTCTCTCTCTCTCTCTCTCTCTCTCTCTCTCTCTCTCTCTCTCTCTCTCTCTCTAATGGACAGAGTGAATTCAGCAGGATAGGACTCGTCTAGCACAGAAGAACAGAAGAACGGGACGTAAAGAAGTGAATGTTTGTCTACGTCGGGGTTTAAAACTGCTCGCTTCTAACTTAACACACTGGAGTTTTACTACAAAGTGGATGTTTTCTTTTTCTCTCTCTCTAAAAAAAGACAACAACAAAAAGGTAAGCTTTTCCAAGAGTTAAAAAAAAGAAAGAATTCAGAGAAAAAGACTCGCCGAGAGAGGAATTTATTGGAGTTTTTTTTTTTTTTTTTTTTACCCGGTGTTGACACTACAGGAAAAGCAAAGAAAACATCACAGCAGAAAAGGAGGAGGAATAAAACCTGTTTTAGTGGATCCGTACAAGTCTGTGGAGTTTTCAAAACAACAGTAAAGGAGGAAAAAGCCCAGCTTGTTGGACAGGACATACAGTCATCATCTGCAGCAAATTTAACCTCAGCAAATATAAGACTGACTCGGAGACCGGAAGTCTAATAGTTGCCTACGGAACGGATCTCAATTTTGTAATAGTATTTTTTGTATAGTTTTTTTTTTCTTCTTCTTAATGTGTGAGCTGGAGCACTGTTTAAATGCTTCATCTATAGTTTAAATATGCAAATAGATTTTTATCTTAGCTGCCAATATCTTTTGGAACACATACATCTCAACTTTTACTTTGAACTCCACCGGAACTCTCATATCTTGCTAGCTCGCAGACCGGAAGTCTAATATTTGCCTACGGAACGGAACTGTAATCATCCTGCTCCCTCTCCTCCTCCTCCTCCTCCTCCTGTACTGGAACGTAAACTTGTTTTCTTGGTGGAAGTTTCTTTCTTTTTTTAAGTCGCTTCAGCGACAACAGAAGCAGCAGAAAGACACACACTGTATTTTGAAACTACAATAATGGCGAAAAAGTACGACTTTCTGTTCAAGCTGCTGCTGATCGGAGACAGCGGAGTGGGGAAGACCTGCCTGATCATCCGCCTGGCAGAGGACAACTTCAACTCCACATACATCTCTACCATAGGTACGGAATGATCGATTGATTGCCTATGTATTAAAGCAGGGGGTTTTCAACAGGTGGTCCGGGGACCACCAGTGGTCCTTGAGGGGGTTCCAGGTGGTCCCACCCCAGCTAAGTTGTTTAACCAGATGTAACTCTTGAGAACGTAAAAACGAAACCAAATGGACCCGCTGGCAGAGGACAACTTCAACTCCACATACATCTCTAGGCTACCATAGGTAGGGGATTGATCGATTGATTGATTGATTGCCTGTGTATTAAAGGGCCACTTCACCACTTTTCAACATGTATTCATATAACAGGTCCTTACTAATGTACATCAGGGGTATTTCAACACGTGGTCCAGGGACCACCTGTGGTCCTTGAGAGGGTTCCATTCCAGGTGGTCCCCATGCAGGCTAAATGATGGAAAGTTGGTTAACCAGATGTAACTCTTGAGAGTGTAAAAATGAAACCAAATGGACCCTTGTGGGTCCATTTGGTTTCATTTTCACACTCTCAAGAGTTAAAATATTCATCTGAATTAGCACTATTTAATTAAGAAGTCTACACTGTTTTGTTTGCAAAAACCCCGCCTGGAATTGTAAACAAAACCAAAATAATTCTTTAGTTTTACATCTAAAATGTCATCTAAGTGGTGGTCCGTAGTTCAAATGATGAATAAATAGTGGTCCCTGGTGTCAAAAAGGTTGAAAACCCCTGATGTACATGATAAAATACCACTATTCTTTTTTCTACTCAGTCTGTGTCTCACAGGAGGGCTGTGAGCAGTTCAGAAACTTCTTCCAATGACATCATCATTCTGCTTGGATTCCACCATTGATGATGTCACTGGAAGAAGTTTCTGAACTGCCCACAGCCCTCCTTTGAGACACAGACTGAGTAGAAGTGGTGGAAAGTTGGTTAAAGGTAGGGTAAGTGATTTGAAATCCATGGTGTAGTACCAGCCTGGTGCACTAGGGGCACAAAGAGTAGCTACACTATGTGTACCTGCTGCTCCATCCTGATTGGAGGAGAATTCACCCTCCACCTGGGAGAATTCACCTTAGCTCCTCTGCTAACATGGGGGAGGGGGAAACTCCATATATGGTCTGCACACCTTATAATAGAGCATTTTAACAGATTTGTTTTGGGGGGGTTGGGGGATATCTGACAAAAGTGAAATCACTTCCCCTACCTTTAACCAGATGTAACTCTTTGAGAGCGTAAACATGAAACCAAATGGACCTGCAAGGGTCCATTTGGTTTCATGTTTACACTCTCAAGAGTTAAAATATTCGTCATCTGAATCAGCCCAAGTCTACACAACCAGAGAATGTAGAAGATTAATGGTTTGATCTGTATGTTTTGTTTCCTACATCCAGCCATAGTATTGTGGACAAAAGCAAAAGGAATCTTAAGTTTTGTGGTCTGTGGGGATATGATGTCCCCAAATGGTGGTCCGTGGCTCAAATGCCGAATAAATAGTGCATGGGCCCTGGTGTCAAAAAGGTCGAAAACCACTGCTTCATGTGAAAACTTTGGAGTTGCCCGCCCTACCATTCTTCCAGCCCACCCTAGTAGGGCTGGCTAAACCCGGCCCTGAATTTCACCCATTTTGTGTGGACATGATTAATAACGCTCCTCATTCTGTGTTTCCTAGAAATGGAGGTCTGAAGAAAATCATTACCACGGTGAAGCACTTCTTAATGACATCATCAAGATGTATTTTCACCATGTTAATGGATTTCTTTAGACGCTTCTTTTTCCTGAGAGCGTACAAATGGAACCAAATGAACCCGTTACGGGTTAATTTGGTCCAGAGCTCCACTGCTCCTGAGTCTGACTTCCAATGCAAGTCAGATTCAGAAGCAGTGGAGCTCTGGACCAGAGCGAAATAAACCCCAGATTGTGCTTTGGGATAAAAGCCCTTCGTCCAATCAGGATGTAGAGGAGGAGGCCTTCCTCCAATCATGATCAAGCGGGGGTGGGCCTTGGTGTATGTGTTGTTGGCACGTTGTACTTCCCTTCGCTGTAGAGTGTGTGCATGTACACATCACGCTAACGTGGGGGACCGGAGTGTTTTCCAAATCAACCAAATCACATACTATACCTTTAATTACTTTCATTCTTATATGACGATTGTTCAAAGAGTTTGCATATACCACACACACACACACACACACACACAAACGCACCATGAGGGATATGAGGAATGTGCCGTATACGTACAGGCCGATGTTACATTTTGTGTTTTGCCCAGCTGGCACTTGCTCTTGACTGAATGTGAGCACATGCCTACTATCAGTGGGTAGAACAGTGGTTTTCAACCAAAGGTCCTTAAAAGGGAACTCCACCCATTTTAATGTGTCATTAATATACCTTAGAGATGTTGTGTGGACATGATAAAAAAAAAGTTCCCCCAATTCTGTATTTCCTAAAGATGGAGGTCTGAAAAAAATCATTAACTTGGTGAAATACATCTGATGACATCATCAAGATGTATTTCAGCATGTTAATGATTTTTGTCTTTCAGACCCCTTTTTCCTGAGAGGGTACAACATTTGTACCCTCTCAGGATTTTGGAAATGGGAGGATTTCCCTTTAAAAAGGGTTCCAGGTGGTCCCCAGATAAATAATGGACAGTTGGCAACCAAAATGAAACCAAATGGAACCGTACCGTACTCAACAGTTACAATTAGTCTTAAACACCTCAATGCTTTCATTTACAAGACATCCGCACAATTAGAAAAAAGTAGAAGTTCTGTTTTGGTCAACATGTGCCTGATGTGTTTTCTCTGCTAAATACAGCGCAGAGTTGTGGACAAAGACAACATTCTTTAGTTTTGGGTCGGAGAGGCTAAATGCCTTCAAATGCTGAATAAATAGTGTGCCCTTGTATTAAAATGGTTGGAAACCACTAATGTAAAACATGCAGTAGGCCAGGGGTGCCCACACTTTTTTGACTTGAGAGCTACTTTCAAAATGACCAGATCAACAAGATCTACACATCAACAATGTGATTGTTCCCCCTAGAAAGTTTGAGCTTTGAAATAGTGTTTAGGAATAATGCACTTATAATTAAAAAATAGAGGGGGAGAATTGTAAGGTTTTCCTGTATAATATGCTATTACTGAAGTTTGAAAATGGTATTTGAGAGAGGTTTGAGTTGACAGTTTATGATGTTGAGTTTAGTTTCTTGCACCCAAAACTAAGAACTTTAACGATTTTGTCCGCAATTGGGAAAAGAGAACTGGCAAAAACGTTGGTCAAAATAACAATTATTCTCCATTTTCTAATTGTGTGGACTCTTGAATTAAATTATGTAATTCAGATGTTGAGAGTGAAATAGAGGGGGAGAATTTTAATGCTCTCAATAGTTACAGATCTATAAGGGTCCAGGTGCTGGGGGGACTGTCATGTGATCTACCTGCACGGTCTGTGTGATCTAATGGTAGATCACCATCTACCTTTTGGGCAGCCTTGCTATAGGCCATATACTGTACCTCTCACATCCTATGTGCTGTCATACAGGGAACATAACATTAGGATGTGTTCTATTTGTGCATGTCTGTGTCTGTTCGAAGACACAACATATCATTGTCAACTTGGGGAAAACCTAACATTTACTGACTGATTGCTAACATTTTGTCCTCAGAGAAATATATGGTTTTCTTTAGGAAATGGGAGGAAATAGAGCAACTACCAATGTGTTCTAGTGAATGGATCCAATGTTGTTGTTGTTTTGTAGCCATAAGCTCTTGTTAATATTTGTTAATTGTTAACTGGTTTCACGAAAACCCACAGAGATGCAGCACTTTCACATAAACAAAAAAAAAAAAAAAAAAAAAAAAAAATCACACCTGTGTGAAGTTCAAAATTGTCTGTCTGTGAATGTCTGTCATTGCTCAATAACATTTTAAGTTTGTATGCGACAAAGCTTGTGTTTGAACACATACTAAAAGCTGGACATACAGTAGGAGGGGCCTGAAAAAATATTGCTAACGGTTTCCACAAAAAATAAGTATTGTCACATCACAGAGGTAGTAGTAGGTAGGTAGGTAGGAGGTAGTAGTTACCAGGCAGGCATTCGTGCCTGTCTGCCTGTCTGTCTGTCTGTCTGTCTGTCTGTCTGTCTGTCTGTCTGTCTGTCTGTCTGTCTGTCTGTCTGTCTGTCTGCCTGCCTGCCTGCCTGTCTGTCTGTCTGTCTGTCTGTCTGTCTGTCTGTCTGTCTGTCTGTCTGCCTGCCTGTGTGCCTGCCTGTGTGCCTGCATGTCTGTCTGCATGTCTGTCTGCATGTCTGCCTGCCTGCCTGCCTGCCTGTCTGTCTGCCTGGGAATGCATGCGTGTGC
>CM076967.1:53326515-53336515 GCA_039105355.1 Benthosema pterotum
GGCCTCCCACAGTGGGGTTTGAGACCTCTGGTGGCACCAATATGCACATGATCCATTGTTTTTGTGCAAGACCAATAGTTGTATATGAACATTTCTAGGCTATAGTACAGTCCAGCCTAGTAGAAACCATGGCTGTTTCCCAAAGTGTGGTTTGTGGAAATCTGTGGGGGCAACTCTGTACAATAGTTTTACATGAACATCTCTAAGTACAGTACATCCATGGCAGGCCCTAAAGTGGGGTTTGGGACTATAGTAAGGACACATTCATGTAAAACTATGCTGTGTAGATGTCATGTATAAACTATTAGCATCTGCAAGGATTTACAATGCTGGCAGGATCCTGGAGCTAGCTAGCTATAATGCAAACTGAATCAGCTGTTGGCAAAAAACATGCTTGAATGCTTACTGTATCCAGATTGGCCACCCCAGTTCTAAAGTAGGGACATTTTAGAAACTGGAGTGGCCAATCAAGACACGCATAACCCTAAAATGTATGTGTAAAGGTATTGGCCGTGCACACAAACTATGGCCTGTGTACATAGTTGGCAACTCAGAGGTCCCAAATAAAACTTTGGGAACCAGCCGTGGCTGTACTAGGCTGCCCTGCAATATAACCAAAAAATGTTCATGTAAAACTATTTGTCATGCACACAAACTCTGGCCCGTGTACATAGTTTGATTCCCAGAGATCCCCGAACCACACTTTGGGAACCAGGCGTGACTGTACTTGGCTGTCCTGTAATATAACCAACAAATGTTCAAGTAAAACTATTGGTCGTGCACACAAACACTGTCCTGTGTACATAGTTGGAACCCCAGAGGTCAACACACCACACTTTATGAACTAGCCATGGCTGGATTGTACTATAGCATTGAAATGTTTGTGTAAATGTATTGGCTGTGCACACAAACTATGGGCCTTTGTACATAGTTGGACTCCCAGAGGTCTCCAAACCAAACTTTGGGAACCAGCCGTGGCTGTAACGAGGCTGTACTGCAATATAACCTTGAAATGTTCTTGTAAAACTATTTGTCATGCACACAAACTCTGGCCCGTGTACATAAGTTTTGATTCCCAGAGATCCCCGAACCACACTTTGGGAACCAGGCGAGACTGTACTTGGCTGTCCTGTAATATAACCAACAAATGTTCAAGTAAAACAATTGGTCGTGCACACATACACTGTCCTGTGTACATAGTTGGAACCCCAGAGGTCAACACACCACACTTATGAACTAGCCATGGCTGGATTGTACTATAGCATTGAAGTTTGTGTAAATGTATTGGCTGTGCACACAAACTATGGCCTTTGTACATAGTTGGGACTCCCAGAGGTCCTCCAAACCAAACTTTGGGAACCAGCCGTGGCTGTACGAGGCTGCACTGCAATATAACCTTGAAATTTCTTGTAAAACTATTTGTCATGCACACAAACTCTGGCCCGTGTACATAGTTTGATTCCCAGAGATCCCCGAACCACACTTTGGGAACCAGGCGAGACTGTACTTGGCTGTCCTGTAATATAACCAACAAATGTTTCAAGTAAAAATATTGGTCATGCACACAAACGCTGTACCTGTGTACATAGTTGGAACCCCAGAGGTCAACACACACACTTTATGAACCAGCCATGGCTGGATTGTACTATAGCATTGAAATGTTTGTGTAAATGTATTTGCCGTGCACACAAACTATGGCCTTTGTACATAGTTGGACTCCCAGAGGTCTCCGAACCAAACTTTGGGAACCAGCCGTGGCTGTACGAGGCTGTCCTGCAATATAATACTTGAAATGTCTTGTAAAACTATTTTGTCATGCACACAAACTCTGGCCCGTGTACATTAGTTTGATTCCCAGAGATCCCCGAACCACACTTTGGGAACCAGGCGTGACTGTACTTGGCTGTCCTGTAATAAAACCAACAAATGTTCAGTAAAACACTTTGGTCGTGCACACAAACTTGTCCTGTGTACATAGTTGGAACCCCAGAGGTCAAACACACCACACTTAAGAACCAGCCATGGCTGGATTGTACTATATCAACATTGAAATGTTTGTGTAAATGTATTGGCTGTGCACACAAACTATGGCCTTTGTACATAGTTGGACTCCCGGAGGTCTCCGAACCCAAACTTTGGGAACCAGCCGTGGCTGTACGAGGCTGTCCTGCAATATAACCTTGAAATGTTCTTGTAAAACTATTGTTTGTGCACACAAAACTCTGGCCCATGTTACATATTGGTCTCCCAGAGGTCCCGAACCACACTTTGGGAACCACCTTGGCTGGATTGTACTATAGTCTAGAAATGTTTGTGTGAATTATTGGTCATGCACACAAACTATGGCCACTGTACATACAGTAGTTGGACCCACAGGGGCCCCCGAAACCACACTTTGAGAACCAACCATGGGCTGGACTGTACTAAAGTATTGGGCGTGCACACAAAATATGGCCCGTGTACACCATAGATCTCTGCTGCCCCCCCATTGATAAAACAGTGTCAACACAGCCGAGTTTCACGAAAGGCACTAATTTGTGATCATTAGCCGTATTTTGGTATGGCAAAAGTACAATGTGTGTTCACCCGCTTACTTGCGTACACAAAGCCCTATCAATTTGAATTGAAAATGCCTGCCGTGAACGCAAAAACTATTGTTATTATTATTATTATTATTATTATTATTTTTTAAGTCCAGGGCAGGCCAGGTGCCAGGCCCAGGCCAGGCAAAACTAGTGTGCTCGCGCTGCTGGAGGCAGTGTTGCCAACTGCCAAGATCCAAAATGCACTAGTGGCACTTCCAAAATCCACTAGAATGTGCTAGATGCTCTGCCTGGAACATACAGATCAAAATGACCATTAATCTTCTACATTCTCTAGTTGTGTAGACTAAGTTGGGCTAATTCACATGATGAATATTTTAACTCTTGAGGGTGTAAAAATGAAACCAACTGGACCCCATGGGTCCTTTGGTTTCATTTTTACGCTCTCAAAGAGTTACATCTGGTTACCCCAACTTTCCACCATTTAGCTGGGGACCACTTGGACCTCTTTCCACCACTGGTGGTCCCCCCCCCCCCCCCCCCCCCCCAGGGTGGCCTGGCAAAGGCAAAATTGTCCCGTGGGAAAATATGTGCCAATCCGCCCCTGACCTAGTAAGAAGGAATTCAATTTCCAAACACTTGCCATGGAACTCCATTGACAGCAGATCACATGTTCGCAGATATGTTGAAGTTATGGCATTTTAGGACATTTTAACGCATTATCAGACCTCTCAGCACTCGGAATAATGATTTGTTATATAACTATAAGCTTACGCACACTCACTACTCTCTCTCATTATAGATACTCTAGATTTCCGTTTCCGCAATAACCAGTCATCCTTGTCGCTGTGTCCACAATAAAGCCGTCTTTTCACGATAGCATTAAAACATTAGCGAATTAAGCACTATAAATCACAAAAGACAGGTTACACAGATTAAGCAGCATGATCCATTGCGCAAAAAAGACGGAAAACACGCATTACACGAATAAACTATCACACACAACCTTCTACTCTAGTGCCTTCTCAATCTCTCATGAATCAGACTAATTAAACGTCAAGTATTCAATGTTCACTGTGTTCGCTTACTCAATTCTTTACGCTTTTGAAAGAATTGAGCAACTAAGGGACCCTTGCTTTCTATCCTCTAATTCAGAGGGTGTCAAAGTGTCCAGATGTCCCAGGGTCTGTAACACACACACACACACGCACGCACGCACGCACACACACACACACGCACACGCACACACGCACACACACACACACACACCTCTCTCTCTGTGTGTGTCCTCCAGGCATCACAGTGCTGCTGTCTCTGACTGTCTTCTCCCTGATGATCGCTGACATCATGCCTGCTACGTCTGACTCCCTTCCACTCATAGGTAGGGGTGTGTGTGTGTGTGTGTGTGCGTGCGTGTGTGTGTGAGTGAGTTGAACGTGCACGTGTGTGCACTGGCATAATGTGTGTGTGCATTAAGGCTGATTGCTTTTCTAAAATGAGTACAAATCCTAATACAGTATCGCAGTTCTGCGCTGCTTACAGCAGCGGTGTCTGGGGACCCATATGACTTAAAAGGATCTTAAAAGGCTAATAAGATAAACATTGCTTAAAACATTATACTTTGCCTATATAAGTAAAATAAACAAACAAAAACAACAATGGCATCTTATTTCTTTCATAAATAGAGAACTGCTCCTGGCGCAGAATGATGATGTCACATGTGATCTAGCTCTATGGAATATATGGATGAACATGCTCATGCAACATCATCATCCTGCGACCGGACACACCTCCTATTGAGTGAAAGATTCTCTATTTACAAAAGAAATAAAGTATTGAAGGTGTTTTATCTGCATGTTCTAGTTATAGAAGGCAAGTATAGTGTTTTAAAGCATATTTGTCTTATTAGGCAGGGATCCTTTTACGTCAACCTTGGGGTGTGGTAAAGCTATTTGTCTCTTTTGTGTGGCAAAGAGCTTTCCCATGCCTCAAAGGGATATTCCACTTCTAAAAAAACTTTTGTCTACTCAGTCTCATGTGAACACACCAGACAGTTTATAAGTTACTCCATTCACTATTTCGATATTTGATGTTCATTTTAGTGCATCCGCCTTCTTCCTATACAAACCCATTATAACTTCAAACTATTATTATTATTACATATTTTTAAAATATTATTTTGGAAAATGTAGAAGGCTCCCTATTTCGCCATGCCCACCCAAATGAAAACAATAAAAAAGAAAAAAACAAAACAAAAAACAAAAAACATTTTAAAAAATAAATGAAAACTGTAAATGAAATTCCACAGCCTTCTCACATATAGGACAATATCAGTCACCAGAAACTAGATGGGTTGTTTTCGAATAATATGAGTTTTATGTTATAATGGGTTTGTATAGGAGGAGGCGGATGTGCTAAAATGAACATCAAATATCTAAATTCTGAATGGAGTAACTTATACACTGTCCAGGGTGTTCACATGAGACTGAGTTTTTTTGAAAGTGGAATATTCCTTTAAGTCATAAGAAATGATACTTAAAGGGGTGTTACACTTTCAAAAAAACTTTGGTCATTTTATGGTCTACTCAGTCTCATGTGAACACACCAGACAGTTTATAAGTTACTCCTTTCAGTATTTAGATATTTGATGTTCATTTTAGCGCCTCCAGCTCCTTCCCATAGAAACCCCATTATAACTTAAAACTCCATTTTAACCATGACAGATTATTCGAAAACAACCAATCTTTTTTCTGGTGACTCATATTGTCCTCGAATACATGAGAGGGACCGTGGAATTTCATTTACAGTTTTTATTTATTTTTTAAATATTGTTTTGGAAAATGTAGCCGCCTCCATATTTGGGAAGGCCTACCCAAATGAATAAAACAATATTTTAAAAATCAATAAAAACTGTAAATGAAATTCACGGCCCTCTCACGTATTCTGAGGACAATATCAGTCACCAGAAAAAAAAATTGGTTGTTTTCGAATAATCTGTCATGGTTAAAATGGAGTTTTAAGTTATAATGGGTTTCTATGGAAGGAGCTGGACGCGCTAAAATGAACATCAAATATCTAAATACTGAAAGGAGTAACTTATAAACTGTCTGCTGTGTTCACATGAGACTGAGTAGACCATAAAATGACCAAAAGTTTTTTTGAAAGTGTAACACCCCCTTTAAGATGATCAAAATAGCGTTCAACATCTCTATGATGACAGTAAAATGTTCTCTTTAAGTACATGCAGTATACTTAAAGTGGGGGTGCCGTGATTTTTGTATTTTTTCCAATTTGTACATGTTTAAGAGGTGGCAGTATGTAAATAGACCCCTTGGTGTGTTTTTTTTTTGCAATGATGTCTTCCCTTTGTATTTAGGGTTTCTTCCTGGGGGCTGAACCTTTCCAGTCAAACATGCCAATGAAAAAAACTTCAATATAGTGACATCACGTGTTCAGCCCCTCCCCTAACCCCTCCCCTTTATCATGCAACTAAAGCTGTGGGTGTGGCTTCAGTTCAGCTGGATCTCCACCCATCACCACCCACCAGGCAAACCAGGCATACTTAATGAACTGGTAGGGTGGAATCATAAAAATGACAGTTTAACAAACACTGTACACTTTTGGGGAAAAAATCTTACTTTTCATATAACATTAATACCTGATGATCATGTTTTAGGGTAGAAAAAATTCACGGCACTCCATCTTTAATAGATTACTCTCTACCCCAACAGGCAAACAGGTGCATCTTCCTTTAACATTTTGCCTCCATCTTGACTGAAGCTTTTCTTAACTTAGCAAACCCTATCACAGGCTCCAGCCAAGTGTCCTGGCATGCTGAGCTAATATTGGCACTTTGCTTATTGAATGAGTCTGGATTAATAATCCTCAAGAGTGGCCATTAGTTACATTTACATTTATTTAGTTGACAGACTGTCTCTCCTGTTCAAGGCGTCAGTTTAGTCTCTAAATATGTCTGTGCTACGGGGCGTCTGGTATTGATTAACTGCCGTCGCTCGCATTGTTTGAGATTTGAGTGTGATGTTGATGATCTATGGACCTGTGTCAGACCAGATGTACGTTCACTCACATTTATTGGAAACTATTCCACAGCAAATGATGAAAGCCCCCAGGCGGTTGGCTCAAACAGGAGGTTAGATCGCCCGTATGGGCCGGACGGCGTGCTGTGGGTTCGACTCCCTAGACCAACTGCTATTGTCGCGTCTCACGCCACTCCATGTCTTACAAAGAGTCCATGTCCTACAAAATGTTAAAATTGTGAACTTTCTTTTGTTTTTTCTAGGGATGTCCCGATGCCACTTTTTCAGTTCCAATCCGATCCCGATACCACAATTTTTGTGTTAGCCGCAGTGTTGGTCTATAACTTAGGAAAGTAACTTCTTTACTTTACTACTCGTTACCCCTTAGACAAAGTAATATCATTACTTTACTTATTACTGGATTTGAAGAGTAATATATTACATATTACGTTATTACTTTCCCAAGTTCTCAACACCGCTTTTGAAAAAAATAGAGAAGTACAACATAATCCGTTTATTACAAAATAAAGCAGCAAGCGTTTTGTAGTGTACATAACTGCGCAGGATGCAGCGTGTGGACTGGATCTACAATCTACTGCACATCTCTGTTGTTACAGTACCTGTCAATAGCTTGTACATCTGTTCTATTTTTGCATGCAACAAGCTCATTTTAAAAAGTAACTTGGCGTTACTTGCAAAGTAATGCGTTACTTATTACCCATTTTTGCAGAGTAATCTCGTTACTTTACTTTTTGGAGCAAAAGTAATAATATTACAGTAATATGTAATCTAAAATTAGTTACTGCCCAACACTGGTTAGCCGATACCAAATACCGATAACCAGAGAAGAATATATATAATAACATGCAAAAGAAAAAATACCTTTTATATGAAGTCACCAACTGGGAAGGACATACTCCTCTCTAAAATTTGCACTTGGGAAACTCCAAAGCAACCTCCTCATGACACAACATTTTACTTAACTGCCAATTTGCCAATATATGACCCAATAATGACAAATAAGGGCCAATACTGATACTTTTCCGATACCCGTACAGTATTTGCCAATACCGATATGACCAAAAGGGGACAAAAACTGCTGATACGATACCGATACTCTGGTATCGGTATCGGGACATCACTACCCCCCCCCCCCCCCCAACCAAAAAAGAAAAAAAAGAAAAGAAAAAACAAAAAACAAAAAAACAAGTGGTTCCATGTCAGTGGTTCTCATTATATCAGTATTTCATCTCAAGCACCCCAAATATATATGTATTGGCTATAGCATATCTACAAGCTGGACCCAAACATTGTGTTTATTGTGAGCGGGGCTGCGACTCTACTGTATGAGGTAAATGGTGGATTTACTGTGTGTGTGTGTGTGTGTGTGTGTGTGTGTGTGTGTGTGTGTGTGTGTGCGTGTGTGTGTGTGTGTGCGCGCATGTGTGCAACAGCAGCAGCCTGCTGCCCAGCAACAAGCCCAGGGTGTCTCATGTTGGCCGGTTGTCTTACTGTTCTATAGGTGTATAATGAGCACATGGTCTCGTGGGTCTTGATGCTGCGGCGGTGGTGATCACTAGACCAGAGCACACTCAGACTGTCACTATAGCTGGGCTGTCCGCATGCACCAACATCTGCAGTGCTTTGCAGTCCAGGGCTGTGTCAGGGGCGGATCTAGACATGGGTATGGGTGGGCAATGCCCCCCTAAATGTTTAGTCCGACCCACCAAACACGATGGCATGCAAAACAACCCAAGATATTTCAAATTAAAGTGCTTATATTTAAAATGATTTATTTGGAAACACTACTACTGCTACTAACTAACTACAGCTGTATCACCACTAAACCAACAGCATTTCATCATTGAAAACAGAAAACTCTCTGAGTCAGACCTTTAGCTTTATGCATGCTGCGTGTCTGTTGCAACTTCAACAACAACTGATGTTATTATTGATGCTTTACTTGCCTAATAAAAGTCCTGCTACTGAAAATGGTATGGGTGCGGCTTCATCGCCTGTGGCGCGAAGCGACACGGGCGATGAAGCCGCACTCATACCATTTTCTCCAGCCCCCCAATTGGGAAATGTTACATCCGCCCCTGGTGTGCATGTGTGTGCGCATATGCGTGTGCGTCCGCGTGCGTGTGTGTGACGGGTAATTTCGATAGGCTGTATCGACCCAAATCTCTCAATTTGCAATTCACTCATTTCGCAGACACCCTTAATGATTTACACTTTACAGTAAGCAAAGGAAGGACAGCACAAACACAAACTTATGTTACATGAATGTTGAACGCATAAAAGTAGTAATCCTCGATCATAAATAAGTGAAAATCTGTCATCAGTGCTGAGCACACACACACCGGTATTGGCTGTTCCGAGGTTTTTTTTTTTTTTTTTTTTTTTAAATAATTGGCATATTCGTTCTGCCTTTACATATAGTTCAGAGTAACAGATAACTTGGACAGAACTACAGGCTCACAATATGAAATATGAAGGTATTTCATTTTACTTGGCTAAGAGCCTGCACTGCAGCACAGACACCCTGTTACATGTATACCAAAATGGATAGCATGTATTATATAATTTCTGATTTGCCAAAGTTCATATCGATATTGGTAATAATTGCTATCGGCCATAACAGCGATTAATGATATTAGATATAGATATTGGCATGCTTTGGTGGAGCTGTTGCCCCCACGACCCGACTATGGATAAGCAGTTGAAGGTGGATGGAATGGATATCTAGTACATCACATTTGCATAAGTCTCGTCAAGACTAGGGAATTGATTTCCTTGCAGGGCCGGATTTAGCCAGCCCTACTAGGGTGGGCTGGAAGAATGGCAGAGTGGGCAACTCCAAAGTTTTTCATATGAAGCAGTGGGTTTCAACCTATTTGACACCAGGGCCCATTATTTATTCAGCATTTGAGCTCAAACTAAAGATTTCTTTTGCTTTTGCCCACAATTCCAGCTAGCTGGATTTGGGAAACCAAACAGTCAAACATACAGATCAAAATGACCATTAATCTTCTACATTCTCTAGTTGTGTAGACTTGGGATAATTCACATGATGAATATTTTAACTCTTGAGAGTGTAAAAATGAAACCAAATGGACCCGCAAGGGTCCATTTGGTTTCATGTTTATGCTCTCAATGAGTTACATCTGGTTACCCAACTTTCCACCATTTAGCTGGGGACCACCTGGACCTCTCTCAACCACTGGTGGTCCCTGGACCACTGATGAAAACCACTTATATTACCTTTAATTGGGTGGGCAGGATGCACATCTGGGTGGGCACTGCCCACCCATGCCCCCCTCTAGATCCGGCCCTGATTCCTTGAGTGTTTTACCAGGTTGTTGACGCATTTTGGAAATGTATAGAATTAGACTTGTGCACCAGGCTGTAGTGGTTAAC
>CM076967.1:53341515-53367036 GCA_039105355.1 Benthosema pterotum
TGACGACGGCCGAACGCTCCTCCTACCTGTCCGGGTGGAGGCGGAGCCACAACTCCTCGTCCAATAGGAGCCAGGAGGAGCCAGGCGGGGGAGGAGAGAACCCGTTGCTGCAGCAGCAGCAGCAGCAGCAGCAGCAGCAGCAGCAGCAGCAGCAGCCGCTCCACCTCCCCTCTGTGACCTCCACCACCCCCAGCTCCTCCTCCTACTCCTTCCCTACAGTCAGAAGTCCTCCGTCTGAGCGGCGGTCGACGCCCTTCACCCGTCGCCCTTCAACCTCGCCTGAAGAGCAGGGTGGGACGGTGGGAGTGGCGGCCGGTGTGGCGACAGCAGCGGCCGCGGTCGGGGCCGACGGCAGCGGACCGCTGCCCCCCTCTGGGGCCCAAGGTAAGGCTGCACAACGTAACCTTATTGCATTGTTTATATTAAGGTATATGAATTAACTCGCCGGTAAAGGTCTGAGGAAGGGCTTCGGCCCGAAACGTCAGCATATAAATAAACCCACATTCGGGAGCATCAAATGGTGTGGTGGTGGAGATTTTCTTTCTTTTGTTTAGTCATGTTATATTTTTAATCTAGCACCCTACCCAAATTGGGTTTTTGTTTTGGTGTTCCTTATCACCTTTCTTAACTCGCCATTGACTGGAATCGCCATCAATGAATTGATAACATGAATTGACACTCAAGTACAATTTTGAATAATGCCTACTTTTCATTATTGCAACTAAATGTTGTATTTAAAGGGGAACCACCATGAAATTTCTGCAAAAAAAGTTTTTTTTTTTAAATCCCCCAGTCTATTTTTACAACCCCCGTAAAAAGTATTATTAAACAATAACCTGTGATTGTGTCACTCAATTTTACGAATTTGAATGGTCCCTCCCCATTTTGCCACCACCCTTTAAGTCAGGGGAGCCCAACCAGTAGATCGGGATCTACCGGTAGATCTCGGCCTGATTAGGAGTAGATCTCGGGAGATGTGGGAGGGAAAGAAAAAAAAAAGGGGTGGAAAAGAAAAAAGAGCGATGTGTGTGTGTGTGTGTGTGTGTGTGTGTGTGTGTGTGTGTGTGTGTGTGTGTGTGTGTGTGTGTGTGTGTGTGTGCGTGTGTGTGTCTGTGAATTATGCCAACAGTATTGTTCTGCAACGTGTAACATAAAGCAAAGTGGTAAAACAAAGTAGTGTTGTGTTGTTGTGAAGTTACTGCAGGGTGGCAACGATGCGTGTGGTTTGAAATGTTGATATTGGACTGGTAGATCCCAGAGAGGTTGGCTGCTGGAAAGTAGATCTTGGGTCAAAAAAGGTTGGGCACCCCTGCTTTAAGTAATTGATATGCAGGAGTCCCACATTGGGAGGAGTCCTCACCTCCTCCCAATGTGGTTCAATCTCTGCCCCTGCCACCTTGAATGAGGTGGGAGGGTGGACAGGGGTCGAAAGTGCCCCCCAAAATGTGGACATTTCTGGTATTGCAGTTGCACTCATATCCACACCGTATTCCCCCATGGTGCTCTTCTATGAGTATATAAAGGGCCTAAATCGATATGATGCAATTGATTTTAAATGCATGGTAGATCCCCTTTAAAATATAGAATATGACAGTTTAATGATAAAATTATATATCGCATCAGAGACGTGTCATCATCTTTTTCGTCCCATGCAGCCCAAGCCGGGGGTGGTGGTGTTGGGCGGAGCCACGTGGAGTCCCCTCCCCCTCCTCCCCCTGTCGCCGCTGCCGCCACAGCGGGGGAGGAGGAGGAGGGGGAAGATGGGGAGGAGGAGGAGCAACAGCTGGCAGCGCTGCTAGCGGAGGTGCGCTACCTGGTGGAGCGTGCGCGGGAGCGGGAGCGCCGCGCCAGCGTGGAGGAGGACTGGCGCTTCGCGGCGGCCGTTCTAGACCGTCTCTGCCTGCTGGGCTTCGGCCTCTTCAACGTGGTCTGCACCATCGCCATCCTGGCCGCCGCGCCTAACTTCGGAGAGTCGCTGTCCAAGGACTTCATCTGAACCCGCGCGGAGTCGTTTCTCATATCGCCGAGGGAGGAGGGATTCCAGAACTAACAATGGCAATCCAAATAGTCTAGCTGCAGCTGTTGTTGCTATGCAGGTCAAGCTCTCCTGTCTTGTCCCCGTTGCTGCCTATTGGACAAGGACGGATTGCGAAGGGCTTGCAGTAAGCCCCGCCCTCTCCCCAGTGTCCTTTTTCCAGCCGGGCTCATTCATTTCAATGTAAATATCATGGACATCGCACGTTAAACACTGGTTCATTTTTGGAACCAGGCCTTCAAAACTCTCTTCCAAATCTGCCAACAAGTACTCCTGCCATAGGCAGTAGAAAACTATTGGTGGAGAGGTTTGTCTATCACATGTTATGCTTCGCAGTGATTGGACCATAGCAGTTTGGAGAGGAGTTTTAGTCAAATGTATTGTTTTGTCGTCCCACTTGCTCAGTTTGAAGCCCCAAACTCTCATATCCCATGAAGTCACTTGTTATGTATTAGCCACTCTGTTGCTGATATGTCGACAGCCATGCATTGCCACTCTGAACATGCCATTCTCTGTGTGAGACTCGACTCGAGAGTAATACCTACGGTTTTAAGATTTTAAGGTTTTCCTGGTTCGTCATGGGATGTGGAAGGAACACAGTTATTCCAACCAGTTCCTGTGTCCTGCCCATCAGGCACCCCAGCTGGCCAGGCTGGCCAGGGGGAGGCAGTCTAGAGACCAGGATTACTGCATGGATTTTGTGAGGGTACCTATGGTAGTACCCTAGGGGACACGGGGAGAACATGCAAACACAGAAAGGCCCTTTTGCCAACCCCGCCATGGGTATGGGCACTGAGACACGCCGCACCCACGGCGGCGTCCCTAGCAGGAATCGAACCCAGAACCTTCTAACTGTGAGGCGACTGCACAACCACTGTTCCACCGTGCCCCTCATTCCAGGCATTTTCACTAGTCTCTGAATGTATACAGTAAGTACTCGTACATGTGTACCCCAAAAGAGACGGTTTGATTGGTCTGAGCACGGAATTGTGGATTAAAAGTGAGGACAGAAAACTGAAGACGCCGAGTGTGATTGGCCGGAATGTGATGATATACGATAATCAGCTCTATCTTTTTTATCGTTATGTATGAGCGTCAGAACAAAAAATCTCATCATCTCATGACTTAACAGGGAGGAGGAAGGTGGTGTTGCACATTACTGAAAATATAAAGAGTATACTGCATATTTTCTTTTGTTCTTTTGATTTTCAAGCATAGTCTGTGAATGCATTATTTTGTTTCGTTAAGATTCTGATTATAATGTCTAGGGCTCCATTTAAAAATGCATATAGATGTCCTGGGCCGTGGCTCACTGGTCCAGGGACCCTGGCTGGTAATCCAACACTGGCAGTGTCCATGGGTT
Source organism: Benthosema pterotum (assembly GCA_039105355.1). Lineage (NCBI taxonomy): Eukaryota > Metazoa > Chordata > Actinopteri > Myctophiformes > Myctophidae > Benthosema > Benthosema pterotum. Next base: position 53,344,914 of record CM076967.1, read on the forward strand.
CGACTCCAGATCCCTGAGGGCCTTTACTCCATTTCCCCATGCCCTGTCGGTCTATGTGAAATGGACGGTCTATGCAAATGGACCCAAATGTCTGTAACTGAAAAAGTGTTGATCTTATACAATAGGAACATTACATGTATCCCAATCAAGGCTAAACCAATCCCTTGAGAAATAATGCTTCATTTCAAATTTGAAATTGCACAACAAATATGTGTAGGGGTGTCAAAAACGTTTCCCTCATAAAAAATACGAACCATTTCAGACCCCAATGAGCCCACATTGCAACAGACAGTTCCTGATTCAAGATGGATTTTTATCAGCCTTGCATTACAGCAAACACAATTCAGCATGGCCTTTGGCAGTGCAAACCAAAAGTCTGTTAGAATCCTCTGAAGGTTTTTTTTTGTTTTGTTTTATTATTTATTCCATAAAAGTGAAAGTGTTTTCATTTCTTTTAGAAGCTGCAGTCAGGCCGTCAGGGCTTCAGGCCACATGATTCAATAAAAAGACTGTTTTGTATGGAAGCTGTCGCCCAGCACTCTGTGTCTCCGGAGCAGGGGCGGATCTAGGCATGGGCATGGGGGGCAGTGCCCCCCCAAACACGATAGCATGCAAATTAAAGTGCTTATATTTAAAATGATTTTATATTTATATTTAAAATGATTTTAAACACTGCCACTGCTACTAACTATCTACAAATGTGTCACCACTAAACCAACAGCATTTCATCATTGAAAACAGAAAACTCTCTGAGTCAGACCTTTAGCTTTATGCATGCTGCGTGTCTGTTGCAACTTCAACAACAACAACTGATGTTATTATTGATGCTTTACTTGACTAATAAAAGTCCCGTAACTGAAAATGGTATGGGTGCGGCTTCATCGGCCGTGGCGCAAAGCGACACGGGCGATGAAGCCGCCCCCATACCATTTTCTCTTGCCCCTCCAACATGTTCTCTTGCCCCCCCAAATGGGACATGTTACATCCGCCCTGCTCCGGAGCTCTCATGATGACTCATGATGTAATAGCTCAGTTTATTTTTAGGTTTGGCAGAGTTTGAGATGATTTATTATTAATCGTGTTGCTTTTGAGATTATTTATTATTAATGGTGTTGCTTATGTGTGAAACTGCTGTGGAGAAACGGCGGCTATACGGCATACTCAACTGTATATTGTCTTTAAATAAATACACTAGTCTTGTACAATACTTCACCTCTGAGTGAATGATTGAATACTACTATTAGACAGCCGTGAACCGCAACAGGGTACAAACAACCTTTTTCGATAAATATTTTCAAATGTGTTAAGCTGTTCGATCTGCACTGTCACGTTGAGAGCTCGTAAATCAGCTCTTTGTACAAAGGCACTATTGTTTTCAATAGTCTACAGTCATTGTTAATGACTATTAATGATAATGTCTGACAATGAGGTTCGACTATGACTAGCTACATTGTGGACTAGTAGTACAAAATCATAAGCTACATTAACTACTTAATCTTGGGCATTTGAAATGAAAATAAACAATCTACAATGTTGATTCCACCAAGTACCTTAACAATATTTCTATATTTCGTTATTGATACTGTAGGCTGCATTACTAATCACCCATTGGGCCTTTAGGTTCTTTAGGTGATTGGTAGCCTGGCCTAACCCGAAATGATTTTGGTCTAGAGGGGCAGGGTGCCGTGGGATCCACACGGCAGATCGAGCTGATCTGATTTGATCTCACCAACGTGTCGTCATCCCCGGCCCCTCCCCCTACCGCCCCTCCACTGCTGTTCTACGTCACATCATTTAGAGCCACGCCCACCCCGGAAGGTTGACTCCTCCCTCTGTTCTATGTCACACACATTTAGAGCGACGCCCACCCCGGAAGGTTGACTCCTCCCTCTGTTCTATGTCACATCATTTAGAGCCACGCCCACCCCGGAAGGTTGACTCCTCCCTCAAGGCCACTTCGTGTAACACGTTAGTCCAGGCTTTCCGTTTTCGCGCAACGCGGACGAAAATGAAAGCCTGGGTGTCGAGGCTAGGTGATTGGTAATGTATGGTCTATAGATATGAGGTTCCGGGTTTGACTCCTGGCCGGTTACGATACTTAAGTAAAGATTTGGTATACTTTTTTCTCCACTGGATATCTGAGTGTTTTCGTGGGTCTCTGAACAAGGCATTATCCTCCCAACCCTCATGTTGCTCTTGAAGTCTCGTTAATAATATATATTCATAATCTACATACATGACAAATCTATAAAGTAGTGATTTCACTAGTCAATCTACAATATGCTACAATGTGCTAATTATTATTCGTCACCTGGGCGTCGTTAGAGGAAGCCCTTTGAGCTCCCTGGCGGGCACCCTAGGTGATGGAGCCAGGACATTTGTGAGACAATAAGGTGTTGACATAGCAAAAGGACGAGTCATCAAAGGACTTTCTAGAATGTGGTTTGCATCAGTTGAAAGAAACTTTGTGCCAACACGTCTGGAGTGAATGTATATTGTCGCCGCCATTTTGTCTGAGATGCATCGCACGTAGGCAACGTATTTCTCATGTATAAATACCCCATGTCAAATGTTGTAAGAGTAAGAATCAGTCTGTGTGCCACCACGCCGGTACACACACGTGCTCTCCTGGGCTCCGGCCCAGGCGGACACTGCCTGCTTAATGCTGCCGATGCTGAATAAATCCATCTGAAGTACATCTTTGCTGTCTGCTGCTTGAACTCCATGCTTCTCCGTGCTCCGATCTTTGGTCTGTGTATTTTATTACAAAAAATACACTTCATTTGGTGCAAATTGGCCGGTCGGATTGATGTGGACTCTTTCCACGTCAGGCGAGCAGAACCCGTGTCTTCTGAAAGTGGCAGGCGAGGAGAAGACGAGTGGAACCAGCGGACCTTCATTTTTCAGTCTAATGAACAGTGTTTTTGATCGGCGACGGAGTGCAGAGTTTTGCTGTCCTGTCTGCGAGCGGAGGAGTGGACCAGCGTACGAGGTGCTTTGTCTTTGCAACGGAGATGGCGGCGAGGACCACCAGCGAGGAATGTGACGACCAGAACCCAGCATCGCCGATCATCAATCAGTCGACGGGTTGGTGAACTGCGGCGCGCAGGACGAGGTCGACATAGCCGAGCGAGGGATCTTCATCATCATCTTCAACGTGGACGGGGCAGCAGCGGCAATTGGATGGCGGCGGCAGCGCGCGCCGGGGATCCAGCTGGCCGGCGGCGGGGTCTCCACGTGGGGGGCAAGCTCTCCATGCGACGCGCCGAGCAGCAGCGCGGGGACTGATCCACCAGGCTTGCGGCCTTCACGGGAACCCGCGAGGGGGCCGTGGATGAACTACGTGGAAGAGGCCTTCTTTTCTTTTTCCCGTCTCATTGTGGACAAGATGAGTTGGGAGGGGGGAGATGATAGAGTTTCAGATGGACATGGACTACAATAAGAACAGCCGGAGGAGAAACATCTCCACTCGATCCATGTTTAACTGGACACTTCCAGGTAAAAGAGAGAGCGGTTAAGCTGCAGGAAAGAAGATTTTCCGTTGTTTTATGTCGAAACTATTTAAGATGCCCTTTCCTTGTAGTTTTCGATTTCATAATTGTGCGTTATGTGAGTCTAAAGTCAACGTAAATGAGAAGGCAATGTTGATTTATATATGTTATTTGTCGTGCTAATTAGGAACATTGACTTAAAACGGCCTATTTTAATCAATGCGGCTAAATTGCCTAAATATGAAGAGATTTGTAGTTATTAATAATTAGACTCTGGCGTTTTAAATTGGTTCTAAGTCCGCTCCATCTACTATGTGAGATTATTACAGCAGAGTTTAATCCGTTATAAACACGTTTATTATTCATATTCTAAAAATGCTCTTTTGTAAGAGTTCAAAAACTTGTTTATATGTCAGTTAAATGTAAGGCTAAAATTCAATTTCGTCATTATTGCTATATTTTGAGATTTCGTAGTTGCCAAAAATAGATTCAATTACAGGTCAATAGTGTTGAGAGTAACTCTTTAAGTGTTTAAATTAAGCGGGCTTAAAATGTGTTTTTTATTTTCTTATCGGTAATGTTGTGCTGTCTTTGTTTCGTCAAAAGGTGACGGAACAGGGGCCTTCTCGTCTTGGTTTGCTAAAGGTGGCAAAATTGAGGCATTTCGTGGTCATGTAACTCTCAAAGGAGGGGGTTATGTGATGTGTTCATTGTGCGTAGCATTTTTTAGTCTTAAAAGTTTGAATAACGTGAAGAAATTCTCCGCTAATTGTAATGTAAGTGAGTCATATTGGCAACTTTGTGTATAGTCTTAAAATATCCATAACTTTTTGGGGAGAAAATTCTGTACTGTAATTTACTGTACTTTTTGGCTACCTGTGAGGAGAAAGTTGGCTAGGGTCAAAGGGGGGTGCAAAAATCCTGTATCAAAAATTATGAATATAGATTATTATTGTTTTTGTGATGGTTTTTGATCAACCATCAAAGGGGGGAGTGAAGTCTCGTTAATAATATATATTCATAATCTACATGACATAATCTATAAAGTAGTGATTTCACTAGTCAATCTACAATATGCTACAATGTGCTAATTATTATTCGTCACCTGGGCGTCGTTAGAGGAAGCCCTTTGAGCTCCCTGGCGGGCACCCTAGGTGATGGAGCCAGGACATTTGTGAGACAATAAGGTGTTGACATAGCAAAAGGACGAGTCATCAAAGGACTTTCTAGAATGTGGTTTGCATCAGTTGAAAGAAACTTTGTGCCAACACGTCTGGAGTGAATGTATATTGTCGCCGCCATTTTGTCTGAGATGCATCGCACGTAGGCAACGTATTTCTCATGTATAAATACCCCATGTCAAATGTTGTAAGAGTAAGAATCAGTCTGTGTGCCACCACGCCGGTACACACACGTGCTCTCCTGGGCTCCGGCCCAGGCGGACACTGCCTGCTTAATGCTGCCGATGCTGAATAAATCCATCTGAAGTACATCTTTGCTGTCTGCTGCTTGAACTCTCCATGCTTCTCCGTGCTCCGATCTTTGGTCTGTGTATTTTATTACAAAAAATACACTTCATGTTGCTCTTTTTGGCTGCCTGATCATATTATATTTCACAGCACTTTATCAGTCTGGCTCTGAGGAGTAAAAATACGTTGATGGCGTTTGGGGTTCGGTCGCAGCCAAGCAGACAATGATTTTATCAGTCTGGACATCAGCTTCTGTCGGAGGTCATTGCAATCATACAGATGGAAAGAATCCATTTCCATAAATCCGAGACACCCAAGCAATTCTCAAGATTATATTGGGCCTCCTTCATAGACTATTAAGAGGAGGGAAATGAATGGATATCAGACAGTGTCCTGCCTGTCAATGATAACTCCTGCCTGATTCATCGATTGATTCAGGGGTTTTCAACAGGTGGTCCGGGGACCACCAGTGGTCCTTGAGAGGTTCCAGGTGGTCCCCAGGCTAAATGATGGGAAGCTTATGTACCAGATGTAACTCTTGAGTCTTGAGAGTGTAAAAATGAAACCAAATGGACCCTTGCGGGTCCATTTGGTTTCATTTTTTCACTCTCATCAAAGTCCTCTCTTCTCTTCTCCCCCCCCCCCCCCTTCCCACACACACACACACACACATTTCCAAATTGGGGGGGCAGGAGAAAATGGTGCGGCTTCATCGCCCGTGTCGCTTCGCGCCACGGGCGATGAAGCCGCACCCATACCATTTTTGGTTACAGGACTTTTAACAACATCAGTTGTTGTTGAAGTTGCAACAGACACACAGCATGCATAAAGCTAAAGAAGAGTTCTCTGTTTTCAATGATGAAATGCTGTTGGTTTGCTGTTGGTGACACAGCGGTAGTTAGTAGTACTAGTAGTGTTTCAAATCATTTTAAATCCAAACACTTCAATTTGAAATGTCTTGGGTTGTTTTGTATGCCATCATGTTTGGTGGGGCAGTCTGGACATTTAGGGGGCCATCGCCCCCCCATGCCCATGCCTAGATCCGCCCCTCTTTTAGGGTAGAAAAAAAATCATGACACTCTATCTTTAAATTCCCTATTAATCAGCCATGACCAACCTCTCTGAAATAATTCAACGCCACCCGTTCCCCCGGTAAAGTCCTTCCAACCAACTTCAAACCCACAAGTCAAACACACAAACCCTGGGGTGACAGAGCCTTCGCAGTATGGCTGCCCCCTCACTGTGGAACGCACCAACCAGCTGACATCAGAGCTGCCCCCACATTCCAAATGTTCAAAAGCACACTCAAAACACACCTCTTCAGACTTGCTTTTCCCCCCCACATAGTACTCAACCCACGCTTATAGTTTTAACCTTTTAACTTTTTAAAATACGCTTTAAATATGAATAATAAAATCTTAAAATCAACCCTAAAGCGAACAGGGAGCAAGTGAAGAGAGGCCAAGATTGGTGTAATGTGGTCACGTTTGTGGGTTCCGGCAAAGGAGACATGCTGCAGAATGCAGTATCACAAGCAGAAAATAAAAATGCACATGCTTTTTGTACAGTACTCACGAGTCCAGGATGGTTTCCAAACGGCGAATGGTGAGGGTTTAGCTGCAGCATGCGGGGAACAGCAGCGATGTAACACTCAGGAGAAACACTCCCACGGCAACACTCTGGTGGAATCAGTCCAAACGGTTGAAGAAACTGCACCGTTGAAGAATCAACGGGACTGAAGAAACGGCGGTGTTGAAGAAACAGCAGAGACGGCCACTTTTCAGACGAGGGTGTTCCAATCCCAAGCAACAGTGATGCTCACATCTGCCAGTGTCCTTTAAGCAAATAAAATGCCTTAGCAACAAGTCCATATACCACTACATCATGAAGACATAGTTAGCTTGTACTTAAAGGGGAATTCTTTAAGTACACATTTTAATATGTCATTAGTATACCCTAGAGGTGCTGGGTGGACATGATAAAAAAAGTTTCCCCATTCTGTGTTCCCAAGAAATGGAGGTCTGAAGAAAACCACTAACATGGTGAAACATCTTGATGACATCATCAAGATGTATTTTCACCATGTTTATGGATTTCTTCTTTTTTCTGAGAGCGTACAAATGGAACCAAATGAACCCTAACGGGTTCATTTGGTTGCATTTGTACGCGCTCAGAAAAAAAATGTTGAAAATGGGTGGAATTCCCCCCTAAACCATTCTCTTAGAATGCCACGCTATGCATGTACAAAACAATACAAAGCCATGTAATGCCATGAAATTGTAATGGCTATTCACATTTACATTCACCTTAACTGTTTTACTACAACATAGAGTTACAGCACAGAAACATTCCACTGGCATATATTTACCTATTGCAGATCAATATAGTTCACACCGAACAGGATAGCTGGTCGTCAACCACGGTCACAAGTGATATTTTCTTCACACAATATCACTGAGCAAAACTGTGACTTCTGTCTCTGGCTGTCTCTGGTAGAATGAGTGAATACTGTTTTGTTTTCTTCCTGGGCTAATTAGAACACCTGCTGTACCCTGCTGGCTGTGAGCAGAGCCTTCTAGTGGGAGAGTTAGGATATTGAGGGGTCAGAAACCAGAGCGGAGCACGTGACTATACAGAGCCTCTCCGAGTCTTAACTGAAGTTGGGAATGCATTGTTTTCAACAAGAACGGCACAAATAAGAGCTATTTTAGGTACATATGCAAAACGACAACTGTTTTAAAGTAACGTTCAGTCACGACTACCGTCTCTGTAATGTTTATGTTGTAATATCCTAACTCTCCCACTAGAACGCTCTGGCTGTGAGAACCCGCCCTCACCTGACTCTGTACTCTAATTGGCTATCAGAAGAACAAGCACAAATCAAAACAAAGGAAACAAAAGATTGACAAACCCTCAGCTAACAAGCTAGGTTGTGTCTCTGCACTACATGTGCTCTGCACTGTGCAAAAAAACTAGGCATTAAAGGGCTAGTGCACTAATTCTAATGTTTTAACTGAAAGGACTATGAATTACATTCCTGTTTTAAATACGTTCATCCAGGTTTTAATCCTATTTAAACCATATGCACTTTTTAGAATAACAGTGTAGTGTTTTTAACCTATTTATTCATTACATGAACATTGGCCACTAGCCTAAATGAATTAAGGGGATGCATTTTTAGACTGGGCTACATAATTAAAAGGGGGGCTTATTGGTAAAGTCCAGCCTACAGTGCCTTTAATGTTTGGGAGGTAAAGTTAGTTTGCCAGTGAATTCACTGGGGACTGTGCAAGGCAGAGGCGTCCACCCCCCTGAGTCTAAATTATAGTAGACTGCATACCCACATACCCATGTATGCCTGGTTTGCCTGGTGGGGTGGTGATGGGTGGAGATCCACCTGAACTGAAGCCACACCCACAGCTTTAGTTGCATGGGAGTTATTTGGGGGACTGAACAGGTGATGTCACTATATTGCAGTTTTTTTCATTGGCACGTTTGACTGGAAAGGTTCAGCCCCCAGGAAGAAACCCTAAATACACAGGGAATTTCCCAAGGAACAGTGATGCTCAGAACAGCAGTGGACGGGCGCGGGAGGGGCCGGGGATGACGACACGTTAGTGAGGTCAAATCAGATCAGCTCGATCTGCCGTGTGGATCCCACGGCCCCCCGCCCCCCCAAGGCCAAAATCATTTCGGGTTAGGCCAGGCTAGTCCTGACCTAGAATAACACCTATAGCCTACGCTGTGGAGAAGTCCTGACGTCACCCGTCCGTCCCCCCGGTGGTGGGAGTAAGTATTAAAATCTGCTGAGTAGTCTGAACGCCGCTATATGACTGACAAACGGATACCACCCCTTTACAGGGGCGGATCTAGGCATGGGCATGGGGGGGGGGGGCAATGTCCCCAAACACGATGCCATGCAAAACAACCTAAGATATTTCAAATATATCTTGGGTTCAAATATTTAAAATGATTTGAAACACTACTACTGCTACTGACTAACTACAATTTTGGCACCACTAAACCAACAGCATTTCATCATTGAAAACAGAAAACTCTCTGAGTCAGACCTTTAGCTTTATGCATGCTTGCGTGTCTGTTGCAACTTCAACAACAACTGATGTTGCTTTACTTGACTAATAAAAGTCATGTAACCGAAAATTGTATGGGTGCGGCTTCATCGCCCGTGGCGCGAAGCCGCACCCATACCATTTTCTCTTGCCCCTCCAACATGTTCTCTTGCCCCACCAAATGGGACATGTTACATCCGCCCCTGCCCCTTTATTGACTGGCAGCCTGCCAGTGTCAGGCGTTTATGGGACGATAGAAACAGACTGTACTTTACATGGGGAACGGAGAGCTCTTTTATATGGTCGTTAAAGGGGAACACCGCCCATTTTCAACTTTTTTTCCCCCAGAGAATGTACAAATGTGAACCAAATGGACCCTCACGGGTCCATTTGGTTCCCATTTGTACACTCTCAGAAAAAAATAGGTCCTAAAAGAAAGAAAAATCATTAACACGGTGCAACACAACTTGATGATGTCATCAAGTTGTGTTACGCTATGTTAATTCTAGGAAATACAGAATGAAGGGGACGTTTTTAAAACATTATTTTCACACAAAATCTCTAAAGTACGGTATATTTATGAGGTGAATGACATAAAGTATGTTAATGACATGACGGTATAATTATGATCAAGATATGCAGCTGGATGCTGCGATAATGCTGTGTACTCCCTTGTGTGTGTGTGTGTGGTGTGTGTGTGTGTGTGTGTGTGTGTGTGTGTGTGTGTGTGTGTGTGTGTGTGTGTGTGTGTGTGTGTGTGTGTTGTGTGTGTGTGCGCGTGTGTGTGTGTGTGTGTGCGTGTGCACGTGTGTGTGTGTGTGTGTGTGCTGCGTATGGTGTGCTTAGGTGCTTACTATAGTGACGATTTACGCTTTCAGGCTCTGTGGTTTCTCATGGAGAACTCAAAGACACACACATACACATGGACATAGACTTTCACACACACGCACACGCACACACACACACTATACTACTAGGAAGGAACTCATAATTTACTTGTTGTCCGGAGGTTAACTTCACTTGGACACCTAATATAAACATTGTTATGGACTAAACACGCAGAGTACACACACTCACGCATGTACAGCCACTCGAAGCATACCAGGGGAGGTTTTAGACATGGTCATTATGGGCAGCTGCCCAGGGAAAAAAAGAAAAAAAAGAAAAGAAATCCGCTATTCCGTCATTTATTGTCATTCCACGGATGCATTAAGCTAAAGGTCTGACTCAGAGAGTTTTCTGTTTTCAATGATGAAATGCTGTTACTTTAGTGGTGACACAGCTGTAGTAGCAGTAGTAGTAGTGTTTCAACTCATTTTAAATATAGGCACTTTCATTTGAAATACCCTGGGTTGTTTTGCGTGTCATCATGTTTGGTGGGGCAGTCAGGGCATTTGCCCCCCCCCCCCCCCATGCCCATGCCTAGATCCGCCCCTGGTACAGAGTTCTGCAAACTCCGTTCACTTCTTCGCGGCTCTTTTACATCGACTTCGATTAAACAAAATGGGACAACTAGAAGTTACAAAGTGCATTATCCGTGGGCTCGTGGGGTGGGAATACATGAACGGTGACGTGACGCACTTTGTCCCGCATTTCGGGGTCGTGGAAGAATGACAGCGTGTTGTGATCATTCTGCAGTGACTGCAGTCACTCGCTCACATGCGACACATGTGAGCGAGTGACTGCCCCTACGACCACATGTAGGTCCAGGAAGTGACGGCCAGCCCTAGTTGATCTACCCATGCGATTGCGCCCAACGACATTGAGGGGGCAGGAGAGGCGTCCCAATGCATTGGATTGAATGGGTGTGAATGGGGAGAAAAAAAAAAAGTTGTCACGCCAGTTCTGTTCTAAACATCAGTCACCCACGAGATCTTTATCGGACGATGCGATGGGACTAATAGTTGGATTAAAGAATGAAATCTACATTTCGTCGTGTTACGCGCTGTCGTCGTGATCCACGTGGGGATTCTAACGGTAAAACAACGACGAGCGCGTGATCCGCGTACAAAGAATTAATAACCCTCTTAGATGATAATCCCATTGAGAAATGGACCTTCGCTCTCCACGGTCACAGAGCGGTCGGAAACGACCCAACTATTTAGCTACATAAATAAATTCAGCTCTGATATTTATTTCTTACTGTGATATTTACTCATTTTGCATAAAAAATAAATTAAATGTTTTATGAACAGTTAGTCTTTCTCCAATGACTCCTCAGTTAGAATCGGTCATAAATGAGCAGGAAATATATCATATAATGATGTGTTTTGCCATGAACAGGTGTGCAATCACAAACATTAAATTGTGATTGGCTGATCGCTCATGCATATTATGACGATTTGATTGGCTGAGACAAGTGAAGACAGAAAGCTGGGGAGGTGATTGGCAGGCGTAGGATGATGTGTGATGATTAGAGCACCTCCCACTTCACATGGGTGTGATTTCATTCATTCATTCATTCATTCATTCATTCATTCATTCATTCATTCATCATCATTCATTCATTCATTCATTCATTCATTCATTCTGTCTTTATGTACAGTATCACATTTGGCCTCTTGGGAAAAATAAATGCCCCCATTTTTGAATTTTTTGATGTAGATGATGTGTGTGTGTGTGTGTGTGTGTGTGTGTGTGTGTGTGTGTGTGTGTGTGTGTGTGTGTGTGTGTGTGTGTGTGTGTGTGTGTGTGTGTGTGTGTGTGTGTTTGAAGGATCCAGGTGGTCCCCAGCTAGGTTGTTTAACCAAAAGAACGTAAAAATGAAACCAGAGTAAAAATTAAATTAATTAAATTAATTAACAAGAGTCAAAATATTCATCATGTGAATTAGCCCAACTTTAGCCTGCACAACTAGAGAACGTAGAAGATTAATGGTCATTTTGATCTGTATGTTCCAGGCGAGCATCTAGCGCATTCTAGTGCATTTTGGAAGTGCCACTAATGCATTTTGGATATTGTCCAGGCCACTAGGTGGCGCAGGCCACCGGGAAACTCCCTGTACTCCAGATGGCCAATCCGCCCCTGCGCCGCATACTGCGGCTCACCACTCCAAGAGATGGGTCAAATGCGGATAACACATTACACTGCACTAACGTGTGTGACTAATTGTACAATTTTGACTTTGCTATCATCTGAACCAGGGGTGCCCACACTTTTTTGACTTGAGAGCTACTTTCAAAATGACCAGCTCAACAAGATCTACACATCAAAAATGTGATTATTACACTACTGAAAATCCATTTCAAGACCCCCTAGAAAGTGGGAGCTTTGAAATAGTGGTGATGGTGCTACTTACTGTTATAGTGTTTAAGAATAATGCACTTATAATGAAAAATAGAGGGGGAGAATTGGAAGGTTTTTCTGTATATGCTATTACTGATGTTTGAAAACAGTATTTGAGGTTTGAGTTGATAGCTTTTGATGTTTAGTTTCTTGCGCACAAAACTAAGAACGTTTTTGTCCAGAATTGGGAAAAAGGACTGGCAAAACGTTGGTCAAAATAACAATTATGTTCTAATTGTGTGGACTCCGGAAAATGACAGTACGTAATTCAGATGTTTAGATATAATTTAACTCTTGAGAGTGTAAAATGAAACCAAATGGACCCGTAAGGGTCCATTTGGTTTCATTTTAACACTCTCAAGAGTTACAGATCTATAAGGGTCCAAGTGCTGGGGGGACTGTCATGTGATCTACCTGCATGGTCTGTGTGATCTACTGGTAGATCACCATCTACCTTTTGGGCAGCCCTGGTCTGAGCTGTCTTACTATGTTTCATCCTCTCTTACAGCTGCATGCCCTCACTTGAGCTCCTTCCAAATCCCTCACATTCTGACCCACTTATAGAATGAATTCAGTAATAACACCAGTACAACTCCTTTTTGCTGTTCAGTCAAGTCGTGTGCCAGTGGATGGATGAAGTTTGGAGACGGCTGTTATTACAAATCCAATTCTGAATCTAAAATGTGGCAGAAATGTAGACAACAGTGCCTGGAGTCAGGAGCAGATCTGGTGATCATTAACAGTGACGAAGAAGAGGTTAGTGGATTGTAGGTGTGCGTGCGTGCGTGTGCATGCGCATGTGCACGTGCATGCTCCATACGTGCATATACTTGCATATAAGTTGTATGTTATGTCATTTTGATCATAATGAAAAATGGCACACATTAGAGAAGATTAATTGTTGTTGTTTTTTTTAAACATGCACAAATGGTCAGGAATTCGTTGAAGATTTGACTACTGGGGATCGTTTTGGATCATGGCTGGGTCTGAAAAAGACTGGGAGCAAATTGTGGACATGGGTGGATGGGACACCACTGACAACAGTGGACGGAGCACCACTGACAACGCAACAGTGAGACATTTTTACTTTTCTCTAGTGTAATTCTATCAAGGTCACTGTAAAGTGAGTGACAGAGTGCATACAGGTGTTTAAATCCCAGTAATGCCATGTTGATTACGTTGCAGGTATTGGAGCAGAGGATGGCCACGTTACAACGATGACTGTGCAACAATTTTCTTAAAAATTGAAGGATGGGGCAGTGGGCCATGTTTAAATAAAGCCCATTGCATGTGTGAGAAGTGATATCATATTTCTCTTAAAGGAATTGATGAAACAGCAGCTTTTCAAGTAAAACAGTATGGATTTGCAGTCAGAAAAAAAAAGAGAAAAACTCAACTCATTGAGGAAAAACTCAACCATACGAATACAAGTTGTACTGCCATTAAAGATGGAAAGCCGTGATTTTTTTTTTTTTACAAGGTGGCAGTATCTCATTACTGTAGTCCTTGTCGTGGTTGTTATGTATAATGATGTCGTCATTAGTGTAGTCATCAGATGTTTTCACCATGTTAATGATTTTTTCAGACCTCCATTTTTAGGAAATACAGAATTGGGGGAACTTTTTTTTATCATGTCCACACAACATCTCTAAGGTATATTAATGACATATTAAAATGTTGAAAATGGGTGGTCTTCCCCTTTAATTTGATAATGTCTCAAGGGCCAAATGAGATTACACGGCGGGCCAAAAATAAGAGAGTCTGTTGGCTATTGAATGGATAAAAGCAATCTGACAGACAGTAGAGAGGTGATCAATAGCCAGGGTTCAGGAGAAACACAGTGGATTTGACTGGCAGTTTACTTACAAAACAAGGTCCAATGCACTATGTTTGCACTTCAGGCATTCATAAAACACTCTTATCAAGAGCCACCAGGCCTGAAATAAGCAGAGAACATTAAGCATGAAGAATGTTAGTCAACAAGCAACAAGAAAATATTCACATAAATAGAGTTAGGTGACTTAAGTGCCTTGGATTAATAGGACAGCAGGTAAGGAATGAACAATTAAAGGGAAATTTTATGCATTTTTAACATTTTACTATGCCATTAATATACTTTAGAGATGTTGTGTGGACTGGACATAATGAAAATGTCCTCCCATTTTGTGTTTCTTAGAAATGGAGGTCTGAAAAAAGTCATTAACATGCTGAAACACAATTGGATGATGTCATCAATTTGTCTCACTATCTTAATGATTTTTCTTTTAGGACCTTTTTTTCTGAGAGTGTGCCAATGGACAGGAGGGGCAAAATCGATTCATGACCGTGAGCCGACTATGTACTCACTTGATGCATATACTTACAGTTTATGTACACAATGATCCATGTGTGTGTTTGCATTAATTAACTTCCTGTGAAATGTTTGTATTGTTCCTTAAGGCGTTAAGCGGATCAATCGCAGTGAGGTACACTGGAGGACACAGGGGCGTTTTTACCATTAGGCAGACTACCTAGGGCGCCATGAGGGGAGGGGGGGCGACCAGCAGACATGCTTTAAAAGGATCCCAGGCTAATAAGTCTTAATATGGATAAATACATTATACTAATCCTCTATAACAGAATTGAACATTTAAAACACATATAATATTGGAGGGGGTTACAGGAGATTTTCCCTGGCCCCGTAAGGGTCCATTTGGTAAGCGGGGCTCCAGGGAAAATCTTGCCTAGGGCTCCAAATTGCTTAGAAACGCCACTGGGAGGAGAGTAGGAGGAGAAGCCAAGCGTATACGACAACACTGACAGGTTCGGAGACAAGGCTTAAAGCAGGGGTTTTCAACAGGTGGTCCGGGGACCACCTGTGGTCCTTGAGAGGGTTCCAGGTGGTCCCCAGGCTAAATGATGGAAAGTAGGTTAACCAGATGTAACTCTTGAGAATGTAAAAATGAAACCAAATGGACCCTTGCGGGTCCATTTGGTTTCATTTTCACACTCTCAAGAGTTAAAATATTCATCATCTGAATTAGCACTATTTAATGAAGAAGTCTACACTGTTTTGTTTGCAAAATCCAGCCTGGAATTGTGAACAAAAATAATTCTTTAGTTTTAGGTCTTTGCGGCTAAAATGTCGTCAAATGGTGGTCCGTGGCTCAAATGCTGAATGAACGGTGGTCCCTGGTGTCAAAAAGGTTGAAAACCCCTGGCTTAAAGGACAACTTTGTTTTTTGTTTTGTTTTTTTCAATGAAGGTTCATGCTTTAGGTCATATACGTCAAACTCAAAGACCACTGGCTTTATGATTGTATGTTGATTCATTCATTCATTCATTCATTCATTCATTCATTCATTCATTCATTCATTCATTCATTCATTCATTCAAAAATGATGCTTATAGCAATGCAGATGAACCCATTAAGGACGGGAATCCATATTTGGATCCTGTACAGCATTCAAAAAACTTAGGTCAGGCCTAAGTGAACAGCACTGCACGTACCTCACTGCTGGTAGGAGTGGGATGATTCACTTACCTCAATATTGACATTTAAGGGTTCAATATTGACATTTAGGGTTCAATATTGATATTTAGGGTTCAATATTGATTTATATTTGGATTCTTAGTTATGCTGCGATTTGATTTGCTTTGATAAATTGATATCTCACATTTCCCCCCACAAATGACTGTGCTTTTATTATACTAGAACAAGAGGATTCCACCCATTTTCAAGATTTTTTATGAGAGCGTACAAATGGAACTAAATGGACCCTGTCAGGTCCATTTGACCTGTCAGGTCTATTTGACCTGACAGGTCTATTTGACCTGTCAGGGTCCATTTGGTTCCATTTGTACACCCTCAGAAAAAAAAGGGTCCAAATCATTAACAAACACAACACAAACACAACTTTATGATGTCATCATCAAGTAAAATACAGTACAGTAAAATGTTGAAAATGGGCGGAATTCTGAACAATATGGACCATGACAAGTTATGGCATTAAGAATTAAGAATTGCCCACCCCTAACTGCTGGGCTTGGCCATAATAACCAAAACATCTATCATTGCATGCTGGTAGTGCTAATGCAACACCATAGCACCATAAGAGTGGCCTGTACAAGTGGCATTAACCAAACATGTTTTTTGGTAGTCGAATCGAATACTATGGTAGTCGAATAATTTGACTAGTCTATAGTGATATAAATTTGTTTTTCATCCAATAAAAACGTGAGATTCTGGGCTTCTTATTGAAACAGCCCCTCTATATTACAATACTGTAACTCAGTTACAGTATGACATGAAAAATAAGCAATCAACGAACAATTAGTCACCCCACCATTATGTCTGCTGTAGAAAAATAAAAATATATTTTAAAAATGATTATTAGCGAATAGTGTATTAATAGTCGAATAATCGAATAGTCGAATATTTAGTTAATGCCCTACCCTGTACTGCACCGTGTGCAGGGAAAATACCATGAAGGAAGTGGTTGTTTAATGTTTTCACCTGGAGAGAGGCTATAGGCCACAGAGAGAGGTGAAAGCCACATGTCATGCTTCTAAATAGGTCACGGGACACTGAGGGTTCTGTGACTGACAAGGTGGTGGGTCTCTAGTCGTGCCAACGACGCTGTCTGGACCACAAACTGATGTTGGCATGAATCTACAACACCACTGAGTGTCAGTTCTACAGTTGGTTGACTCTCTATGACGCATGTGAATACCTGCATAGACCCATTTCCTTCATCAATAGCACGCAGCAGTGGTTTTGTACACTTTCCACTGCCCAGAATTTGGAGTTTCGTGTTTACGTGTGCATCTGCACACGTAAGACCCTATTGGCTATTCTGCTATTGTGGGTGTAGGCTATCTATGCGCACACGTGTGCATGCATGTTCCAGGGTATAAACTCAAAAGTACTTTGGGTTGGGGCAGCGTTTGAAGTCCGACTGAAACAGAAAGCAGCTCAGACTGTTGGCAACAGTGAAGCGAACAGGGCTTCAAAGCTATTGGACGAAGTAAGTTAACATTTACTCAAATTAATATGTTTATTTATATTGTAATAACTTGTATGCATGACATGAATATTACATGCATAATGTCGCTGTCCAGAGAAATACCCATTTTTTAAACAATTAAAGGTAAATATTTAAAAGCAGGTCGGAATCTTGAAAGTGATGCTGAAACATCTAACTCCACCACCTCTCACGAAAGTAATGGACTATAGCCTTTATACATTTCGTACTGAGTTGGGTTTCTGTATTGTTTCTTAAGATGTCAGGGAGATCAAGGAGGGTGCGACATGTCGGAGGAGTTCTGGAGGAGAGGGTGGAGGAGGAGGACAGCAACGACTATGAAGAAATAGACGATACCAGGTGCCAAGGGCAAGGCTCACCGGAGGATCCTGGAGAACAAGGTACGACAACACTGCTTCTCTCATCACCGCCACACATTTTCTTTCCTCATGGGCTCTCAGAGTGGGTGAGGATGTTTAATGAAACAAGTTTACCGGTAGGTGATGAGATGCGAAGGATTATACTGTACGGTGTTCAAACCACAAAACGTAACATGTTAATTGTTCATCTGATTAAAATGTGTATTTGTTTGACAGTATTATTTGATGAATGAATGAATGAATGAATGAATGAATGAATGAATGGATGGATGGATGGATGGATGGATGGATGGATGGATGGATGGATGGATGGATGGATGGATGGATGGATGGATGGATGGATGGATGGATGAATGAATGAATGAATGAATGAATGAATGAATGAATGAATGAATGAATACAAAGAAAATAAACAAATAAATAAATACATGAATACTACTGGATTTGTGTAAAAGAAATCAGAAATACATAGAAATACATATGTTATTTTTCATCATATTGTGAATCTACTGTTATTGGAATCATTGAACATGACAAGAATACTCTGCATGCATGCCATTATGGTCATCCGAGCATAGGAATTGTATTCCTTTATGTTTATTTGATTTCCTCTGTGGATGAATTGGTGTTATGCCTTATATGGTGTAAAGGGAAAAAAAAAACAAATGTATCATGAGATTTTGGATGGGGAAGACACAGTGTACTGAGCACCCCAGATAAAACTGTTGATTTACTGTTTGCAACATGCAGCAATGACCAAAGGATTTGTCTCACCTTTTGGAATTTTAGCCTTTCAAGGTAGCCATAAAAACAGCCATAGTCGCCTTACAAGCAGGGTCGTCTTATACAGTATTTGGGACAAATATAAGACGGTAAATAAAAACATGAATAGTACTCATTATATTCTGATTGGGTAGATTGGGAGGACAGTGGCGAGTACGATGATATTGACATTCCCAGAGACCAAGGCTCACCGGAGGCTCCAGGAGAACAAGGTACAACAACACTAAACAATGCTTCTCTCTCTTCTCATACCAGTTGTTTGATAATTAAACAACTGAAGTGGTGGTTGATTAAGTTTGGAGATAAAGTTTGTGTGATTCTGATATTTCTAACACTGTGTGCAGCCTTTCAGTTAGTGGGGCACACTGAGAGTGCAAAAATTCAAAGGAGCGCACAGCTGCGGTGAGAGGGTTTGTTACTTAAAGGAGAATTACACACCAAAAGTTTTTCTTTTAACTTTATTATTTTTTTTTAAGTGGTGCAGTTGTTATTTTGTGAAGACACTCCTTAATGGCTGTTTCCTTTACCCCAAAATAAGCTTAGAATGGGGCTAAGGGGTGTTGTTCAAGTTCACCTATATACAGTACATTTTTTGCTATATATTGGATATTGGATATACTGTAGTGGATGACAATGTCAATCACATAATTTACTAATTTTGCAAAACTGTTCATTACAAAGCACGAATGAAAAAAATATTAGTATAAAATTGGACCTTGGACACGTACCCTTCTAGTCTATCTCTCTCTCTCTCTCTCTCTCTCTCTCTCTCTCTCTCTCTCTCTCCTCTCTCTCTCTCTCTCTCTCTCTCTCTCTCTCTCTCTCTCTCTCTCTCTCTCTCTCTCTCTCTCTGTCTAAACCTCCAGGTGTTCAGAGATCCATCACCATAGAGAGAGGTATCTTCAGAGCAGCTGCAGTGTGTCTTATGGCGCTGTGTGTTTCTAGCAGTGGTGAGAACCACTGACAAGGTCATGGATTGTGAGTATTGAGATTTCTTCTTCTCAAAGCTCCATTCCTACACAGATGCAGATGCTTGGTCTTGGTTACACAGTCTTCTTTGCAGGTAATTCAGCCATTAATAACCAGCTCCTGGAGCTATACCAATGAAAGACCAGCTATGCCAAATTGATACTGCACAGAGATCAATTGCAAAGTGAAGTAAACCAGTTTAACTACAACACTGAGCATGGGTGATTTTTCCAGGAGGGGCGAAATCAATTTGCGGCCGCTACGTACATAGGCCACAGTTATAATCTACGGTCATAACAGTCACAACTGTTTCATAACCGTTGTTGCGACCATTTTGGATAACAGTTGCAACAGAGATCATATAATCTTAATAGCATATGCGATTTTAGGCTATACTAGCAGGGAACACAGATTACTTATGTAGGCTTTGTATGTCTGTATGTCTGTGTATGTATGTATAATGTACAACCCCAATTCTATGAGAGTTGGGACATTGTGTAAAATGTAAATAAAAACAGAATGCATTGATTCGCAAATAGTTTTCAACCTACAGTATATTCAGTTGAATACACCACAAAGACAATATATTTAATGTTCAAACTGATAAACTTTATTGTTTTTTGAAATTACACAATCTTTTGTAAATTGATCCCTGCAACACGTACCAAAAAAGTTGGGACGCCTTCAAAAAAAGTTGGGACAGGGGTATGTTTACCACTACTTGACATAACCTTTCCTTCTAACAACACTCAATAAATGTTTGGGAACTGAGGACAAAATTTTTGAAGGTTTGTCACGACAGTTTCATAACCGTTTTGGATAGAGGTCGCAACAGTTCGCTGTTGCGACCTCTGTCGCATAACAGTCACGACAGTTTGCATAACGGTTGTGGCTGTTTTAGAACTATCGCGATCTCACATGTCTTGAATGTTTGTTGTTAAGTTTCCAACTTAATTCCAGAAATATTTTACAAATACTATGCATTTTTTCACAGATTTTTTCACAATCATGGTGTAATATTCAAGAAGATTACCCCCATTTCCCATGTATTGAATATTGTGACGAGATATATATTTTTAAAAATATATTTTACATATAAATACACTTGTGTCTACTTAGTCGTGAACTTAGAAAAAACGGGCTAAAAAATTGTCCACATTACTCCGATCTTACCAGAATTACTGAGCTAGCTGAGGTGTTTCGGGCATGTGGTTAGGATTCCCCTCGAGTGTCTCCCTAGGGAGGTCCTCTAGGTACGTCCCACTTGGAGGAGACCCGGGGCAGACCAAGGACCCATGGAGGGATTACATCGACTCTCTGGCCTTGGATCGCCTCGGGATCCCCCAGGAGAGGTCGCCAATGTTGCTCGGGACAGGGAAGTCTGGAGCTCTCTGGTGGAGCTGTTGCCCCTGCGACCTGACCTCAGATAAGCGGACGGGGCATTAGTCTGACATGCCTAACACAGCAGTCGTGCTGTCTGTACATACCCCGCTGATGTCAGTACTTGCGCACTCTGCTCTGCAGTTTGTTTATCATCCATTTATGTCCTTACAGATCGTTCGCCCCAGTAACAACATTACTGATACCCTGGTACCAGGAATGTTAACCAGGAATGTTGACCTGATGCAGGAGAAGAACCAGATAGCAACAAGCAATGCAAACCTGATGGAGGAGAACAACCAATTAGCAACAAGCAATGCCAACCTGATGGAGGAGAACAACCAATTAGCAACAAGCAATGCAAACTTGAAGCGGGAGAAGGACCAGTTAGCGACAAGCAATGCCAACCTGATGGAGGAGAACAACCAATTAGCAACAAGCAATGCCAACCTGATGCGCGAGAAGGACGAGTTAGCAACAAGCAATGCCAACCTGATGCGCGAGAAGGACCAGTTAGCAACAAGCAATGCCAACCTGATGCGGGAGAAGGACCAGTTAGCAACAAGCAATGCCAACCTGATGCGGGAGAAGGACCAGTTAGCAACAAGCAATGCCAACCTGATGCGGGAGAAGGACCAGTTAGCAACAAGCAATGCCAACCTGATGCGGGAGAAGGACCAGTTAGCAACAAGCAACACCAACCTGATGCAGGAGAAGGACCAGTTAGCAACAAGCAATGCCAACCTGATGCAGGAGAAGGACCAGTTAGCAACAAGCAATGCCAACCTGATGCAGGAGAAGGACCAGTTAGCAACAAGCAATGCCAACCTGATGCACGAGAAGGACCAGTTAGCAACAAGCAATGCCAACCTGATGCACGAGAAGGACCAGTTAGCAACAAGCAATGCCAACCTGATGCGCGAGAAGGACCAGTAAGCACAAGTTAGGGAGGAGGGGGGGGGGGGGGGTGATGTGATTTGATCTCACTATACGTGCCGTCATCCATCCCAGGTCCTCCCACTGCGCCAACGCCAGTACCTCGCCAGCCAGTGTATATCAGAAATACTTAGTTTGACAAAAAATACATATTATAAGGAAAAAACATGAAATACAAGCCGATATAAGTTGTGTGTTTCTAGTCCTCCCATGTCTGTTTCTATCCCCACAATGAACAATCAGTCTTTCATATCATAACAAAGGGAGCCTTAAAAATTGCTCTCAAGGAACAGCTGTTTGATTTTTGTCCTCATAATGATGTCATCAAAGCATCCTGCTTTGTATAATTCCTCCTCC